>CM059811.1:1515086-1740086 GCA_030435695.1 Brachymystax lenok tsinlingensis | reverse complement strand
ATCTATGGATTTCACATGATTTCACATTTCACCTGGGAGCCGGTCCCACCCACTGGGGAGCCCAGCCAATCAGACTCATTTGTTCCCCAACAAAAGGGCTTTATTACAGACATAAATACTCAGTTTCATCAGATGTCCTGGTGGCTGGTCTCAGACGATCCCGCACGTGAAGAAGCTGAATGTGGAGGTCCTTGGCTGGCGTGGGACCAACACTTTGCATGTTGCATTTATATTTTGGTTCGGTGTATGTGGCATTTGTCTCGTTGGAGAGTACGGACCGTCGTGTAACTAGCTCGGCCCTGTCGCTCCTGTCCAGTGGCTATGTAGCCCTTAGGCACAGATCTGGGATCAGCTGATATGTAACTAGCTCGGCCCTGTCGCTCCTGTCCAGTGGTATATGTAGCCCTTAGGCACAGATCTGGGATCAGCTGATATGTAACTAGCTCGGCCCTGTCGCTCCTGTCCAGTGGCTATGTAGCCCTTAGGCACAGATCTGGGATCAGCTGAAGTGTATTTGCGCTGGCCCTCCGTAGACCCCTGTGTGTGTGTTTCAACCTTTCAAACGTCGACCTCTGCATTAGCTAGCTAGAAAATACGTCTATCTTGCGACTTGCAGCTTGGCCTTGCATCCTCTGTGTTAAATAACTACACAACGTGTGTCTCTACATACAGTTGAAGTCGGAGGTTTACATACACTTAGGTTGGAGTCATTAAAACTAGTTTTTCAACCACTCCACAAATGTCTTGTTAACAAACTATGGTTTTGGCAAGTCGGTTAGGACATCTACTTTGTGCATGACATAAAAAAAAGACCTCCAAAAGTCTGGTTCATCCTTGGGAGCAATTTCCAAATGCCTGAAGGTACCACGTTCATCTGTATAAACAATAGTACGCAAGTATAAACACCATGGGACCACGCAGCCGTCATACCACTCAGGAAGGAGACTCGTTCTGTCTCCTAGAGATTAACGTACTTTGGTGCGAAAAGTGCAAATCAATCCCAGAACAACAGCAAAGGACCTTGTGAAGATGCTGGAGGAAACGGGTACAAAGTATCTATATCCACAGTAAAACGAGTCCTATATCGACATAACCTGAAAGGCCGCTCAGCAAGGAAGAAGCCACTGCTCCAAAACCGCCATAAAAAAGCCAGACTACGGTTTGCAACTGCACATGGGGACGAAGATCGCACTTTTTGGAGAAATTTCCTCTGGTCTGATGAAACAAAAATAGAACTGTTTGTCCATAATGACCATCGCTACGTTTGGAGGAAAAAGGGGGAGGCTTGCAAGCCAAAGAACACCATCCCAACCGTGAAGCACGGGGGTGGCAGCATCATGTTGTGGGGTGCTTTGCTGCAGGAGGGACTGGTGAACTTCACCAAAAAGATGGCATCATGAGTGAGGAAAATTATGTGGATATATTGAAGCAACATCTCAAGACATCAGTCAGGAATTTTAAGCTTGGTCGCAAATGGGTCTTCCAAATGGACAATGACCCCAAGCACACTTCCAAAGTTGTGGAAAAATGGCTTAAGGACAACAAAGTTGTCAACGTTTGGCCGGGTGGTTTCTGGGTTTTGACCACTAGAGGCTCCCATTGTGTCCTTTTTGTCTGATCCTTTCTTTTCTTTTCCCCTTGTTTCCAGTTATTAATTGCACCTGTGCCTCATTTCCCCTGTATGTATTTAAACCCTTAGTTTCCCTTAGTTCTTTGCTCTGTGTTTATATGTTAGCACCCTGCCTCAGTGAAGCTGTGTAAGTTTTCTGCTCCAGTTAGACTTTTTTGTGGACCTTTGTTTTGGGTATCGGTTTTTCTTGGATTGTTCTTTTGAGACTACTTTTTGTGGAACTTTGTTTTTGGGTATTGTTATTTTTTGGATTACTCTTTTGAGACCTTTTCTGGCTGTTCCAACTTTCTATGTGGATTTACCTTTTGTCTTGGTGGATTATTTTTTGCCTGAAGTTCTTGCTATTTTTTGTCATTATTAAATACACCATCTCGACTACGGCTGTGTCTGCCTCATCTTCTGGGTTCTGCCGACTACTTGTGGCTCAGGGTGCTAAGTGACTGGTTCTCACACCGGAGACCCGAGTTCGTTACCGGGTCCTGACAGAAGTCAAGGTATTCGAGTGGCCATCACAAAGCCCTGACCTCAATCCTATAGAAAATTTGTGGGTAGAACTGAAAAAGCGTGTGCGAGCAAGGAGGCCTACAAACCTGACTCAGTCACACCAGCTCTGTCAGGAGGAATGGGCCAAAATTCACCCAACTTATTGTGGGAAGCTTGTGGAAGGCTACCTGAAACATTAAAGGCAGTGCTACCAAATACTAATTGAGTGTATGTAAACTTCTGACCCACTGGGAATGTGATGAAAGAAATACAAGCTGAAATAAATCATTCTCTCTACTATTATTCTGACATTTCACATTCTTAAAATTAAATGTCAGGAATTGTGAAAAACTGAGTGTAAATGTATTTGGCTAAGGTGTATGTAAACTTCCGACTTCAACTGTACCTAACCTTTCCCTCTACTGTACAGATACAGACTGTCTCCATATGAACGCTTGATAAACCGTGTGTGAGAGAGAGATGGGGAGGTATTTTGTCAACGAGATAAAGAGTGCATGGGAACAGGTCGTGTCTGCCTTCTGGCAACGCTATCCCAACCCTTTCAGAGGAGACACACTCCAACTAGCTACTGAACATGATGATATGAAGCAAAACATCACCACATTGTCTTCTCTTAACCTCCTGGTGTCTCGTCGCTGGACTGAGAAGGTCTTCCCTAACCTGCTACCACACTGGACTGAGAGGGTCTTCCCTAACCTGCTACCACACTGGACTGAGAGGGTCTTCCCTAACCTGCTACCACACTGGACTGAAAGGGTATTCCCTAACCTGCTACCACACTGGACTGAGAGGGTCTTCCCTAACCTGCTACCACACTGGACTGAAAGGGTATTCCCTAACCTGCTACCACACTGGACTGAAAGGGTCTTCCCTAACCTGCTACCACACTGGACTGAGAGGGTCTTCCCTAACCTGCTACCACACTGGACTGATGGGGTCTTCCCTAACCTGCTACCACACTGGACTGATAGGTTCTTCCCTAACCTGCTACCACACTGGACTGATAGGGTCTTCCCTAACCTGCTACCACACTGGACTGAGAGGGTCTTCCCTAACCTGCTACCACACTGGACTGAAAGGGTATTCCCTAACCTGCTACCACACTGGACTGAAAGGGTCTTCCCTAACCTGCTACCACACTGGACTGAAAGGGTCTTCCCTAACCTGCTACCACACTGGACTGATGGGGTCTTCCCTAACCTGCTACCACACTGGACTGAGAGGATCTTCCCTAACCTGCTACCACACTGGACTGAGAGGGTCTTCCCTAACCTGCTACCACACACACTCATCACACACAAACACACACAATGGATGGCTAGCCTAACACAGGCTAAGCTTCCATAGACTAGACAGTTGACAGGTGTAGTTACTATAGACTAGACAGTTGACAGGTGTAGTTACTATAGACTAGACAGTTGACAGGTGTAGTTACTATAGACTAGACAGTTGACAGGTGTAGTTACTATAGACTAGACAGTTGACAGGTGTAGTTACTATAGACTAGACAGTTGACAGGTGTAGTTACCATAGACTAGACAGTTGACAGGTGTAGTTACCATAGACTAGACAGTTGACAGGTGTAGTTACTATAGACTAGACAGTTGACAGGTGTAGTTACCATAGACTGTGGTATAGTAATAATAACCACAGGGGGGCAGCAGAGTGCCAGTTATGGTACAGGCCAACAGGAAGGAAGACGTAGTCGACTGTTCCTATAACAAGTTGATACATTTATTATACTTTGTTTTCATGGAAAAAGTGTCAGATTAACCTCATCAGGTAAACATCATCAGGTAAACATCAGGTAAACATCATCAGGTAAACATCAGGTAAACATCAGGTAAACATCGTCAGGTAAACATCATCAGGGAAACATCATCAGATAAACATCATCAGGTAAACATTATCAGGTAAACATCAGGTAAACATCATCAGGTAAACATCATCAGGTAAACATCAGGTAAACATCATCAGGTAAACATCATCAGGGAAACATCATCAGGTAAACATCATCAGGGAAACATCGTCAGGTAAACATCAGGGAAACATCATCAGGTAAACATCATCAGGTAAACATCATCAGGTAAACATCATCAGGGAAACATCATCAGGTAAACATCATCAGGTAAACATCATCAGGTAAACATCATCAGGTAAACATCATCAGATAAACATCATCAGGGAAACATCATCAGGTAAACATCATCAGGTAAACATCATCAGGGAAACATCATCAGGTAGTGATTTAGATATGGAACCCAGAAGACACCCTAGGTCAGAGAGGAAGACTCAGGTGTGGGAATTACAGAAAGATAAACCAACAGTGATTGTGGGGGATTCTAATGTAACACGCATTCCAGATTTGTTTTATTCTCGTGTCCAGTTGGATAGCTTTCCTGGGGCCACCTTCTGTCCTATTAAATGAACAGTGTTTTCAAAAAGCTCCAACCAAACCCAATGACAGAGAAGGTAGTGTAGGACTCAGCAATTGTTTTGGTAGGCAAGGCTCCGACTACATCTTGGAAGCAGTTACAGCGACTGTTGAGGACTAGTAAAGAGGTCTTCCCCAATGCAATAGTCTATGTACCACGTATACATTATTCAGATCGATAAGGATCAGCAGTGTCTGGTAGAGAAGCTGATTGAGACCTCAGGGGAGAGATGGGACTTTTTAAATAGTCTTAAATGGGGGGGGAAGAGTTCTCTTACAACTCACCAACATTCTAACATTAAAAACCTCTCTTCCTGCTTCAGGCTCAACCAAGCCAATCAATCAATCAATCAATCAATCAATCAATCAATCAAATGTATTTATAAAGCCCTTTTTACATCAGCTGATGTCACTGTACAGAAACCCAGCCTAAAACCCACAAACAGCAAAGCAATGCAGGTGTGGAAGCACGGTGGCTAGGAAAAACCTCTGGATTCAGGGAATTCTTAAACATTTCGAACTCCCATTCACTCAGCAGTCGCCATTACACATAATTTGCGACATGAAACATGGGAATTTCTAGATACACAGGTCTTTTTCATTCAAAAGGAGGGAGAAACCAAACAATTGGCAACTAAAGTTTTCTTTAAGGAAACAGATAGGCATGGCCTCATTCCAGTGGATACCCGTCGTGTTTTGAGCCCCACATATATATATGCGTCCAAAAATGTTATTGTATGCTGCTGCATAAATTATGTAATTAATTATTAGTTGTATACTGTAGCTAAGCCAGGGAGAGTTGTATACTGTAGCTAAGCCAGGGAGAGTTGTATACTGTAGCTAAGCCAGGGAGAGTTGTATACTGTAGCTAAGCCAGGGAGAGTTGTATACTGTAGCTAAGCCCAGGGAGAGTTGTATACTGTAGCTAAGCCCAGGGAGAGTTGTATACTGTAGCTAAGCCCAGGGAGAGTTGTATACTGTAGCTAAACCAGGGAGAGTTGTATACTGTAGCTAAGCCAGGGAGAGTTGTATACTGTAGCTAAGCCAGGGAGAGTTGTATACTGTAGCTAAGCCAGGGAGAGCTGTATACTGTAGCTGAGAAACTAGTACTAAGTGTAATACTAACACCAACTGGTCCTGGACTTTCTGACAGGCCGCCCCCAGGTGGTGAAGGTAGGAAACAACACCTCATCGCTGATCCTCAACACTGGGGCCCCACAAGGGTGCGTGCTCACCCCCCTCCTGTACTCCCTGTTCACCCACGACTGCGTGACCATGCACGCCTCCAATTGAATCATCAAGTTTGCAGATGACACAACAGTAATTGTGCTAGATTACGAACAATGGCGAGACGGCCTACAGGGAGGAGGTGAGGGCACTCGGGAGTGTGGTGTCAGGAAAACAACCTCTCACTCAACGTCAACAAAACAAAGGAGATGATTGTGGACTTCAGGAAACAGCAGAGGGAGCACCCAACCCCCGCCCCATCCACATCGACGGGACAGTAGTGGAGAAGGTGGAAAGTTTTAAATTCCTCGGCGTGCACATCACAGACAAACTGAATTGGTCCACCCACACAGACAGCGTGGTGAAGAAGGCACAACAGCTTGTCACCTAAAACACTCACAAACTTTTACAGATTCACAATTGAGAGCATCCTGTCGGGCTGCATCACCTTTAAATTAGTGTGTATTAGGTAGTTGTTGGGAAATTGTTAGATTACTTGTTAGATACTACTGCACGGTCGGAACTAGAAGCACAAGCATTTCGCTACACTCACAATAACATCTGCTAACCATGTGCATGTGACCAATAACATTTGATTTGATTTGAAGTAAACCACATCCATGTTCTCCTTTTGGTAGGTATTTTCCTTATTAAACATGCAATGAACTACACGGAGGGAAAGTACACTGTGCATTCATCACCACGGACAGAGCTCTTGTTAACGGGTAATGCACAGAAACACAAGAAAGACAGAAAGCTCAGAGCTAGAAGAACAAGCATTTCGCTACACTCGCATTAACATCTGCTAACCATGTGTACGTGACCAATACAATTAGATTTTATTTTGATGTTGTGTAGTAAGCTGTTAGTAGCCCATGTGCCTCACCCTAATAATTTGGTCTATTTACCCCTGTTAATTTTGCCTACTGTTCTGACTTGGGCGGCAGGTAGCCTAGTGGTTAGAGCGTTGGACTTGTAACCGGAGGGTTGCAAGTTCAAATCCCCGAGCTGACAAGGAAAAAATCTGTCGTTCTGCCCCTGAACAAGGCAGTTAACCCACAGTTCCCCGGGCGCCGAAGACGTGGATGTTGATTAAGGCAGCCCACCGCACCTCTCTGATTCAGAGGGGTTGGGTTAAATGCGGAAGACACATTTCGGTTGAAGGCATTCGGTTGTACAACTGACAAATAATGGTGACTTTTTGACTTTGACTTGATCAGGGAATATAATGATGAAATATTGTAAGAGCTTTCACTTTGACTTGATCAGAAATATAATGATGAAATATTGTAAGAGCTTTCACTGTCTGCTTATATGCCCCCTTTATTTATCCTACGGTTCTGACTTGGTGTACAGGGAGAATACTGTAAGAACGGTCCATGTTCTGAATGCACTTTCAAAAGTGCTGAATAAATAGTTATATTGACCACGTCCGTCCTAACTCGCTCATTAATGTCTTAATCGAAATTACGGATTGCCTCTTATCCGCTCGTCGTCCCCTTATGCCATAGTTTATACATCTCAATTGTCAGTATAAACCACATTTAGTAAGTCAGCAATATCAGCTATGTTTTTTTTAAAGGCAGTAAATGAGGCTGAATGAACTGTTTCGCTGCCAGACAAGGCTCCCCTGAAAGCCAGGTGTAGCAGTGGTAATATGTTGGGACTGCGCTGTTGGGACAGCTTTATGTCGGCCCTAACAGTTTGTGGGCACCGTTTGGCACCGTTATAGTGCAATGAATGTATTGTGCAGTGTTGTGTTGTGGCGCTGCTGGCGTGAATCCAACGTTTTAGTTATTTATTTGCTCCACCAACATTTACAACTTATGAGTTTCCACAGAATATGTAGTTTCCACAGAATATGTAGTTTCCACAGAATATGTAGTTTTCCACAGAATATGTAGTTTTCCACAGAATATGTAGTTTTCCACAGAATATGTAGTTTCCACAGAATATGTAGTTTCCACAGAATATGTAGTTTTCCACAGAATATGTAGTTTCCACAGAATATGTAGTTTTCCACAGAATATGTAGTTTTCCACAGAATATGTAGTTTCCACAGAATATGTAGTTTCCACAGAATATGTAGTTTTCCACAGAATATGTAGTTTCCACAGAATATGTAGTTTCCACAGAATATGTAGTTTCCACAGAATATGTAGTTTCCACAGAATATGTAGTTTTCCCCTGGGGATATAGAGGAGGCCGCAAGGCTCCTCTTCTCAGCCTTAAGGGAGGCTACTCTAGATGGTTCCTGGGAGAGGTTAAGGCTGAGGTCAATCTTCTAGACCCATGGAGCATATAAGATAGAGAAGGATAATCACGTTACAAAGTCAAAGAAACAAAAGTTTATTTCTACGACAGGGTCAGGCTCAGGGTCAGGGCAGGGGTCAATAATCCAGAGAGGGTACAAAGGGTTCAGAACGGCAGGCAGGCTCAGGGTAAGGTCAGGGGTCAATATTCTGGTGAAGTGAGGCAAATTACAGAACGGCAGGCAGGCTCAGGGTCAGGTCAGGGGTCAATAATCTGGTGAAGTGGGGCAAGGAACAGAACGGCAGGCGGGCTCAGGGTCAGGTCAGGGGTCAATAATCTGGTGAAGTGGGGCAAGGAACGGAACGGCAGGCGGGCTCAGGGTCAGGCAGAACGGTCAAAACCGAGAAGGACTAGGAAACAGAAACAGGCAGTAGCAGGGGAACAAACACTGGTAGCCTTAAACGAACTGGCAACAGACAAACAGAGAACACAGGTATAAATACACAGGGGATAATGGGATAATGGGGAAGATGGGCGACACCTGGAGGAGGTGGAGACAATCACAAGGACAGGTAAAACAGATCAGAGTATGACAGTACACCTCCGCTCCTCCCCGTGGTTCCATTTCTGGGGACTTATTTATTTATTCTCAGGCTCTGGTGGGGTTTTAACACTGAACTGAAATCTCATTTTTCAACAGGCCCAGAATGATGGTGGGGCTTTGATTCAGGGTAATCTCTAGCCTATAGGAGGAATAAAAGGCTGAAGGACACTCTAGTCAATTCAAGCCTGACCAAGCAGAATAAACACTTTACCCGAAACAATAGGCATTCGGGCTTGAGGGCCCCAATCAGGCATAAAGTCCAATTGGATACTATAAATGTGGTTTATGTGATTGAGTCATAAACTCTATATTGTAGATACACAAGAATGGCACTAGAATGCAGACCACATTCAGAAGGGTGATAGAGCCCAGGGTTGGTAACTTTCTAAATGTAATCTGTTACAGTTACTAGTTACCTGTCCACAATTGTAATCAGTACCGTAACTTTTGGATTACCCAAAACTCAGTAACGTAATCTGATTACATTCAGTTACTTTTAGATTACTTTCCTCATAAGAGGCATTGGAAGAAGACAAACATGTATGTTTCCAATTGAACGACATCTATTGCAGGCTAAATCAATGTTAGAGTTTACATGGCTGGCCATATATGGATGTTAAATTTTACTTTATGGGTTGGTTATGTAGGCTTCTTCTAACCCATTGCTTTCTACTACGTATAATAATATGATTAAATTATGTCTTTACATTAAAAACCAAAGTCTATCAGAATTCCAGTCATTCCACTAAATGTTATACACCTTGATCTTCAAGAATAGGACTTGGAAATATGGAAATAGAGATTAGCCAAATTGTTTTACCTGAGCATGACCCCAAAACTAAGGACTTATTAGCCAGCCCTACTCTGTTGTTAATGATTTTGTTTGAAAATAAAGAAGAGTCGCACACTCTAGGAGCTCAGATGCAAAAAATATTCTATGTCCAACGTTTCGACAGGCAAGCTGTCTTCATCAGGGTATCAGGGTATAATGCAATTCATCAGGGTATAATCCAATTATATAATCCAATTATACCCTGATGAAGACAGCTTGCCTGTCGAAACGTTGGACATAGAATATTTTTTGCATCTGAGCTACTAGAGTGTGGCGGCTCTTCTTTATTTTCAAGTTTTCCACTCCGCTAGCCAGCACCTCGCCTATATAGGTGTGCGTTTCTTTTTCTTCTAGATTGTTAATGATTTTGTTGTCATGGAGGACTGATTGGGGCTCATTGATTCGAGTTGAAAAATAAATGCTGCGCTCCTGGAATGGCTTTGAGCACTACTGAAAAGGGCTATTTACATGTGAAAAATGAATGCCATGTGCTGCATTTGCTACAGGAATATTGTTTACCTTTGTGTTTGACGACTCTCTGATATCTTGATAATATGCAGCTGTTTAAAAGGTAAATCCACAGATTAAACAATAACAAAATGCACGCCCCGCCTCTGTTTTGGTAAAAAGCTGAGGGATGGAGAAATGGAGAAATGTAACCACTCTCAGATTAATAGACAGAGCTATGGACTGACCATCCATGATATCAACATTATAGTTATAACCATGTTATGAGGCTATACAGGACGACCATCCATGATATCAACATTATAGTTATAACCATGTTATGAGGCTATACAGGACGACCATCCATGATATCAACATTATAGTTATAACCATGTTATGAGGCTATACAGGACGACCATCCATGATATCAACATTATAGTTATAACCATGTTATGAGGCTATACAGGACGACCATCCATGATATCAACATTATAGTTATAACCATGTTATGAGGCTATACAGGACGACCATCCATGATATCAACATTATAGTTATAACCATGTTATGAGGCTATACAGGACAACCATCCATGATATCAACATTATAGTTATAACCATGTTATGAGGCTATACAGGACGACCATCCATGATATCAACATTATAGTTATAACCATGTTATGAGGCTATACAGGACTGACCATCCATGATATAAACATTATAGTTTTAACCATGTTATGAGGCTATACAGTATTTGTTTACATGTACAATGTTTACAAACATTGTAGTAAAACAAGTTAATATTTTGGGTTCTGATAGAGTGTGACAGTTGAACTAAGATCATGAGGCGTTTATAAGTTATATTCTTCAACAGTCAATGGATATATATATTAATATGTAATATATATGTACAAATATAATATATAATATTTTCCCGCGATCCATCAAATACATTTGGTGTGTCATCAAAGTGGTCTCTGACATCATAGTGGTCTCTGACATCATAGTGGTCTCTGACATCATAGTGGTCTCTGACATCATAGTGGTCTCTGACAGAAAACAGAGAAGTGTCAAAGATTTTTTTCCCGCAAACATTCTTTCTGAATTTAAAAGTAATCCTCGAAGTAATCATCTAGTTTCTCAAAAGAATCTGTAATCTGATTACAATATTTTTGCAGGTAATGTAACAAATTACAGTTACCGTTTTTTTGTATATATATATATACAGTAACAGTCAAAAGTTTGGACACAGCTACTCATTCCAGGGTATTTCTTTATTTTTACTATTTTCTACATTGTATAATAATAGTGAAGACTTCAAAACTATGAAATAACACATAACCAAAAAAGTGTTAAACAAAACAAATCAAATTATATTTTTTATTTTATATTCTTCAAAGTAGCCACCCATTGCCTTGAAGACAGCTTTGCACACTCTTGCCATTCTCTCAACCAGCTTCATGAAGTAGTCACCTGGAATGCATTTAAATTAATAGGTGTGCCTTGTTCAAAGTTAATTTGTGGAATTTCTTTCCTTCTTAATGCGTTCAGTTGTGTTGTGACAAGGAAGGGGTGGTATACAGAAGATAGTCCTATTTGGTGAAAGACCAAGTCCATATTATGACAAGAACGGCTCAAATAAGAAAAGATAATCGACAATCCATCATTACATTAAGACATGAAAGTCTGGATGAGCGAGGGAGAGAAGGAGGAAGAGGAGGTGCCACCGCCGTCTGACTGGGGACTCAGGCATCGAGGTGTGTCGCTGTCAGGCTGAGTGAGAGGAAGAGGAGAAATAGGGGAGAGGAGGAGAGGAAGGGGTGAGCAAGTTGCAGGACAACCTGGACAGTCCGGTTAGAGGTCAGGGGTCAGATGAAGGACTAACCCTATGTGGCTCTGCCCCCCCCCGAAGGCACCCCATTGGCTAAGGAGGGTTCTGTGGTGATCGTCATGGAGGCCGTGCGATGGACAGCTGAGAGGAGTCAGTGGACTAAACCATTATGTCATCCTGAAAGGGGGGTGGACGGAAGTGAACAGAACCAACCATCTATTGTCTATAAAGACAATAATAAAGTAACCTTCACAGCAGTACTGTCCAAGTTGAAACAAGCCAATAAAAATATGGGGAGCCTTCTAAGAGTTGGCCCTACTGTAACTATATATTATTACTAGCCAGGACAGGGAGGGAGGGGAGGCACGGTAAGAGTGGTGACAGGCCCTCTGGTGGTGAGAGGGAAGCACTGCACTGACCAGATGCATGTGGTGACAGGCCCTCTGGTGGTGAGAAGGAAGCACTGCACTGACCAGATGCATGTGGTGACAGGCCCTCTGGTGGTGAGAAGGAAGCACTTCACTGTTTCACATGTTTCTCTCTGCAAGATGTAGTGATGAGGAGAGGAGAGGAGAGCGACAGGGAGAGGGAGAGGGAGAGGAGAGTGGACAGGAGAGGAGAGGAGAGAGACAGGGAGAGGAGAAGAGGATAGGAGAGTGAGAGAGAGAGAGAGAGAGAGGAGAGTGGACAGGAGAGGAGCGGAGCGGAGCGGAGAGGAGGAGAGAGAGAGAGAGAGAGAGAGAGAGAGAGAGAGAGAGAGAGAGAGAGAGAGAGAGAGAGAGAGAGAGAGAGAGAGAGAGAGAGAGGTGAAAGACAGAAGACATTGTCACAAGTATGTGGTAACTTTTCACAGCAGAACCCAGTTCCTACATTTGAATATAAAACGTTTGCTGTTACTTACAACTGTCATGCTAATCACATTAGCGCACGTTAGCTCAACCTCCCGGTATAGGAACACCAATTCCGGTGAGGTTAATACCATGGCCCATAGAAACTCAATGAATAGCACATTCATAACTGCCGAAGAAGACAGTCCAAAAATACATCATAAGGAATAAGGTTTTGTCAAATCAAATTGTATTGGTCACATGCGTCGAATACAACAGGTGTAGACCTTACAGTGAAATACTTACTTACAAGCCCTTAACCAACAGGTGTAGACCTTACAGTGAAATACTTACTTACAAGCCCTTAACCAACAATGCAGTTAAGAAAATAACAAACAAAAAATAACAAGTATAAAATGAAAGTAAGAGATAAGAATAACAAATAATTAAAGAGCAGCAGTAAATAACAACAGCAATGTGGAGGCTATATACAGGGGGCACCGGTGTCGAGGTAATTGAGGTAATATGTACATGTAGGTAGAGTTAAAGTGAATATGCATAGATAATAACAGAGAGTAGCAGCAGCGTAGAAGGGGGGGGCAATGCAAATCGTCTGGGTAGCCATTTGATTAGATGTTCAGGATGTCAGGCTCGTGTGTAGCTGGTGCATAAAGTCGCTAAACGCGTAAATACAAATAACGTGCCATACGAAACACAGGCGAGGCAAAATAATAAATGCACCAGCCGGAAAAAACAGCTTCACAAAAAACAAACACACACACAAAGACATGGGGGAGAACAGAGGGTTAAATACACAACAGATAATGATGGGGAATGCAAACCAAGTGTGTGAAAAACAAGACAAATGGAAAATGAAAAGTAGATCAGTGATGATTAGAAGACCGGTGACGTCGACCGCCGACCGAACAAAGAGAGGAGCCGACTTTGGCTGAAGTCGTGACACTGGAGTCTTATGGCTTGGGGGTAGAAGCTATTTAGGAGTCTCTTGGACCTAGACTTGCGCTCCGGTACCGCTTGCCGTGTGGTAGCAGAGAGAACAGTCTATGACTAGGGTGGAGTCTTTGACTATTTTTAGGGCCTTCCTCTGACACCGCCTGGTATAGAGGTCCTGGATGGCAGGAAGCTTGGCCCCCGGCGACGTTCGTCCCCATTTATTTTCCAGATCAAGGCCTGGTCGGGTGTCTGCAGTATACAGTGGGGCAAAAAGGTATTTAGTCAGCCACCAATTGTGCAAGTTCTCTCACTTAAAAAGATGAGAGAGGCCTGTAATTTTCATCATAGGTACACTTCAACTATGACAGACAAAATGAGGAAAAAAAATCCAGAAAATCACATTGTAGGATTTTTTTATGAATTTATTTGCAAATTATGGTGGAAAATAAGTATTTGGTCACATACAAACAAGCAAGATTTCTGGCTCTCACAGACCTGTAACTTCTTCTTTAAGAGGCTCCTCTGTCCTCCACTCGTTACCTGTATTAATGGCACCTGTTTGAACTTGTTATCAGTATAAAAGACACCTGTCCACAACCTCAAACAGTCACACTCCAAACTCCACTATGGCCAAGACCAAAGAGCTGTCAAAGGACACCAGAAACAAAATTGTAGACCTGCACCAGGTTGGGAAGACTGAATCTGCCATAGGTAAGCAGCTTGGTTTGAAGAAATCAACTGTGGGAGCAATTATTAGGAAATGGAAGACATACAAGACCACTGATAATCTTCCTCGATCTGGGGCTCCACGCAAGATCTCACCCGTGGGGTCAAAATGATCACAAGAACGGTGAGCAAAAATCCCAGAACCACACGGGGACCTAGTGAATGACCTGCAGAGAGCTGGGACCAAAGTAACAAAGCCTACCATCAGTAACACACTACGCCGCCAGGGACTCAAATCCTGCAGTGCCAGACGTGTCCCCCTGCTTAAGCCAGTACATGTTCAGGCCCGTCTGAAGTTTGCTAGAGCATTTGGATGATCCAGATGAGGATTGGGAGAATGTCATATGGTCAGATGAAACCAAAATAGAACTTTTTGGTAAAAACTCAACTCGTCGTGTTTGGAGGACAAAGAATGCTGAGTTGCATCCAAAGAACACCATACCTACTGTGAAGCATGGGGGTGGAAACATCATGCTTTGGGGCTATTTTTCTGCAAAGGGACCAGGACCAGGACGACTGATCCGTGTAAAGGAAAGACCATGTATCGTGAGATTTTGAGTGAAAACCTCCTTCCATCAGCAAGGGCATTGAAGATGAAACGTGGCTGGGTCTTTCAGCATGACAATGATCCCAAACACACCGCCCGGGCAACGAAGGAGTGCCTTCGTAAGAAGCATTTCATGGTCCTGGAGTGGCCTAGCCAGTCTCCAGATCTCAACCCCATAGAAAATCTTTGAAAGTCCGTGTTGCCCAGCGACAGCCCCAAAACATCACTGCTCTAGAGGAGATCTGCATGGAGGAATGGGCCAAAATACCAGCAACAGTGTGTGAAAACCTTGTGAAGACTTACAGAAAACGTTTGACCTCTGTCATTGCCAACAAAGGGTATATAACAAAGTATTGAGATAAACTTTTGTTATTGACCAAATACTTATTTTCCACCATAATTTGCAAATAAATAAACAAAAAATCCTACAATGTGATTTTCTGGATTTCTTTTTCTCATTTCGTCTGTCATAGTTGAAGTGTACCTATGATGAAAATTACAGGCCTCTCTCATCTTTTTAAGTTGGAGAACTTGCACAATTGGTGGCTGACTAAATACTTTTTTGCCCCACTGTATCCCTCCCGTCCGACTCGTTGAAGAAGAACTCTTCGTCCAGTTTGAGGTGACCAATCACAGTTCTGATGTCCAGAAGCTCTTTTCGGGTTGTAAGAGATGGAAGCAGCAACATTATGTACAAAACAAGTCACACAACACAATGCCACAGATGTCTCAAGTTTTGAGGGAGCGTGCAATTGGTATGCTGACTGCAGGAATGTCCATCAGAGCTGTTGCCAGATAATTAAATGTTCATTTCTCTACCATAAGCCACCTCAAACAACATTTTTGAGAATTTGGCAGTACATCCAACCGGCCTCACAACCGCAGACCACGTGTAACCATGACAACCCAGGACCTCCACATCCGGCTTCTTCACCTGCGGGATCGTCTGAGACCATCCACCCGGACAGCTGATGGAACTGTGGGTTTGCACAACCGAAGAATTCATGCACCAACTGCCAGAAACAGTCTCAGAGAAGAAAAGCTTATCTGCGTGCTCGTTGTCCTCACCAGGGTCTTGACCTGACTGCAGTTCGGCGTTGTAACCGACTTCAGTGGGCAAATGCTCAGCTTCGATGGCCACTGGCACGTTGGAGAAGTGTGCTCTTCACAGATGACTCCAGGATTCAACTGTACCGGGGAGATGGCAGACGGCGTTGTACGGGCGAGCAGTTTGCTGATGTCAACGTTGTGAACAGAGTGCCCCATGGTGGTGGTGGGGTTATGGTATGGACAGGAACAAACTACGGACAACGAAAACAATTGCAAACAACAACTGGGACATAAAAGAAACCTACCATGAGCACCCATTAAATCTGAACAAGAAGAGGCTAACAGAATTAAAACCCACACTAAATTTAAAGACAGGAAGCAAACCAAAACAGGGAAGATCAGATAAAGGATTCTTCTTTCTAGAAATCAAATCAGGAGTGTAAAGTAAAGCAGTTAACCCTCCCTATCGCTCAAGACAACTGGAGCACTGGGCCAGCCACTCTTAAATAGCACCTTCCCACTAACGAGGTGACCAACCAGCACAGTTGTAATACATACTGACTAACGAGGTGACCAACCAGCACAGTTGTAATACATACTGACTAACGAGGTGACCAACCAGCACAGGTGTAATACATACTGACTAACGAGGTGACCAAACAGCACAGTTGTAATACATACTGACTAACGAGGTGACCAACCAGCACAGTTGTAATACATACTGACTAACGAGGTGACCAACCAGCACAGTTGTAATACATACTGACTAACGAGGTGACCAACCAGCACAGTTGTAATACATACTGACTAACGAGGTGACCAAACAGCACAGTTGTAATACATACTGACTAACGAGGTGACCAACCAGCACAGTTGTAATACATACTGACTAACGAGGTGACCAAACAGCACAGTTGTAATACATACTGACTAACGAGGTGACCAACCAACACAGGTGTAACACATACTGTAATATCATAATATAGGTCAATACAGTACTGTATTACCATAATATAGGTCAATACAGTACTGTAATACCATAATATAGGCCAATACAATACTGTATTACCATAATATAGGCCAATACAGTACTGTAATACCATAATATAGGTCAATACAGTACTGTATTACCATAATATAGGCCAATACAATACTGTAATACCATAATATAGGCCAATACAATACTGTATTACCATAATATAGGCCAATACAGTACTGTAATACCATAATATAGGCCAATACAGTACTGTTTTACCATAATATAGGTCAATACAGTACTGTAATATAGGCCAATACAGTACTGTAATAGCATAATATAGGCCAATACAGTACTGTAATATAGGTCAATACAGTACAGTAATATCATAATATAGGTCAATACAGTACTGTAATACCATAATATAGGTCAATACAGTACTGTATTACCATAATATAGGCCAATACAATACTGTAATACCATAATATAGGCCAATACAGTACTATAATACTGTAATATAGGCCAATACAATACTGTAATACCATAATATAGGCCAATACAGTACTGTATTACCATAATATAGGCCAATACAGTACTGTATTACCATAATATAGGCCAATACAGTACTGTAATACCATAATATAGGCCAATACAGTACTGTATTACCGTAATATAGGCCAATACAGTACTGCAATACCGTAATATAGGCCAATACTGTACTGTAATATAGGTCAATACAGCACTGTAATAGCATAATATAGGTCAATACAGTACTGTAATATAGGCCAATACAGTACTGTATTACCATAATATAGGTCAATACAGTACTGTAATACCATAATATAGGCCAATACAGTACTGCAATACCATAATATAGGTCAATACAGTACTGTAATATAGGTCAATACAGTACTGTAGTACCATAATATAGGCCAATACAGTACTGTAATATAGGTCAATACAGTACTGTATTACCATAATATAGGCCAATACAGTACTGTAATACCATAATATAGGTCAATACAGTACTGTAATACCATAATATAGGCCAATACAGTACTGTAATACCATAATATAGGTCAATACAGTACTGTATTACCATAATATAGGCCAATACAGTACTGTAATATAGGTCAATACAGCACTGTAATACCCTAATATAGGCCAATACAGTACTGTATTGCAAATTGTGTTTGAATTCCATCATTTCAAATTAGGATATTGAATACAATTTAATACTTTTGAATTTGTAATGCACATATTGAATTACTGAATTGCTAAATTGAACTTGTATTTCATGATTTGAAACTGAATTGAGTGAATTTGCATTCAGTTAAAATGTTTTATTTCAATGTAATTTAATATTCAAATTCAATATTTATATACTCAGTTTCGATATGGTAGAGATATATCAAGTTGACAAACTATTATTTCAAGTTGATCAAAGTATTATTCATATTCCAAACCAGAGACAACATCCTGGTACTTTGTCTGCCGGGAAAAGTTAAGGAGAACAGATAGAATCAAACTCTCTCTGAGGCGAACAGAAGCTTCTGGCGGTTTCTGAAGCCAACATGACATGTTTCATTTATTTTCTTCCTATGAATTTGGCGAGCGTTTGAATCGTTTGGGCCATAAACTATTACGGCCCATGATGAGAACCTTTGGTCTAATGCTCTAGACAGATTTGATGCAAAATGGAGCTTGCTACACATACATTTTTTCTTTAATTTGATCACACATGGGATAGGAATGATGGACATGTCCAGTCCTTTGTCTCTCTCCCTCCCTCCCTACCTCTCTCCCTCACTACCTCTCCCTCGCTACCTCTCTCTTTGATCACACATGGGATAGAAATGATGGACATGTCCAGTCCATTTTAATGGTTAGTGTATTACCTTATGTGAAAACAATCTAATGCACTGCTGTTTACCATAATGTAGCTTACTACTTTCAAACATCGCACATGTTTTGGTATTGGAATAACCAAAAAAACATCATTTCATTATGTTGTGCTCTGTCTGTCAGTTAGTCAATAGAGACAGGCTCTGTGTGTCAGTTAGTCAATAGAGACAGGCTCTGTGTGTCAGTTAGTGAATAGAGACAGACTGGTCTGTGTGTCAGTTAGTGAATAGAGACAGACTGGTCTGTGTGTCAGTTAGTGAATAGAGACAGGCTCTGTGTGTCAGTTAGTGAATAGAGACAGGCTCTGTGTGTCAGTTAGTGAAGAGACAGGCTGGTCTGTGTGTCAGTTAGTGAATAGAGACAGGCTCTGTGTGTCAGTTAGTGAATAGAGACAGGCTGGTCTGTGTGTCAGTTAGTGAATAGATAGTCATGCTGGAGACAAGAAAGACACAAGGACATGGCTCTTACATACACTCTGCTATTGACACAATGACACGGTGTGTGTGTGTGTGTGTGTGTATGTATGTGTGTGTGTTGATAGTCTCCATGTTTTTAAGAGATGGAAGGGAAAGGAACACTAAGCCTGCCAGTAGCACCATGGTTACAGCCTTCGAGTTGTTCCCACCCCTCCTCCACACATTGACAATGTCACAGCTCCTCTCTCTCCAATATTAGAACTCCCAGATGGTTCTGCTTCTAGAATTGGAACATTCCCCTTCGGAGAGAATCCAAAAACACGTCACAACTGAGTGGTATAATTATAATTATAATAATTATAATGATGATGATGAGTGGAAATCATTCTATTTTAAGCAACAACAACAACAAAAAAACACAATGTTGATGTGCTCGTCACAGCTTTTCTTAATCGATCCAATCGGGTTTTTATCTCCTTGACAGTTTAGGCTCTTTTTGTTCGTTGTTGACGTGACACCTGTCAAAGAGGGAACCCCGTGTAGAAGTTGCGTAATGTGCCTCAATAGTTTATCTAACCTTGTCTCCTCCTGACAATATGATTGGCTTGTGTTAGTAAAACACTTTTGACTGGGCAGAGCTGTTATTAGTCAACCTGTCACTCTCTCAGCACTCTGTCGAGCGAGTGGGAAGACACAGGTTGTCAGCTCTTTTTTGTGTTTAGTGTAAAAATAATGGCTGTAGCCTAGGCAATATGCAGCGTGGCTATAATGGAGGACAGCTATTAGTTCGCAGCTGAGTTGGGCCTTTCTAAATGTAACGTTTAATAGACTTGTCTTATTTGCAGATTGAGCCAAATAGCTGTGTCTAACAAATAGAGGACCTTCATATCTGGTCAGTCAAACTGTGAATTGATTGACTGTCACTAACGGAGTTGTGTCAAGCAGCTCCGTGGAGCAGCGAATCCAGAAATCTGAGCTTGCGTCACTTTTTCAAAGAGCTCGAGAGTCTGCACATTTAGTAATTTGGGAGCTTCGAGAGACGGTGTGTCGCGCGCATTCCAATGCACCATTGGGGTTGCCCTTTTATACAATGTCTGTCCCGGGTGGAGCTAAATCGGTGTCGTATACAGAATAACCGTTTACGACAACGTTCGTTCTACATTAATGCGGGCGATTGTTAAGTTAAGAGTTGCAGGGTAACTATTCAATTGGGTTTTTAATTAAACCGAGTCCATGCAGTCAATACATTGATTGCAAAAAATCACCGAGGCCATAAAATCCTCCATGCACCATGCGGCTGAAGTGTCTCCGGTGAGGAGAGAGAGGCAGACACGCCGATGGGGCGAAGTGTCGCATTATGAGGCAACAATAGATTCGGGATTCTTCTCCCTTTACATATATTTCTACATATTTCAGTAGAAGACAAACGATACGGAAAGCTCTGCTGTTCTCTCATGACACGCTGTGTGCAGCAGTCTCAATGGTGTACGAGTCCGATCAGTTGTTTTAAACAAAAACAAAAAAATGATGTGTATGTTTAGTTCGGGCTGGCTGGCTGGCTGTAAATGCATTGCTTTTCAGTTTGACACATCACACAGAGTTACATGTCTGTGGGTCCATGCATCTCTTTCTAATGTCATGAAGCATTCTGCAGATAAAACTGAGCGCATCTCCCTTCCCCTCCTCTCCTCTCTCTCTCTCTCTCTCTCTCTCAAATTCTCTCTCTCTCTCTCTCTCTCTCTCTCTCTCTGTCTCTCTAACACACACACACATTACCATCTGCGCTGCCCTGTAGCCATGTTGCCTGTCTAGTGCGCTGCCCTGTAGCCATGTTGCCTGTCTAGTGCGCTGCCTATGGTTCTGAACGTGAAGACTGAGCTGCAGCCAAACGGAACTTGCTGTGAAGACAGACATTATGCAAACGGACTTCCATTCAAAACCAAGACCAGGTTTATTCAGCTAAATGCATGTTGTCATTAGAGCAGTTTATACGGAGCACTAATGGAGGAATATCTTCTGGATGTCTTCACTAACAGTCTCACATACATGCAGCAGATCCGCCACCAATCCCATCATAGTCCACAGTCCTGTTTCCACTGCGCCACGGCGCGCGCACACACACACAACACACAACACACAGCCCAGTGATGCTCATAATAACATGCAGGTGATTAATTCCTGTTGACCAGATGCGAATGATAAGGGGAACAGATGACTATAATGCCATGGTTTCATTAAACATCATTAGGCTTACCATTCAGTGGTGTGTATACCTTGTGTTTGTATCTGTGGTGCATCTCATGAAGGGGAAGCGGAATGTGGTGTTTATTTCTCTAAATGGTCATCATTACCGTTCACCTGCATGCGCAGTAGTAGCACGCCCTTCAAACAGACATGTAGGTTTAACCTGCTATGTGTTGTGTAATCACTCTTGCGCACCGATGCTCTGCTCTGAGCTCGCGGGTGGGGTGGGTATGGTGGGGGGGTTGGGTTTCACCATAGAACACACAGATCTTCAAGAGAATCCCCTCTTCTACGTCACACACCCGTGTGTCCTTATAAGGCAGGGGGATACCCTGCGTCATATCCTCTTGTCCATGTTTGGGCATGATGCTACGCAGCGGGGGAATCCTCACGGACGTAGAACCAATGGCGGGAGGAGGGGTTACCTAGCAGCCAGGAAAAAAGTATAAAAATGGAGAGGCGCAGAGAGAACCTTATCATTCAGACACATCTACCGGAATAACGGAATACAGCAACCGTACAACGGAGGACTTATCTTCCTTACTCCTTACCACTCCAAGGGAATCCCCCACACATTTAATTGAAGCCTAATTTGATTATCTGTTTTTTGAGATTGATCAATCACTTCAATTGATTTGGTTGATTTAATTTACCTCTGGACCTGCTCTTAATAATAACAGAAATTAGCTACGTTTTTCCATCTCGTTTTATCGAGACCTTACCGGATCCGTTATTTAAAACATGCTGTTCACAGAGGAAGACGTCTTCATGTCAGAGTTCGAGGACGCGTGCAGCGCCTGGGTGGACAGTGTCAGCTCAGGGAGTGACGGTACAGACTCTGTTTTCGGATCTCCAGCACAACAAGGTGGGTTTCTCTCTAGATTCCTAAGCCCCTTGGCTACAAGGATCCAATGCATCAATGCATTACATTTGAATACATAACTCATAAAGAATGCATACGTATTCTCTTGTAGCTATTGTGTCAAATTTTGTAGGCAAAAAAAATACATAGGCTATAAATACATGTGTAAAATAATATGTTACTTAATTTAATGCAATGCAGCTAGAAGTTCCTCGTGCTGCTTGCTGCTTTTGCTAATGTAGCCTATCCGTTTATTATAATGATAATAACCGCAGTTGTGTTGTCTCTCTCAGGTTGTGTGTTATCCCCGGGGACCGACGGGTCTGATTCGGATTTCTTCCCCGACCTGAATGATTGTTCCTCAGACAGCCTGTCCCCACCTCTTGCCTACACCGGGAGCTTCTACACGGAGCCGTTACCGGGGACTGTACCACCCTGCAGCACAGAAGCCCTGCTCAACATGATCACGGAGATAGTTGGGATCTGCACGGTGGAGGACCAGGCCACCAGCGGGACTCCATCTGCCTCCCTCCCCACCTCTGCCACACCCTGCTCTGCCATGAGCGTTGCCTCTCCTCCTCTTTACTCTCCCTCCATGGAGTCTGCCTCCGACGGATACTGGAGCCAGGCTCTGACTGAGATTCCTTCTCCTTCCGCCGGGGTGGACATTCAGACTCCCCCCGCTGCCCCTGTGGTGGTCAAGAACGAGTTCAACAGCAACTGCGACGGCTGCGACAACGACCACGTCTCCCACCCTGGTCAGGATGCCTTCTCCCCGGGCAGCTTGGAGCATCTGTTCACGCTGTCTGGTCAGTCTCTGGATCACCAGGTGGATGTAAAGGAGCTTCTGGACTCTCTGCTGCTGACTGACATTAAGACAGAGTGTATCATCAAACAGGAGCCGTGCTACACGGGAGACTGGGCTCAGAGTTACGCTCTACCTGTTAACGGGACCTACGCCAACAACAGCTTTCTGGTCAAACCGGAGCCTCTGGAGTTCCAGACAGGGGCCTCAGGGCCGCAGCAGCTGGGCCCTTGCAGCGACCTGGCCGCCTTCACCGCCTCTCTCTCCTCCTCCTCCCTGGATGCCCTCCTCTCCTCCCTGCTGCCCAGCGTGTTCCCGAGGAGCAGGGGCGTGCACGCCGCCACTGGAGCAAGTAAAGTGACGAGCCGCTCCAGTACCGGGGCCGTGAAGGTGAAACCGTTCCCGTGTCCAATAATCGGCTGTGAGAGGCGTTTCTCACGCTCCGACGAGCTCAACCGCCACGTGCGCATCCACACGGGCCACAAGCCGTTCCAGTGCGCAATCTGCCTGCGCAGCTTCAGCAGGAGCGACCACCTGACCACGCACACGCGCACGCACACTGGGGAGAAACCTTTCTCGTGCGAAGTGTGCGGGAAGCGGTTCGCGCGCAGCGACGAGAGGAAGAGGCACGGACGCGTGCACGTTAAGCAGCAGCTAAAAGCTCAGATGATGGCGGCCTATAACCTGGCCTTCCCCGGTGGAGTTTGAACTGGCCTCTCTGACCTCTCTAAAGCGGGGCTTCGCTGCCCTGGAGTTTAAAACCTGAGACTCTCTTGGAAGGCTTCGGTTGGTTCCGTCTGGCTTCGGTTGGTTCCGTCTGCCTGGTAACGTTGCCTGTTGGCCCGGTTCAGCTGGAGGGTTGACTTCCAAAAAATAAAAAAAGGTTGAATAGAGACAGGCAGACAACCATAGGTTGAAAAGTGGTGGAAAAGTTTCAACGGGAGAAAAAAAATGACACGGAACGTGGAACTATTTCAGAACGTCTGTCCGTTGTCTTAATGACATTATATCTGTTTGACTATATGTTGCGCTAAACAGCGGGCGGAAAATATATGAACAGAAACCGGTGACGACGGGAGGATTAGTTGGTTTCAGCACCTCTGTGAGCGGACAGCTCCTTGTCTGTAAAATCCGCACAGACGGGAGAGAGAAAAAACACCTACAGCACTTGTTTTGTCACTCGACAGTTCTGATTGTAAAACTGCTACAGGTTTTTTTCACAGGTTTTTGTGCAACATTGCATGATATAGTTTTACATTGACGTGTTTGTGGATGTATATTTTATTATATAAATCTCTAATGTAGGAGTTGGAATGTAAAACTTTTTCTCTACGTCGAATCACATTTCTAGCCTTGGTGTTTACTATATAGGCCTATATTTTATCATTCAGAAATATATATTTGAAATCTTCATAACCAAAACATTATTTATATTCTATTCTCTTCAATTGTATTTTTCTACTTGTGTATATATATATATATATATATATATATATATATATATATATATATATATATATATATATATTTCTATTTGAAATGTCCTCTTTACCCTGTGATAAACATTCTCTACATTCTTGGGAACTTCCATAAGAACATGGAGGTATGAAGTCACTTTTCTGACCCGACAGACTGTAACCGGGAAACAATATTCAACATTGTAGTTGATCGACCAAAGTAGCACACATTGCTGTGCGTTGACGTACAATTAGTTTAGAGTGCTAATAACTCTTCTCTTGTCGAAGCAGCACAAAGGCAGATCTGTTTCTGCTTTCAAATGGAAGACTCTTGTGTTATTTTGTTGCATGGTGGCTATGAATTAAAAACAGTGAAATGACAATTGAGAAGTTTCTATCGCTTTTCTACTTTATTCAGTACACACACACGAAGACACACGCACACACACACACACCCACACACACACACACACACGCACAGTACACACACACACACACACACACACACACACACACACACACACACACACACACACACACACACACACACAGTACACACACACACACACACACATACGCACAGTACACACACACACACCCTGAGTGTGTCTAGCACGCCTATAGCGCCCCCTACTGTCTGACAAGTACTACAGATCCATCATTGCAACTTATTATTTGAAACTATTTTGAAACAATAAAAAGGCAAATAAGGTCCATCACACAGATAACTACACAGCAGATAGACTATAGGACTAACCTACACAGCAGATAGACTATAGGACTAACCTACACAGCAGATAGACTATAGGACTAACCTGCACAGCAGATAGACTATAGGACTAACCTGCACAGCAGATAGACTATAGGACTAACCTACACAGCAGATAGACTATAGGACTAACCTACACAGCAGATAGACTATAGGACTAACCTACACAGCAGATAGACTATAGGACTAACCTGCACAGCAGATAGACTATAGGACTAACCTACACAGCAGATAGACTATAGGACTAACCTACACAGCAGATAGACTATAGGACTAACCTGCACAGCAGATAGACTATAGGACTAACCTACACAGCAGATAGACTATAGGACTAACCTACACAGCAGATAGACTATAGGACTAACCTACACAGCAGATAGACTATAGGACTAACCTACACAGCAGATAGACTATAGGACTAACCTGCACAGCAGATAGACTATAGGACTAACCTGCACAGCAGATAGACTATAGGACTAACCTACACAGCAGATAGACTATAGGACTAACCTACACAGCAGATAGACTATAGGACTAACCTGCACAGCAGATAGACTATAGGACTAACCTACACAGCAGATAGACTATGGGACTAACCTACACAGCAGATAGACTATAGGACTAACCTACACAGCAGATAGACTATAGGACTAACCTACACAGCAGATATACTATGGGACTAACCTACACAGCAGATAGACTATAGGACTAACCTACACAGCAGATAGACTATAGGACTAACCTACACAGCAGATAGACTATAGGACTAACCTACACAGCAGATAGACTATAGGACTAACCTACACAGCAGATAGACTATGGGACTAACCTACACAGCAGATAGACTATAGGACTAACCTACACAGCAGATAGACTATAGGACTAACCTGCACAGCAGATAGATGCACAATACACTATAGATATTGTGTATTGTGTATATTGTGTATTGTGATGTCATTATGGGGTTTTGTGATGTCATTATGGGGTATTGTCGGTGGACCGATGAGGGAAATGATGCATTTAATCCATTTTAGAATAAGTCTGTACAGTAACAAAAGTCAATGGGTCTGAATACTTTCTGAATATATAAAAAAGGACATGTTTGCCTTTCAGAAAAACATATTGGTCAAGCTCAGGCACTTGATATTGTTTCAGGTTCATTTCCCCATCTGGTGAACACTTAAACAGGATGTTGCCTTCTCTGTCAAACACATTTACACATTTTGAAAGGTTCTCTATACTTTAGCCTAACAGGGTGGAAATGTATGCGTGGAACACAGACTAACGACATGGACCCATAGATGCAACTGACTGCTTCTATTTATTGTATCTTTGCACCACAGTTTTCCCACCAAATAAATCATCACGCTTCCTGAATGTGGCGGCAATGTAGGAAGGGGTTTGTTTTCTTAAATGGAGAAGTACAACAAACTAACAGGGTGATATCGGAGGACACATAGAACATCTTAAATACTAATAATAATAATAAGAATAATTACAATAATCATGAGAAAAAAAAAATGTAATTTATAAAAAGAGTCTAACTAGGACTATAAAATAATGAAAACATGTTTTTAATAGTTTATTATTTCATGGCTTTATATTTCTCGTGGAAGTTGATGAATAATACCCGGGGACATAGCAAAACATCCACTGAAATAATTTGTTCAAAACGCCTAAAATTCCCTTTCAAGATCCATATGTTTGTGTTTTAAAGGTAAAGGTCAGCTGACCTTAGTTATAGACCTCTTCCCTCTAGTGGCCTCATGGCTGCAATGTTAATGATATATTTTTTTAAATAATTTCATAATTAATTAATTTTATTTAAAAAAACCTGCACAACATCCAGCGTTTCTACAGTACGTCAAAAGGTTTTGTTATAGTTCAGTCTTAATTAAGTGATGTATGTAAAGTGTAATATTGGGACGTAAACTCAAAATGCAATACATTTCAACTCTCTATCTGACATGGTCCAGGTGTCTTCTGTGTTTAAGCCCAGAACCATGTGTGTAGGAGGTGTAGACTTTTGTTTCAAAGTAGATTTGTTTAGGACTACCCAGAAACACTCTGCGTGACCCTGATTGAGCCCCCTGCAGTAAAAGGTTAAAGCCTTTCGGAGTCCACATTTTACACTACTAAAAGAAGTTATATTTCCCCGGGACAGAAAAGGCACTGCGTTGTAGTAATGACCAAGCTAGCTGGCCGTCATATAAAACAGGTGTGTGTCAGTGGAGGCTCCTCCTCAGAGGAAAGGGAGCTGGAGCCACTTCCTACATCCATAAACATGGAGCTGCTGCTACAGGTTACACACACAGGTGTGTGTGTGTGTGTGTGTGTGTGTGTGTGTGTAGGAGGTGGAGGCAGACTGTGTTGTACCCTCTCTCCTCTCTGAAGGGGATAGTGTGTGAGGACTCTCTCCTCTCTGAAGGGGATAGTGTGTGAGGACTCTCTCCTCTCTGAAGGGGATAGTGTGTGAGGACTCTCTCCTCTCTGAAGGGGATAGTGTGTGAGGACTCTCTCCTCTCTGAAGGGGTTAGTGTGTGAGGACTCTCTCCTCTCTGAAGGGGATAGTGTGTGAGGACTCTCTCCTCTCTGAAGGGGATAGTGTGTGAGGACTCTCTCCTCTCTGAAGGGGTTAGTGTGTGAGGACTCTCTCCTCTCTGAAGGGGATAGTGTGTGAGGACTCTCTCCTCTCTGAAGGGGTTAGTGTGTGAGGACTCTCTCCTCTCTGAAGGGGATAGTGTGTGAGGACTCTCTCCTCTCTGAAGGGGATAGTGTGTGAGGACTCTAACCTGCTACTGTGTCGTTGGTTGCAGGGTTATTCAGAATGGCTCCTGTACACAACAAGAAGAAGACCACCTTATCCCCTGCACCAGGTTGTGGAGATAGCAAGCCGGTTTGACAGAATGCAAGGTAGCGTCCGCCACACTGTCGACTTCAGGTCCTTGGCACCCTTTTTACATCCAGACACCTGAGCTACAAATGTAAAAGTGTTAGAAGTGACACACTACGTTAACATATTTCCCTCCCCCACCCCTACACTTTATATGCATTCTACTGTGACAGTCTGTAATGACGGAAGTATTTGCATGTAATATAAATGGCTCATATTAAACATCTGAGGATTTAGGACATGCTGCTCTCCCGTCAGGTTACAAAGGTCGCAAAACCAAGGGTCAAAGTTGAATGTGTCTTGCTCCTTTCCTGAAGAATATAAAATGCTGAATTACCATCAGCTCAGTGTCCTGGCATCAGCCTGGTCTCTATTAGCTCAGTGTCCTGGATCAGCCTGGTCTCTATTAGCTCAGTGTCCTGGATCAGCCTGGTCTCTATTAGCTCAGTGTCCTGGCATCAGCCTGGTCTCTATTAGCTCAGTGTCCTGGATCAGCCTGGTCTCTATTAGCTCAGTGTCCTGATCAGCCTGGTCTCCAGCAGCTCGGTGTCCTGGATCAGCCTGGTCTCCAGCAGCTCGGTGTCCTGGCTCAGCCTGATTCCATGGTACAGGGTGTATGTGTTGATATATAAAACAACGCAAAATTCAAGACTTCGTGTTTTTCAGCTAAATTTATTGTACATAATTCTTGCCACCAACAAAAATTGGAATATTTGGGGCATAAAATCATCGACGCTCTGCAGATTTTGTTGTGAGGATACAGAATCAATAGACAAAAACAACACACAGGGCCGTACGGACACACACAGTGCCGTATGGACACACACAGTGCCATACAGACACACACAGTGCCACACGGACACACACAGGGCCATACGGACACACACAGTGCCATACGGACACAGACAGGGCCATACGGACACACACAGGGCCGTACGGACACACACAGTGCCGTACGGACACACACAGTGCCACACGGACACACACAGTGCCACACGGACACACACAGTGCCACACGGACACACACAGTGCCACACGGACACACACAGGTCCATACGGACACACACAGTGCCACACGGACACACACAGTGCCACACGGACACACACAGGTCCATACGGACACACACAGTGCCACACGGACACACACAGGGCCATACAGACACACACAGTGCCATACGGACACAGTGCCATACGGACACAGTGCCATACGGACACAGTGCCATACGGACACACACAGTGCCATACGGACACAGTGCCATACGGACACACACAGTGCCGTACGGACACACACAGTGCCATACGGACACACACAGTGCCACACGGACACACACAGGGCCATACGGACACACACAGTGCCACACGGACACAAACAGTGCCACAAAAACAACACACAGGGCCGTATGGACACACACAGTGCCGTATGGACACACACAGTGCCATACGGACACACACAGTGCCACACGGACACACACAGTGCCACACGGACACCATGTTACCATGTTGTTACCAAACAAAATGCGGATTTTCTCCTCAATAATTCCTGCTGAATGTTCTTCCTATTTGGAGCAGGAAGTGCTGCTCATATGATACACTAACCCTATCTAATTACAGAGGACAATCTATATACCACTATACCTATTGACTCTATAAACTACCTCCTAACTACCCTACACTAACCCTATCTAATTACAGAGGACAATCTATATACCACTATACCTAATGACTCTATAAACTACCTCCTACCTACCCTACACTAACCCTATCTAATTACAGAGGACAATCCATATACCACTATACCTAATGACTCTATAAACTACCTCCTACCTACCCTACACTAACCCTATCTAATTACAGAGGACAATCTATATACCACCTATTGACTCTATAAACTACCTCCTACCTACCCTACACTAACCCTATCTAATTACTGAGGACAATCTATATACCACCTATTGACTCTATAAACTACCTCCTACCTACCCTACACTAACCCTATCTAATTACAGAGGACAATCTATATACCACTATACCTAATGACTCTATAAACTACCTCCTACCTAACCTACACTAACCCTATCTAATTACAGAGGACAATCTATATACCACCTATTGACTCTATAAACTACCTCCTACCTACCCTACACTAACCCTATCTAATTACAGAGGACAATCTATATACCACCTATTGACTCTATAAACTACCTCCTACCTACCCTACACTAACCCTATCTAATTACTGAGGACAATCTATATACCACCTATTGACTCTATAAACTACCTCCTACCTACCCTACACTACCCCTATCTAATTACAGAGGACAATCTATATACCACTATACCTAATGACTCTATAAACTACCTCCTACCTACCCTACACTAACCCTATCTAATTACAGAGGACAATCCATATACCACTATACCTATTGACTCTATAAACTACCTCCTACCTACCCTACACTAACCCTATCTAATTACTGAGGACAATCTATATACCACTATACCTAATGACTCTATAAACTACCTCCTACCTACCCTACACTAACCCTATCTAATTACAGAGGACAATCTATATACCACTATACCTAATGACTCTATAAACTACCTCCTACCTAACCTACACTAACCCTATCTAATTACAGAGGACAATCTATATACCACCTATTGACTCTATAACCTACCCCCTAACTACCCTTATCTAATTACAGAGGACAATCTATATAAAACCTATTGACTCTATAAACTACCCCCTAACTACCCTACACTAACCCTATCTAATTACAGAGGACAATCTATATACCACCTACTGACTCTATAAACTACCTCCTACCAACACATTCAATTAGTTTTAGCCAAACTTTAATAGGTATTTCAATTTGAATTTGTTTTTTAATGGCTTAGAATGCGTGTGTAACACAGAGCCAGAGACGTTCGGATCCATATGCAGTTCACTTTAATAAAGGTAGGTCAGACAGGCAAAACTCAGAGAACAGCGTAAAGGGTGTCACAGGGGATCCAGAAACAGAGGCTGGGTTACCATGTCGTTGTGACAGAACGGCCCCGATTCCTGTATTGGAAGCGTCCACCTCCACAATGAACTCCCGTTCGGGATCTGGCTGATGCAAGATGGGGGCCGTGGTGAATTTCTCCTTGAGCTGCTTGAATGCTGCCAGACTCTCAGATGTCCACTGTAACCGTTGCCCTCCACCCTGAAGAAGAAACGTGAGTGGCGCTGCTGTGATGCTGAAGTTTCTGATAAACCGACGGTAGAAGTTAGCGAAGCCCAGGAAACGCTGTAACTCCTTTACCTTGGTGGGTTGTGGCCAGTTGACCACTGCCTCTACCTTGCTGTTGTCCATGGTCACTGATGATGTATCCCAAGAAGGAGGTCCGTGTCTGATGGAACTCACATTTCTGGATCTTGGCGTATAGTTGGTTATCAATGAGACGTTGAAGTACTGCTCTGACATCCTGCACGTGGGTCTCGAACGTCTCCGAATAGATCAGGATGTCGTCGATATAGACAATGAGCTTCTGGTTCAGCATGTCTCGGAAGATCTCGTTGATAAATGATTGGAACACGGAGGGACTGTTAGCGAGCCCGAACGGAATCACTCGATACTCATAGTGCCCGGTGGTGGTGGAGAATGCCGTTTTCCACTCGTCCCCATCCTTGATCCGAATCAGATTATAGGCATTGCGCAGGTCCAACTTGGTGAAGAACCTGGCGGTGCGGAGCTGTTCGAGGGCGGCTGGAACTAATGGCAATGGGTAGCGAAACTTTACGGTGATCTCGTTGAGGCTGCGATAATCGATACAGGGACGTAATCCTCCGTCCTTCTTCTTCACAAAGAAGAATCCGGCTGAAGCAGGGGAAATGGATGTACGAATGAATCCCTTGGAAAGTGCCTCCTCTATATAGCTCTTCATGGCGTCGGATTCGGGCTGTGAGAGAGGAAATATTCTTCCTCGTGTAGGAGAGGTTCCTGGAATGAGATCTATGGCGCAGTCACCGGGTCTGTGAGGAGGAAGCTGAGTAGCCCTACTCTCACTGAACGCCAGAGCGAGGTCATGGTACTCCACGGGAATCTTCTGTAGATCTGGGTTCTCGGTGTGAGTAGGGGTAGGAGTGGTCCTAGTCAGGGGATGCAGGCATTTCTCCTGGCAGGTCTTGGACCACTGGACTATCTGTTTCTCAGTCCATGAAATGGTTGGGTTATGCTTCTCCAGCCACAGCAGACCTAGGATGATGGGGTGTTGTGGGGATTCAATGGTGAACAGCTGAATCGTCTCGGTGTGCAGGGTGCTAGTACTTAGGGTGACCTCTTGTGAGATGTATTGGATCTCCCCGGTACCCAAGGGACGTCCGTCTAACGCTGCCACTACTAACCGGGATTGACATGGGAGGAGAGAAATATGATGAGCTTTAGCAAATGACTGATCAATGAAATTTCCTGCTGCTCCTGAGTCTATCAAAGCAGTGGTATTTACAATTTCTTCACCAAAGCACAAGGTTACGGCTAGTTCAAATGATCTAGAAGAGTAGAGGTTGGCACTCACCCTAGCAGAGTCTTGGGATGTGGGTCTGCTTGGACATGTCGCCCTCATGTGGCCAGATCCTCCACAATACAGGCATAGACGCTGACGTAATCTTCTCTCCCTCTCTTCGGGCGTGAGCCGAGTGTAGCCGATCTGCATCGGTTCAACTTCGTGGCTAGCGGAGGCAGCTTCGGGCAACGCGGTACAGCTGGGGCACACGCCGAGCTCGCATCAGGTTATCGAGGCGAATGGTTAAGTCCATGAATTGACTAAGTGATCTCCCCTCCTCCCGACATGCTAGCTCCGCTTGTAGGTCCGTGTTAAGTCCCCTGCGGTAGAGTAATTTCCTCCCAACCAGTTTGTGCAGCCAGGGTGCGGAAGGAAAGGGTGTAATCTGCAGCGGTAGATTCCCCCTGGCGTAGAGAGAGAGTAGCCGCTCGCCCGGCTCCTTTCCGCCGGCTGGATGCTCGAACACCTCTCTGAACTGGCGATGAAAGCAGTCGTATGAGGGGAATGACAGGTGTCCACCCTCCCATAGCGCAGTCGCCCAATCCAGTGCCCTACCGGTCAGCAATGAACATACGAAGGATACTCGGCTGTCGTCGGTGGGATATAGGGTAGGTTGTTGGTCGATAAATAGGGAGCACTGCAGAAGAAATCCCTTACATCTTGCCGCTGAACCATCATATTTCTCCGGTAGGGACAGACGCGGAGAGCCAGACGGAGTACTCACACTCAGAGTTGGGGAAGCCATAGAAGCAGCGGGAAGAGCTGAGGTAGCAATCGGAGTGGTGAGTGTCTGCACGGATCTCACTAGCTCCTCGGTCAGCGAAGTTAATTTCTCAAGCTGTTGCTGGTGGGCAGCCAGCATAGAGGCTTGGGATGACACTTCTGATGTAAGCCGATACATAGCTGCTGGATCCTGTATGGGCGAAGTCTTCTGTAACACAGAGCCAGAGACGTTCGGATCCATATGCAGTTCACTTTAACAAAGGTAGGTCAGACAGGCAAAACTCAGAGAACAGCGTAAAGAGTCGGTACCAGGCGTAGGTCGGGGCAGGCGGCAGACGGGTAAACAGGAATCAAAACACAGTCCGAGGTCAAAAACAGGGAAACAGTCAATCGATCAAAAGAGTGCTCAGAAATGACTAGCCGGGGCAGTGCAAGACTTCGCAAAGCATAGGGGCCTGGAGAAGGAATATATAGGGGAGAGAAGTGGATACAGCTGTGCAGCTAATTAGGCCTAGGTACGGGGCAGATGGGAAGTGTAGTCAATACTCCGGTGATGGTGTCCTTCGGTGATCGGAGAGAGCCACAGAGGTGCGATCCATGACAGCGTGCTTTCTCTCTCAGTTCATTTACTGCCTCATTTTTAAACCTAAGTAATTGTAGTGTGTGCAGTACTCTATATATTTTGTACCAATTGAGAACTTTGGTCTAATTCCCTGAGATTTGGATCTTCTCTGGAAAATCATTATTTTGGTATTTCTGGGGTTTACTGCCAGGGCCCAGGTCTGGCAGTACCGCTGTAGCAGGTCCAGGCTCTACTGTAGGCCATGTGCTGTGGGTGACAGCAGGCATAGATCATCTGCGAAGAGTAGGCATTTAACCTCTGAATTGTGGAGACTAACACCAGGGGCTGAGGATTTCTCGAGAATAGTGGCCAATTCGTTGATGTAAATATTGAAGAGTGCAGGGCTCAGATTGCAACCCTGGCGAAGGCCCCACCCCTGGTCAAAGAATTCTGTTCTTTTCTTGCCAATTTTAATGCTGCACGTATTGCCAGTATACATTGATTTAATTATGTCATATGTTTTACCCCCTACACCACTTTCAATAACTTTCTAGAACAGTCCTGTATGCCAAATAGAATCAAATGCTTTATGGAAGTCGATAAAGCAAGCATATATTTTGGTATTATTTTGGTGAACATGTTTATCTATCAGGGTGTGTAGGGTGTAAATATGATCGGTCGTGCAATGTTTTGGTATAAATCCAATTTGGCTTAGTTTAGAACTCTTACATTTATAATACTACAGAAAACCTTCCCCAGGTTACAGTTCACACAAATGCCTCTGTAATTGTTAGGGTCAAATTGGTCTCTGTTCTTAAAGATTCCAGATGTCAGGGAAATAACCTGCTGACTCCATGGTCTGTCTGTCTGTCTAGTGATTAGTGGAGAGAACTGTGGTTCCGTAGTGGAAAGGAGTCAGGCGCAGGAGGTTGAGATGCAGGGGAAAATGGTATTTTAATAAAGCCACCAGTCAATAGTACAAACACATGCTGGTGAGGCAAATACAAACACGACCAGAAATAACGGGCCAACAAACAACCCGGAACAATGAGAAACAAAATACCAGCCCTCAGTACACAGAAGGGAAAATAGAAGCATCACTGACAATCACGCACAAGGGAAAGAGGGGAAGGAAGGGGGATCTAATCTGAGTAATATGGGGAATCTGAGGGGGAGTTCTCCTCTGAGTAATATGGGGATTCTGAGTGGGGAGTTCTCCTTTGAGTAATATGGGGATTCTGAGGTGGGGGATCTCCTCTGAGAATATGGGGATTCTGAGGGGGAGATCTCCTCTGAGTAATATGGGGAATCTGAGGGGGAGTTCTCCTCTGAGTAATATGGGGATTCTGAGGTGGGGAAGATCTCCTCTGAGAATATGGGGATTCTGAGTGGGGGAGATCTAATCTGAGTAATATGGGGATTCTGAGGGGCCGGGAGATCTCCTCTGAGTAATATGGGGATTCTGAGGGAGATCTCCTCTGAGTAATATGGGGATTCTGAGGGGGAGATCTCCTCTGAGTAATATGGGGATTCTGAGGGGGAGATCTCCTCTGAGTAATATGGGGATTCTGAGGGGGAGATGTCCTCTGAGTAATATGGGGATTCTGAGGGGGATCTCCTCTGAGTAATATGGGGATTCTGAGGGGGAGATCTCCTCTGAGTAATATGGGGATTCTGAGGGGAGATCTCCTCTGAGTAATATGGGGATTCTGAGGGGGATTTATATTGCACAAAGGAACACATCTTTTCTGTCAGTACAAGTTCTTTTAGTTTTAACAGAAATGTGATATTTACCAATTTTGAGGATCAATTAGATTTTGTAGTTGGGATTTGTACCAAATGATCAGTCCTCCAGAGTCTCTGCCTCTATTGACAGAGCTGTGTTTCTGTGATGGCACAATTACCTCTCTGTAGCCTGTGGGACAGTGAGTGACAATGTCAGCCTTACACCATGTCTCCTGCAGAATGATGACGTCAACATCTTTCAGATTTTTGTTGAACTCCAGTGCTAAACTCTTCAGTCCAAATGTTGATGAGTTTAGGCCCTGGATGTTCCACATGCTAACTGATAGTGATTTCATGTTTCAAAAAGGAAGAATAGCAGTCAGAAATACAGTAACTACTAACTAATAGCTAACTAAAAGGTTGTTAGAGTGAGATAAACAGGGTAACCACTAACATTTATATATAAATATTCCTATTAATTGGACATTTTAGTACAATAGGTGTGTGTGTCTGTGTGTGTGCCTGTGTGTGTGTGTGTGTGTGTATGCGTCCGTGTGTGTTTAGTGCAGTTTAGTGCAGATGTATTGGAGGAGCTGTTTAATCTCACTCAATCCTACAGGGTTCTCCGGTCCTCTGACGACCTCCGCGTAGCTGCGCTGGTCCTGCTGTTGGGCCCTGTGGCCCTGTTGGGCCCTCTCTCTCTCTCTCTCTCTCTCTCTCTCTCTCTCTCTGTCTCTCTGTCTGTCTCTCTGTCTCTCTCTCTCTCTCTCTCTCTCTCTCTCTCTCTCTCTCTGTCTCTTCCTCCTGTGTTGATCTTCAGTTGTACAATTTGATTACCTACACATTTTTGTTTTGCTAATTTAATCGTCTCTCTCTCTCTCTCTCACTCTCTCTCTGTCTCTCTCTCTGTCTCTCTCTCTGTCTCTGTCTCTGTCTCTGTCTCTCTCTCTCTCTCTCTCTCTCTCTCTCTCTCTCTCTCTCTCTCTCTCTCTCTCTCTCTCTCTCTCTCTCTCTCTCTCTCTGTCTCTGTCTCTGTCTCTCTCTCTCTCTCTCTCTCTGTCTCTCTCTCTCTCTCTCTCTCTCTCTCTCTCTCTTTCTTTCTCTATCTCTCTCTCTCTCTCTCTCTCTCTCTCTCTCTCTGTCTCTGTCTCTGTCTCTGTCTCTCTCTCTCTCTCTCTCTCTCCAGCCTCTCTGAGTGTCAGTCCTGACAGATCTCAGTTCTTTAAATATGAGTCTGTCACTCTGAGCTGTGAGGTTCAGGGGAACTCTGCTGGATGGAGAGTGATGAAGAACACATCGAGAGGAATCCTTTCAGATTGTTATACTGACTGGGGAAAACAACAAGGGTCTTCATGCATCGTGTTTCTAATACCAGCAGACAGTGGAGTGTACTGGTGTGAGTCTGGGTCTGGAGAACACAGCAATGCTGTCAACATCATAGCACATGGTATGTCCACAAACACCATCTACTAACATTATAGTGTTTAGTGGTTCATCTGGTTTCAGATAGCTGATGTTATGTTTATATATGATGTTTATATATTATATACAGCTGGAGCTGTGATCCTGGAGAGACCTGTTTATATATGATGTTTATATATTATATACAGCTGGAGCTGTGATCCTGGAGAGACCTGTTTATATATGATGTTTATATATTATATACAGCTGGAGCTGTGATCCTGGAGAGACCTGTTTATATATGATGTTTATATATTATATACAGCTGGAGCTGTGATCCTGGAGAGCCCTGCCCTTCCTGTGACTGAGGGAGATTCTGTGACTCTGCGCTGCAGATATCAGGGAACTCCCTCTGACCTCACAGCTGATTTCTACAAAGATGGATCCCTCATCAGGAATGAGACTACAGGAGAGATGACCATCCCTGCAGTATCCAAGTCAGATGAAGGACTCTACAAGTGTACCAACTCTGAAGGAGAATCACCAGAGAGCTGGATGACTGTGACAGGTGAGAATATGAGAAATCTTTGACATTCAGATGATCTGGTCCTTCTTTACACTGTTAAGTGGTGATAAAACCTGCATTATAAACTGGGGGGTTCCATCCCTGAAAACTGATTGGCTGGAAGCCAGTCCCTTAACCAACAGCATTTCAAAAAATTACTACTAATAATAAGAAATATAAGGAACAATTTAAGAGCAGCAGTAAAATAACAAAAGCGAGACTATATACAGGTTGGTACAGAGTCAATGTGCGGGGGCACCAGTTAGTCGAGGTAATTGAGGTAATATGTACATGTAGGTAGAGTTATTAAAATGACTATGCATAGATAATAACAGAGTAGCAGAAGCGTAGAAGAGGGGGGAGGGCAATGCAAATAGTCTGGGTAGCCATTTGATTAGGTGTTCAGGAGTCTTACTTTAAATTATTAAAGTGGCTAGAGATTTGAGTCGATGGCCGAACGGCATAGGCAAGATTCAGTAGATGGTATAGAGTACAGTGTACACATTTGATATGATTAATGTCAGATATGTAAACATTATGTACAAAATTGTTTAAAGTTGCTAGTGATACATTTGTTACATCCAATTTTCAATTATTTAAAGTGGCTAGAGATTTAAGTCAGTATGTTGGCAGCAGCCACTCAATGTTAGTGATGGCTGTTTAACAGTCTGATGGCCTTGAGATGGAAGCTGTTTTTCATTCTCTCGGTCCCAGCTTTGATGCACCTGTACTGACCTCGCCTTCTGGATGATAACGGGGTGAACAGGCAGTGGCTCGGGTGGTTGTTGTCCTTGATTATCTTTTTGGCCTTCCTGTGACATCGGGTGGTGTAGGTGTCCTGGAGGGCAGGTAGTTTACCCCCGGTGATGCGCTGTGCAGTCCTCACTACCCTCTGGAGAGCCTTACGGATGTGGGTGGAGCAGTTGCCGTACTAGGCGGTGATACAGCCCGACAGGATGCTCTCGATTGTGCATCTGTAGAAGTTTGAGTGTTTTTGGTGACAAGCCAAATTTCTTCAGCCTCTTGAGGTCCTGGATGGCAGGAAGCTTGGCCCCAGTGATGTACTGGGCCATACGCACTACCCTCTGCAGTGCCTTGCGGTCAGATGCCGAGCAGTTGCCGTACCAGGCAATGATGCAACCAGTCAGGATGCTCTCGATGGTTCAGCTGTAGAACCTTTTGAGGATCTGAGGACCCATGCCAAATCTTTTCAGTAACCTAACCTGCTTAAATGACTACAGACCCTTAGCACTCATGTCTGTAGCCATGGAGTGCTTTGAAAGGCTGGTGGCTCACATCAACACCATTATCCCAGAAACCCTAGACCCACTCCAATTTGCATACCACCCTAACAGATTCACAGATGATGCAATCTCCATTGCACTCCACACTGCCCTTTCCCACCTGGAAAAAAGGAACACCTATGTGAGAATGCTATTCATAGACTACGGCTCAGCGTTCAACACCATAGTGCCCTCAAAGCTCATCAGTAAGCTAAGGACCCTGGGACTAAACACCTCCCTCTGCAACTGGATCCTGGACTTCCTGACGGGCTGTCCCCAGGTGGTAAGGGTAGGTAAGAACACATCCGCCTCGCTGATCCTCAACACAAGGACCCCTCAGGGGTGCGTGCTTAGTCCCCTCCTGTACTCCCTGTTCACCCACGAATGCACGGCCATACACAACTCCAACACCATCATTAAGTTTGCTGACGACACAACAGGGGTAGGCCTGATCACCAACAATGATGAGCCGTGTGGTGCCAGGACAACAAACTCTCCCTCAACGTGATCAAGACAAAGGAGACTATTGTGGACTACAGGAAACAGAGGCCAGAGCATGCCCCCATTCTCATCGATGGGGCTGTAGTGGAGCAGGTTGAGAGCTTCAAGTTCCTTGGTGTCCACATCACCAACAAACTAACATGGTCCAAGCACACCTTAGTGATCTTGGGCACAGGGACTACGGTGGTCTGCTTAAAACATGTTGGTATTACAGACTCGGAAAGGGAGAGGTTGAAAATGTCAGTGAAGACACTTGCCAGTTGGTCAGCGCATGCTCGCAGTACATGTCCTGGTAATCCGTCTGGCCCTGCGGCCTTGTTAATGTTGACCTGTTTGAAGGTCTTACTCACATCGGCTGCGGAGAGCGTGATCACACAGTCATCCGGAACAGCTGGTGCCCTCATGCGTGTTTTATTGTTATTTGCCTTGAATCGAGAATAGAAATGATTTAGCTTGTCTGGTAGGCTCGTGTCACTGGGCAGCTCTTGGCTGTGCTTCCCTTTGTAGTCTGTAATGGTTTCCAAGCCCTGCCACATCCTTCGAGCGTAGGAGATGGTGTAGTACAGATTCGATCTTAGTCCTGTATTGAAGCTTTGCCTGTTTGATGGTTCGTCGGAGTGCATAGCGGCATATTTCCTATAAGCTTCCAAGTTAGAGTCTCGCTCCTTGAAAGTGGCAGTTCTAGCCTTTAGCTCAGTGCGGATGTTGTCTGTATTCCATGGCTTCTGGTTGGGGTATGTACGTACGGTCACTGTGGGGACGATTTCATTGATGCACTTATTGATTATGGTCAAATTTGCGAATTGGAGGTCAAGTGAGAGCTCTGTACGTGTCCCTGTATGTAAAGGTGGTCTAGAGTTTTTTTCCCCTCTGGTTGCACTTTTAACATGCTGATAAAAATTTGGTAAAACAGATTTAAGTTTCCCTGCATTAAAGTCCCTGGCCAATAGGAGTGCCGCCTCTGGATGAGCGTATTCTTGTTTGCTTATGGCGGAATACAGCTCATTGAGTCAACAATTTTATTTTCCAATGATTGCATGTTAGCTAGTAGAACGGAAGGCATTGAGTGCGGTCTTAGTGCCAGCATCGGTCTGTGGTGGTATGTAGACAGCTATGAAAACTCTCTAGATAGTGTGGTCTACAGCTTATCATGAGACACTCTACCTCAGGCCAGCAAAACCTTGAGACTTCCTTAGATATCGTGCACCAGCTGTTGTTTACAAATATACATAGTACGCTCCCCCTTGTCTTACCAGACGCCGCTGTTTAATCCTGCCGATACAGCGTATAACCAGCCACCTGTATGTTGGTAATGTCGTAGTTCAGCCACGACTCAGTGAAGCACAAGATATTACAGTTTTTAATGTCCCGTTGGTAGTTTAATCTTCGTCGATTTTATTTTCCTATGATTGCATGTTAGTTAGTAGAACGGAAGGGGTTTATTACTCCAACTGCAGTTCCAACTCCCATTCCATCTCCAGTGTTGTCCATGTCTCTACCCATCACCATCTCCAGTGTTGTCCATGTCTCTACCCATCACCATCTCCAGTGTTGTCCATGTCTCTACCCATCACCATCTCCAGTGTTGTCCATGTCTCTACCCATCACCATCTCCAGTGTTGTCCATGTCTCTACCCATCACCATCTCCAGTGTTGTCCATGTCTCTACCCAGCACCATCTCCAGTGTTGTTTTAAATTGTTTTCTTTCTCCAACTGCAGTTCCAACTCCCATTCCATCTCCAGGTGTCATTCTTTCTCCAGTTGCAGGTTCAACTCCCTTTCCATCTCCAGCACCATCTCCAGTGTTGTCCATGTTTCTACCAAGGCTGCTGTGTAGTCTCCTGGTGGGGTCTCCCTACCTGCTGGTGACCATCATACTGCTGGTGAAATGCTGCAGGAGCAGGACTCAAGGTGAGAACCAGAGTTTATACAGGATCGCCTCACTAGCTATTATAAAGTGTCAATGTATGATGACTCTAGTCCCCAATCTGGATCCCTGCACAGTCTCATTGAAGATCTCTAGTCCGCAATCTGGATCCCTGCACAGTCTCATTGAAGATCTCTAGTCCCCAATCTGGATCCCTGCACAGTCTCATTGAAGATCTCTAGTCCACAATCTGGATCCCTGCACAGTCTCATTGAAGATCTCTAGTCTGCAATCTGGATCCCTGCACAGTCTCATTGAAGATATCTAGTCCACAATCTGGATCCCTGCACAGTCTCATTGAAGATCTCTAGTCCGCAATCTGGATCCCTGCACAGTCTCATTGAAAATCTCTAGTCCGCAATCTGGATCCCTGCACCATCTCATTGAAGATCTCTAGTCCGCAATCTGGATCCCTGCACAGTCTCATTGAAGATCTTGGTCACTTTTCTAGCCTCTTTGGATTAAAACCTAATTATGACAAATGTACCATATTATGTATTGGATCGTTAAAATAGTGTTTACACTACCTCGTAGTTTACCAATAAATTGGGCGGATGGTGAAGTAGACATACTTGGTATTCACATCTCAACAAATATAAATTAACTTACCACAATTAATTTCAATAGAAAGTTAGCAAAAATAGATTAGATCCTGCAACCACGGAGAGATAAATACTTGTCTATTTGTGGATAAATCACATTGATTAACTCTTTGGTCCTATCACAGTTTACTAATGGCTCTGCCTACTTCAGATGACTCGTTTTTTAAATCACATGAGTTAAAAATATTTCATTTTATTTGGAATGCTTTACCAGACAAAATTAAACGTGCCTATTTATATAATGAATATGAGTTCATACAGAATACAACGTCTCATTTCCGACTAATTGAAAATGCAAATTTGCTGAAGGTATTGCCCTTTCTTAAAACCTCTTAGGGCTAGGGGGAAGTGTTCAGAAGTACGGAGAGCTCGACGTGCCCAATGTAAACTGCCTGTTACTCAGGCCCAGAAGATAGGATATGCATATAATTGGTAGTATTGGATGGAAAACACTCTGACGTTTCTAAAACTGTTAAAATAATGTCTGTGAGTATAACAGAATATATATATATATATGATATAGCAGGAAAAAAACTGAGGAAAATCTATCCGGAAAACAGATTGTTTTTTATTTGACAGTTTTTGCTATTCACTATAGAGAGATTTAGCTCCCAGATTGCAGTTCATATGGCTTCCACTAGATGTCAACAGTCTTTAGACATGGTTTCAGACTTGTTTTTTGAAAAACTATCAAGTAAAAGGAGTTCTTCCTGGTGGATCATTAGGTGGCCTGTACTGTTTTGCGCGAGTGACAGAGTGTGCGCTCTTCGTTATTTTTCTTTTCTAATGAGCAGGCTATTTTCCGTCGGAACTATTATCGTTTATTTACATATTAGGGTACCTGAGGATTGATTATAAACATTGTTTAACTTGTTTTGACAAACTTTACCGGTACATTTGGGATTTATTTGTCTGCGTGTTTGAACTCCTTTGAACCGGTGGATTACTGAACAAAACGTGCCAACCAAACAGAGTTTTTGGGATATAAAGAGGAACTTTATCAAACAAAACGACCATTCATTGTGTAGCTGGGACCCTTTGGATTGCCAACAGAGGAAGATCTTCAAAAATAAGTGATTTATTTTATCGCTATTTTTGAGTTTTGTGACACCTGTGCTGGTTATGAAATGATGTTAATTGAGGAAGTATGCGGGGCGCTGTCCTCAGACAATCAAATGCTATGCTTTCGCCGTAAAGCCTTTTTGAAATCTGACAGAATACCAAGATTCTAAGCTAAAGAATGGTGTACAACAGTTGTATTTTCATGAATTTAAATATTACTATTTTTGTCATTTGAATTTGGCGCTCTGTATTTCACTGGATGGGGACGCTAGCGCCCCACCGATCCCTAAGAATATTTGTTAAACAAGGTTACAATTTCTGATTTATCCTCCAGAATAGATAGAACAAATATTACAACAAATGTTACGGTAAAAAAACATTCTTTATGGAAAAAATGATTTAAACAAATATATATATATCCATTAATGATATTATGAGTTATGTCACATATGCAGTTATTGAAAATATATGGGAATATCTGCTCAATCCAAACTAACAACCAACTGATTGCAGCACTACCACAAACATGGAGGAGTCAAGTGGAAAAGGGAGAAGTTAGGGAACTTGTTTGCCTGCCATATATTAAAGATACAAAATAGGCTGAATGGACTGGCATAAATAGAAAAATATATCAGTTTCATCTGAGGACCAAAATGTTGACAGCTACACCATACAGGTTACAAAATAAATGGCAGGAGATGTTTAATGTACCTATTCCATGGCACATGGTTTATGAACTGGTACAAAAAACGACTCTTGTTATATATAATAGATAATTTATTCTGGTATTGCCCCTAAGTAGCTTGTTTCTGGTCACAGGTTCAGGAATGGTTAAAAAATCACAACATGCACTTAAAATTAACCTTAGAAATAGCTAACTGTAGCTCTGAGCCATGTTGTAATAGCAGTTTATTAAATGATTCAATTAACCTTAGAAATAGCAGTGTTGGGTGATTTGGAAAGCCATAGTCAGTCAATAAATAATATAATAATACTGGTAGGAAAGGTTTTCATCTGTAGCTCACAATCTGTAGATACTATAGGATTAGGAAGTTTCAAACATTTTGTAAAACATCACAGAATAGAACAATACATGGCAGATGGAAACCAAACGAGGTCAATGGTGATAGGTGGGATGGGCTGAGAGTGGCTATGGGGCGGGATTAAAGAGCTTATGTTTGGTAATATATTATTGTTATGTGATTGCTTTATATAAAAGTACCATGTATGTAAAATGTATATGTAAAATGTATGTTTATGTAAATGTATGTATATGTAAATGTATGTATATGTAAAATGTATGTATATGTAAAATGTATGTATATGTAAAATGTATGTATATGTAAATGTATGTATATGTAAATGTACGTATATGTATATGTAAATGTATGTTTATGTAAATGTATGTATATGTAGCACAAAAGCTGTAAAAAGAAAACTAAGATATTTGTCCTCTGAAGAGGGGGGGGTATAGGGGTTAATAATTTATTTATTTTTAAATCAGAATATTATATTACAAGGACTGACAATAATGCAGTAGCTCTGACTGAGTTATGTCTTGAACTGTTGATAACTAGCTCTGACTGAGTCACGTGTTGAAGTGTTGATAACTAACTGACTGAGTCACGTGTTGATAACTAGCTCTGACTGAGTCATGTGTTGAAGTGTTGATAACTAGCTCTGACCAAGTCATGTTTAAAGTGTTGATAACTGTATCTCTGATTGAACCCTGTTTAACTTCTTAGGGAGCGATGGGGCTACAAGAAACGTCTGACTGTGATTGCCAACAAGGGTTTTGCCACCAAGTACTAAGTCATGTTTTGCAGAGGGGTCAAATACTTATTTCCCTCATTAACTTCTTACGGAGTGATGGGGCGCTAGGCGCCAAATTCAAAATCCAAAAGTTGAATTATTAAACATGCATCAATATACAAGTGCTTCATAGTAATCAAAAGCTCTGCTTCTTGGCAATTTCACAGCGTTGTCAGATTTCAAAAAGGCTTCACGGCAAAAGCACCACATTTGATTGTTTGAGCGTAGCACCTAACATATTTTTCACATTACCATGAATTCATAAGCCTTCACGGTTCACAGAAAACACATTTCACAGCGAAAACAAATCAATTACCTTTTGAAGAACTTCTGCTGAGGGCTTCCCAAGTGTCCAACGAAGACAATCCATGGTTCTTTTGTTAGAAAAAGTAATGTATTATATCCATAAATCTCAGTTTGGTTGGCGCGTTATAATGAGAAAATAGAGCCTCCAATCGTCCATTGAATCGTGAAGAGAACTCGTTCAACTTATACCTATAAACTTGTCCAAGAACAATCAAACATAATTGTAAATGTATCCTTAGGAACACTTTTATGTATAAATAGTATAATATTTCAACCGGAATATAAACTGGGCGATAAGAAAGGAAAAAAACCAAAGAGCGCGCCAGCCGTGAACGCGCCTTTTCCTCTATTGACATTCTGTGTGACCACTTCCTTATTCTTCTTCTTCTGCCATCTAATGCATCTAAAAAGAATCAGAACACTTTCTCGAGACTGTTGACATCCAGAGGAAGCAATAGGTACTGCATTCATATGCCCTTATATGAGCATTTTCATAAGGGAGGGGTTCTAAATGAGGTAATATGTCAAAACCACTTTTTCCAGGACAGAAATTCCTCGGGTTTCCGTCTGCCATATCCATTCTGTTATACTCACAGACTGAATGTTAACACTTTTAGAAAATTCAGAGTGTTTCCTATCCAATGGTACTAAATATGTGCATACCCTATTTTCTGGGCCTGAATGGGAGGCATTTTACTTTGGGCACGCCAGGCTCTCCAAAACGGTCACCTCGTGCGCTGCTCCCAAAGAAGTTTAAGTGTTGATAACTGTAGCTCTGATTGAACCATGTTTAAAGTGTCGATAACTGTAGCTCTGATTGAACCATGTTGTAAAGTGTTGATAACTGTAGCTCTGATTGAACCATGTTTAAAGTGTTGATAACTGTATCTCTGATTGAACCATGTTGTAAAGTGTTGATAACTGTCTGTTTAGGTGAAACCAGGATACCAAGGACGACCCACCAAGACAAATTAGGTGAGTTTCTACCTTACAACACAACAGCTGCAGGGGCACAATATGGTGTTCTGAACACAGTGTGTACTATATTATGTTACCTCTTAGTAGAAGGAGATAGTAGGATGGATTAGAGTGAACTACCGCAATATGGTATTCTGAACACAGTGTGTACTATATTGTGATACCTCTTAGTAGAAGGAGATAGTAGGATGGATTAGAGTCAACTACCTCAATATGGTATTCTGAACACAGTGTGTACTATATTAAACTTACCTCTTAGTAGAAGTAGATAGTAGGATACATTAGAGTCAACTACCACAATATGGTATTCTGAACACAGTGTGTACTATTTTATGTTACCTCTTAGTAGAAGTAGATAGTAGGATGGATTAGAGTCAACTACCTCAATATGGTATTCTGAACACAGTGTGTACTATATTATGTTACCTTTTAGTAGAAGTAGATAGTAGGATGGATTAGAGTCAACTACCTCAATATGGTATTCTGAACACAGTGTGTACTATATTATGTTACCTCTTAGTAGAAGTAGATAGTAGGATGGATTAGAGTCAACTAACAAAATATGGCACTGATATGTTTTTTCATGATCAGTAAAATAAAAATTAAGCATTATTTGATGCTTATTGGCCATCGACAAGAGACAGTACTGTGCAGCCGTATTCATCAACCTGGCCAAGGCTTTCGACTCTGTCAATCACCAAGGAGTAAATATCCTGGGTATTGATAAGGAGTAAATATCCCAGGTATTGATGAGGAGTAAATATCCCAGGTGTTGATAAGGAGTAAATATCCCAGGTGTTGATAAGGAGTAAATATCCCAGGTATTGATGAGGAGTAAATAGCCAAGGTATTGATGAGGAGTAAATAGCCCAGGTATTGATAAGTAGTAAATAGCCCAGGTATTTTTTAAGCAGTAAATAGCCCTGGTATTGATAAGGAGTAAATAGCCCAGGTATTGATGAGGAGTAAATAGCCCTGGTATTGATAAGGAGTAAATAGCCCAGGTATTGATGAGGAGTAATTATCCCAGGTATTGATGAGGAGTAAATAGCCCAGGTATTGAATATGACTATTTAGCCTAGGTATTTATACAGAGGTAATATCCTGGGTATTGATATTGAGTAAGTTGCCCAGGTATTGATAATGAGTAAATAGCCCTGGTGTTGATAGGGGAGAGCTGGACATAAGGAGCTAATAGCCCTGGTATTGATAAATAGTAAATTGCCCTGGTTTTGATAAATGGTAAATAGCCCTGGTATTGATAATTAGTAAATAGCCCTGGTATTGATAAATAGTAAATTGCCCTGGTTTTGATAAATGGTAAATAGCCCTGGTATTGATCATTAGTAAATAGCCCTGGTATTGATAAGGGTGAACTGGACATAAGCAGGAGCCCCATTGGAATTAATTTGATAGGATTATAAGTAGCACAGTATTGACTAGTAAATAATCTGATATGATTTACATTTCTAAGTGGTTCTGTATTGGATAAGTAAATACATGGCCACACTGATGAACTACTTCTGTGTTGAACAGGTGATCGTGTTGAAGAAGAGTGAGGCTGAGATCACCTGATCCCCATAACAACCATCAGAATGGAACTCATGGAATTCTAATATAGAACTGTGAGACACAATGCTGTATGTTGTTACATTGTAGCTTCACCTGCTGGAACAAAAGTGTCATTTGATCTAATGTGATCTATTAACTGATACATGTATTATTCTGATTGGAATGTGATTTATTATAGGCCTATAGTTTTATTGTGTTTTTTTGTGCAAAACCATTATTTTTCAATTAATCATCCTGGTAAGATATTGCTTCTGTCTTTGCATCATATAGAATTAAATAAATTATTTTCCTCAGTCATGCAGTCTGTTTTTTCATCTTTTCTGAATGACATCATTCACTTCCCTTTATGTATCTTCTAAATACTCCATTCCAGGTTTCCCCTACAGCCCCCAGGGCCTTGAGTATCTTCTAAATACTCCATTCCAGGTTTCCCCTACAGCCCCAGTCATTTCTGCCATACTGGTCACAACTATCTAGTCAACAACTGACAGTGAATGTCACATTTATTTTATATGATCAATGTTCTTGGCATCCAAAGTTGTTGTAAATTGAAATATTTACTGCAGCCTACGTGTTGTCCAGTGGTGATTTTAGCAGTAAATCTTGGTGGGTCAAGGTAAATTTAAACAAAACATTCATTGCACTATAACGGTGACAAACGTTGCACACAATCTATTTAGGGCCGACATAAAGCTGTCCCAACAGCAGAGCCTTATTTTCAGCACCATGGAGTGAATCCTTACCACCACTACCCCTGAGCCTCAGCGGAGCCTCGTCTGGCAGTGAAACAGTTCATTCAGCCTCATTAACTGCCTATTTTAAAAACATACCTGATATGTCTGACTTGTTTAAACAAATGTGGTTTCTACTGACAATTGAGATGTACAAACTATGGCATAAGGGAACGATGAGTGGATAAGAGGCAGTCATAATTTTGATTAAGACAATGACAATGAGTGAGCTGAGACGAACGTAGTCAATATAACTATTTGTTCAGCACTTTTGAAATGTACAGCGACAGAATTCAGAACATTGGCTGTTCTTACAGTATTGTCCCTGAACACCAAGTCAGAACCGTAGGATAAAGAAAGGGGGCATATAAGCAGACAATGCAAGCTCCTACAATTTTGGTTGATGGCATTTCTCTAAAACAGGCTATAGGCTACATGTGCACCACCAAGTCAGAACAGTAGGCTAAATTATGAGGGGAAAGAGACCAAACTATTTGGGTGAGGAACATGGGCTACTAACAGCTTACTACCCAACAAACACGTAGGATGACTTTCTTAACTACAGTATACATATCTACCCCGCATATTACATAATTTATGCAGCAGCATACAAAACATTTTTGGGGGTGGCACGGTGGTCCTTCTTGAGGGCAAATCTTCTCCTCAAACTTTGTCATCAAAGTCTGGCATTCTCTGGATTTATGCTGCTTTCAAGACAACTTGGAACTCTGAAAAAGACAAGGTTGAATCGTGACGCAAGTTATCTTCAGGTCGGAGCTCTAGAAAGAGGCTATAGTTCCCGACTTGGAAATAGATTTTTAAAGTTTGATGTTGAAATGATCAGTCTAATCAAAGCTACTGTAACTATAACGTGATTTGACGTAATTTTATCTGTGGGCAATGACCTTGAGCCTTCTTGGATGGGCGCTTCTAATGTAAATCTATGGCAGCACCCAAGGGGCTTGAATTTTCTAGCTCTCCCTGTAGATTTTGCGGTGAAGTTGTGTCCCCATGAGTGACAGAACACTGAGCCAATCACGGCGCAACTACAGAACATTACCAACCCCTACGCTCTGTATTTTCCACTGGCTGCCCCACCACCACAGAAAGCACTGAGCTATGCTGAAACACCTGCATTATGGAGATGCCCCACCACCACAGAAAGCACTGAGCTATGCTGAAACACCTGCATGTTGGAGCTGCCTTAAGAAAAAAAGAGACCATGTTTGTATGTGTTTTTATTGACTGACCTTCATGTCTTAAAGTAATGATGGACTGTTGTTCCTCTTTGCTTATTTGAGCTGTTCTTTCCATAATATGGACTTGGTATTTTACCAGATAGGGATATCTTCTGTATACCACCCCTACCTTGTCACAACACAACAATCAACACTGTTTCCATAAACACTGAGCAGACACTGTTGTCGGTGTCAGGAGAGGAGAATGGCTGCCGGTCCCCTAACCAATTGTGCATTGTGTGTGTTTTTTCACTTTATTTGTAACTTATTTTGTACATAATGTTTCTGCCACCATCTCTTATGACCGAAAAGATCTTCTAGATATCAGGATGGCGATTACTCACCCAACAAGGCCCTCAGCCCCATCATTCACAGGAGAAAGAGATGGAGATATCGGGGACGTAGATCTGAGGGCCTTGTAAGGATCAGACAGCGAGTGGGTAATCTGCATTTACCATAGATCCTATTAGCCAACGCACAATCACTGGATAATAACCACGCTCTACGATCACAAATATATTACCAACGGGACATAAAAAAAATGATTATCTTATTTTTCACTGAGTCGTGGCTGAACGAAGACATGAATAACGTACAACTGGCGGGTTATACACCGTTTCGGCAGGATAGAACAGCAGCCTCTGGTAAGACAAGGGATGGTGGTCTATGTATATTTGTAAATAACAGCTGGTGCACGAATTCAAAAAAAGTCTTGAGGTTTTGCTCACCTGAGGTAGAGTATCTCATGATAAGCTGTAGACCACACTATTTACCTAGAGAGTTATCATCTATATTCTTCGTCTATTTACCACCACAAACCAATGCTGGCACAAAGACTGCACTCAATGAGCAGTACACGGACATAAGCAAACAGGAAGACGCTCCTGTCTGACGTGCCCAAAGTAAACTGTAAACTGCCTGTTAATCAGGCCCGGAAGTAATTGGTAGCATTGGATATAAAACACTTTGAAGTTTCTAAAATTGTTAACATAATGTCTGTGAGTATAACATAGTTGATATGGCAGGCAAATATCCAAAGAAAATCCAACTAATTTTATTTCTTTTTTAGCTCCCAGGCTATTCCAATGCAAATCTATTACGCATATGTATTTCTGTCTACCAGATTGCAGTACCTATGGCTTCCACTAGCTGTCAACAGTCTTTATACAATGTTTCTGTCACGTCCAGGCCTGAGTTTACAGGCTGGCGTGTTTAGTTTCGTTTTTGGTGTAGGGTTTTTTGGTTCTAGGTGTACTATTTCTATGTTGGGTTAATGGTTCCCAATTAGAGGCAAATGAGTGTCGTTACCTCTAATTGGGAACCATATATATGTTTGTGGTTTTCACTAGGGTTTTGTGGGTTATTGTTTGTGTCATAGCTTAAGTGTTTAGTCATTGTTATGTTCCATTGTTACTGTAACGCCCAGGCCCGAGATTACAGGCTGGAGCGTTTTGGTTTCGTTTTGGTGTAGGGTTTGTGTGTTCTAGGGTGTATATTTCTATGTTGGGATAATGGTTCCCAATTAGAGGCAGCTGAGTCTCGTTGTCTCTAATTGGGAACCTATATATATATTTGGGAATTGCACTTTTGTTTCGTGGGTTATTGATTATGTTTTGTCATGGTTATCGTGTTAATTCAGGTTCTTGTCTTTCGTGTTTAGTTAGGTTTCTTCCGTCGTGGTTAGGTTTAGATCTCTTTGTGTATAGTTTAGTATTTAGCGTTAGGGCTCACGTCTTGTTTCTTCGTTTATTGTTTTGTTCCGTCTCGTCCCGTTTTGTCATTAAATCATGTATTCTGGCTACATCGCTGCGCCTTGGTCCGTCACTCAGGAAGATCATGTCAGTTTCAGGCTTGTTTTTGGAAAAAGAGAGCTCCATAACAAAAGTAGTGTTTTGGCGCGCGTGAATGAGGGCACGCTCTTCGTTATTTTCCTTTCCTATTGAACATACTAAATTCCGTATGAAATATTATTGTTTATTTAGATATTAGAGTACCTGGGGATTAATTAGAAACGTTGTTTGACTTGTTTGGACGAAGTTTACCGGTAGCTTTTTGGATTCCTTTTTCTGCATGTTGGACGAGTGGTTTACTGAAATCAATGGCGCAAACTAAACTGACTTTTGGGATATAAAGAAGGACTTTATCGAACAAAACAGAGGAAGATCTTCAAAAGTAAGTGATTTATTTTATTGCTATTTGTGATTTTGTGACGCTTGTTCTTGTTGAAAAATATGTTGATGTGGGGCGCTGTCCTCAGACAATCGCATGCTATGATTTTGCTGTAAAGCCTATTTTAAATCGGACAAGACAGTTCGATTAACAAGATTCTAAGCTTTTTGAATGATGTAAGACACTTGTATTTTCATAAATGTTTAATATTACGATTTTCTATTTGAATTGCGCATCCTCCAATTTCACTGGATGTTGTCGACTGGTGTCCCGCTAGCGGGACACCTAGCCCTAACAGCTTTAGGGGATAGCCCCCTTTTTTTCAATTTTCGCCTAAAATTACATACCCAAATCTAAATGCTTGTAGCTCAGGCCCTGAAGGAAGGATTTGCATATTCTTGGTACCATTTGAAAGGAAACACTGAGGTTTGTGGGAATGTGAATTGAATGTAGGAGAATATAACACAATAGATCTGGTAGCAGAAAAAACAAAGGAAAAACCAACCGTTTTTTTCTACCACCACCTTTGAAATGCAAGAGAAAGGTCCCAGTTCTAGCCATCACTCTGGTTGTAATTCCGATTGTGTCCACAAGATGGCAGCAGTGTATGTGTAAGTTTCAGACGGATTACTTGAAGTATGAGCGAACTACATGACATTTAGTGTGAGGTCACGCAGGTACATTTCAATACATGCCTAAGATTGAATCGAGCTGCCCAGTGATGCGAGACTACCAGACAAGCTACATTTCTTCTATGCTCGCATCGAGGCAAGCAACACTGAAGCATAAATGAGAGCACCAGCTGTTCGGAAGACTGTGTGATCACGCTCTCTGTAGCCGATGTGAGCAAGACCATTAAACAGGTCAACATTCACAAGGCCACAGGGCCAGATGGAATACCAGGATGTGTACTCAGAGCATGCGCAGACCAACTGGTAAGTGTCTTCACTGACCTTTTCATCCTCTGCCTGACTGTGTCTGTAATACTCACGTTTCAAGCAGACCACCATAGTCCCTGTGGCCAAGAATGTGAAGGTAGCCTGCCTAAATGACTACCGCCTAGTAGCACTCACATCTGCAGCCATGAAGTGCATTGAAAGGCTGGTTATGGCTCACATCAACACCATCATCCCAGACACCCTAGACCCATCCAATTGGCATATTACCCCTTCTATTCCCATGGGGGGAGTGTACAACTTGATTTGGTTCCTGTGGACCCACTTTAACATGGCGTTTTGTCGAGCTTTGCTGATTCTGATCTGACACGCAACAGGTGACAGCTTCCCCACATTCTCGTGTGGCCCCGTCCAGTGGGGCAGGAACTTTGTTGCAATGCCCGCTGTTTTGGTGTATATGTAGTACCACACCTTATCCCCAACCTCAAACACCTGGTGTGAGGATTTTTTTCACCTTCTGCACTTCTTTCCAACTTTCCTTGAGAATACGCAAAGGCAAATTCTTATTTTCAATGACAGCCAAGGAACAGTGGGTTAACTGCCTTGTTCAGGGGCAGACCAACAGATTTGTACCTTGTCAGCTCAGGGATTCGATCTTGCAACCTTTCGGTTACCAGTCCAACGCTCTAACCGCTAGGCTACCCTGCCGATACTTGTTGCCTCTGGCAACGATCTGGATCGAGCTGCAGGGGTAAGACACACCCTTGCGTTGCAGGGGTGCTCTGTGAAGTGGCTTGTAGGGTTGAAACCGGCAGCAAACTAGACACCCCTTCATGTATTGTGCCACGTCTTGTTCCATGTGAGGCTAGTGGGTCACCTTTCGCAATGTTTCACATGTAGCCTTGACCCCCCAATGGACTCCACATGGCACGTTGTGGGAATGGGCTATCATTATCCCACTCTGTGTTTTAGGAACCACCCACCTTCGTGTGGTGTCGGTTTCTGAAACATAAACCAGTAGGTCATCTGAAAGTGTGAGGTGCTCTTTAGCACGTGTGAACCTGCCAAAGCCAGTTCGGACACTGGGTGATTGACTGGATCAGACAGGAAAGCCATCAAAGTGGCGAGGGACTCGTCTTGGTGTTGCGTTGTTAGCAGGTCGCCATTCAGGAATGAATGCGTTAGCAATTTGTGCGAAGACGTTTCCCGCGGTGCTACATGGCTACGCGTTTTCCGAAGACAACATGGCTTCCTCAGTGGTTTTTTTTTTCATCTCGAGCATCGAACACCCAAGGGGTGCCGTGAATTGCACCAGATTTCACCATGCTGTCGGCATGGTCGTTGCCAAGTTTGTCACGACCAGGTGATTTGGAGTGTCCCTTGACTTTCTTCCATTACACCTGTATGTCGTGTTTGGTGATGAGGTCATCGCAAGCTAGAATGAGCTCTTTGTTTTTCACTTCTTTGCCACTTGAAGTAGTCATGTGCTTTTGTTTCCAAAACGGCAAGTGGCATAAGAAGTTGAGTCTGGCATAGTTTGAATCGCTGCAGATCACCACTTCTGACAATTGAAGTGAAGAGCTTGTTGGAGAAAGAGAAAGCCAACTTGTGTTGGTCACGAGGTTCGACTTTCATGGTCCAGAAACGATTCTCCACGTCGACGGTGGAGAAGTACTTGGCGTTTGCCACCCTTTGACAACTCTTGGTCGAGCTGTGTCACTGGCCAACGAGACAATGGAACCAGCTTGTTGAGTTGTCTATAGTCAATGGTAAGACGCCATTTACCCGTTGGTTTCAGAACCGGCCACACGGGAGCACTGTACGTACAGTTACAATCCCTGATTATCCGTTTAGCTAATAGGGAGTCGATAATCTCTTGTACCGCTGCGTATGCTGCGAGCGGAATTTTGTATTGTCTCACAAACGTAGGAGCTGCTCTGGGTGGCGTAGGAATACGCACCACATGAATGCACGTAACACCGCAATCCAGCCGAGTCTGTCGACCAGAGCTCACTGTTTTTGTTAACTTCTTAAGGCTAGGTGGGATGCTAGCGTCCCATATCGACAACATCCGGTGAAATGGCAGAGCGCGAAATTCAAAATACAAAAATCGTAATATTAAACATTCATGAAAATACACGTGTCCTACATGATTCTTTAGCTTAGATTCTTGGTAATCGAACTGCATTTGCCCGATTTACAATAGGCTTTACGGTGAAAGCATAGCATTTGATTGTCTGAGGACAGTGCCCCGCATACTTCCTGAATAAAAATATTTTCCAAACCAGCACAGGTGTCACAGAAATCTGAAATATCGATAAAATAAATCACTTACCTTTGAAGATCTTCCTCTGTTGGCAATCCCATAGGTCCCAGCTTCACAATAAATATATAAAGTCGATACAGTCCCTCTTTTTATCCAAAAAACGTTTGCGTTTTCTTCAGTACTCCACCTGTCCAAGGCGTTCAAGATGCAGACAAAAGAGTCCAAAAAGTTACCGATAAACTTCGTCCAAACTTGGAAGGATGCGGTGAAGTCAACGGAGTTGCCTAGATATTTGTGACCAGATTTGGTTGGTTTTCCAATCCATTAGTGGTACCAAACGGTCAATTAAATCTATCCCAATCAGCATCCGTTCGATGTCAATGCTAGACACTTACACAGGGTGGATCAGCGACACGCTTTCGAAGTTGAGATTAAGTAGGAGACGCTTGGTTAGGGGCGAGGTAGCTTGAGTGAAACCTTGAATATTCCTGTCGCAACGTTCCATTTTCAGTCTACGTTTTGCTGGGTCCACTGCCCTTTTTAGCTCATCCAGCAAAGTTTCAGATATGTCAAACCCTAATCTATCAGGGCATGACAGGTCAAACAGTCCTCAAGGACTGTTCAAAGGTTCAAGTTGGTTTTTCTCATCATATCCCCAACATAATGGAGTGGGTTGGGAGAACAGAGCGGTTTGTAATCTGTGTCGATTTCCAGGACAGTTAACTCACCTTCGTGACCCAGTGGGTCCTCTATCAGAATGGGAGAGGAATTATCTGTTGCAACGCTGCTTATCTTGTGCATCTCCACATCCATATCCAGGTCTGTAGACAAAACCTGCCGGCTTGTGTCTAGAACGAGCGGTCCCTGGACAGGGATTTGAGTGAGGGTGGGGGTAATGGGAATGTTGACGTCCTCACGAATTGCATAAGTTTCGGCTGACTTGGTCTCCAACATTTTTACACCGAGTCATGATGACTTATCCTTGTCCTCTTTCTCATATTTCTTCTGATGCAGTACATCTCTTACAAGAGCTTCTATATCATTTCAGTTAGCGTTTAGATTGTTGTTGAACACTTTGTTGCCCTTGTTGCGCTTGTTACCCTTGTGTCCTGACCCTTTGTGAGGGTTAGGCGCAGGGGACGTAGCGGCCAGGTTGATCTCTACGGGACCTGTTAGGTTGGGGACGTTCATCATAGCTATTTTTACTGCGGTGGTTATCGGTGTGGTGGTTACTTGGTAGCCACCCCCTTTGTGAGTCATCTTTTACCGCACCTGTCCCTGCTGCTGCACCTTCTAATTGGAGTGATGGTTCCGGTCCAAGCTCGAATATCGAGGTGTCCGGGCTCTTAGCCCGGGTTTGCTTTTGATGCTTCAAAAGCGGTGCATATAAGTTCTCGGAGCATCGAGATCGGCAAACCAACGTGGGCATTAGGGCCCAAGTAGTTCATTAAGTTGGGAGACATGTTTGACAGAAACATCTGTTTGAATGAGCATGCCAAAAACATCTGTTTCAGTGAGCATGCCAAAGTAAGCTGAACGAAGCCTATGATAGTAATACAAAATTCATAATATTAAACATTCATGAAAATACAAGTGTCATACATGATTCTTTAGCTTAGAATCTTGGTAATCGAACAGCGTTGTCAGATTTCAAAAAGGCTTCACGGCGAAAGCATAGCATTTGATTGTCTGAGGACAGCGCCCCGCATACAATCAGCGTTAATTATATTTTCCAAAGCAGCACAGGCGTCACAAAAGTCTGAAAAAAATAAAATAAATCACTTACCTTTGAAGATCTTCCGCTGTTGGCAGTCCAAAGGGTCCCAGTTACACAACAAATGGTTGTTTTGTTCGATAAAGTCCTTTTTTTATATCCAAAAAAGGTCAGTTTACTTGGCGCGTTTGATTCAGAAATCCACCTGTTCCAACTCGCCCAACATACATACAAAGGAATCAAAAAAGTTACCTGTAAACTTCGTTGAAACAATTCAAACAACGTTTCTAAACCAAACTCAGGTACCCTAATATGTAAATTATCGATACAATTTAAAACGGAATATACGACTTTCAATGCTGGAGAAAAATAACTAGGTGCGCAAACTCATTCATGCGCGCCAAAAGACTAGAGTCTTTCTGATGTACAATTGGAAAAATCTCAGAATGCCTGCAACCCCCCCCCACACACTGACATTCATCAGATATACAGGAGTAGTTCTCTCCCTAACAGGTATCTGGGTGAAAAGGAAAACCACACGCACGCTCTTCTCAACAATAATCCTGCCTATAGCTATTATTGGTATATACAATTGAAGTCGAAAGTTTACATACACTTAGGTTGGAGTCATTAAAACTTGTTTTTCAAACACTCTACAAATTTCTTGTTAACAAACTATAGTTTTGGCAAGTCGGTTAGGACATCTACTTTGTGCATGACATAAGACATTTTTCTAACAATTGTTTAGAGTCAGATTATTTCACTGTATCACAATTCCAGGGGTCAGAAGTTCACATACATTAAGTTGACTGTGCCTTTAAACAGCTTGGATAATTCCTGAAAATTATGTCATGGCTTTAGAAGGTTCTGATAGGCTAATTGACATCATTTGAGTCAATTGGAGGTGTACCTGTGGATGTAGGCCTACATTCAAACTCAGTGCCTTTTTGCTTGACATCATGGGAAAATAAAAATAAATCAGCCAAGACCTCAGAACAAAATATTGTAGACCTCCACAAGTCTGGTTCATTATTGGGAGCAATTTCCAAATGCCTGAAGGTGCCACGTTCATCTGTACAAACAATAGTACGCAAGTATAAACACCATGGGACCACGCATCCGTCATACCTCTCAGGAAGGAGACGCGTTCTGTCTCCTAGAGATTAACATACTTTGGTGCGAAAAGTGCAAATCAATCCCAGAACAACAGCAAAGGACCTTGGGAAGATGCTGGAGGAAACAGGTACAAAAGTATCTATAGCCACAGTAAAATGAGTCCTATATCGACATAACCTGAAAGGCCGCTCTGCAAGGAAGAAGCCACTGGCTCCAAAACTGCAAATAAAAAAGCCAGACTACGGTTTGCAACTGCACATGGGGACAAAGATCGTACTTTTTGGAGAGATATCCTCTGGTCTGATGAAACAAAAATATAACTGTTTGGCCATAATGACCATCGTTATGTTTGGAGGAAAAAGGGGGATGCTTGCAAGCCGTTCAACACCATCCTGAAGGTGAAGCACGGGGGTGGCAGCTTGTGGGGGTGCTTTGCTGCAGGAGGGACTGGTGCACTTCACAAAATATATGGCATCAAAATTATGTTTATATATTGAAGCAACATCTCAAGACATCAGTCAGGAAGTTAAAGCTTGGTCGCAAATGGGTCTTCCAAATGGACAATGAACCCAAGCATACTTCCAAAGTTGTGGCAAAATAGCTTAAGGACAACAAAGTCAAGGTATTGAAGTGGCCACAAAGCCTTGACCTCAATCCTATAGAAAATATGTGGGCAGAACTGAAAAAGCATGTGCGAGCAAGGAGGCCTACAAACCTGACTCAGTTACACCAGCTCTGTCAGGAGGAATGGGCCAAAATACAGCCAACGTATTGTGGGAGACTTGTGGAAGGCTACCCGAAACGTTTGATCCAAGATAAACAATTTAAAGGCAATTCTACCAGTTACTAATTGAGTGTACGTAAACTTCTGACACACTGGGAATGTGATGAAAGAAATAAAAGCTGAAATAAATAATTCTCTCTACTATTATTCTGACATTTCACATTCTTAAAATAAAGTGGTTGTCCTAACTGACCTAAGACAGGGAATTTTTACTGGATTAAATGTCAGGAATTGTGGAAAACTTAGTATAAATGTATTTGGCTAAGGTGTTTGAAAACGTCCAAATTCAACTGTATTTAGGAATGTTTTTCATTGATTACAGCTAAGCATTTAACACCATAGTACCCTCCAAACTCATAATTAAACTTGAGACCCTGGGTCTCGACCCCACCCTGTGCAACTGGGTCCTAGACTTCCTGACGGGCCACCCTTAGAATTTGTTTTTAAGGGGGAGGGGTCTTGGATGGTTGAGGGGCACCTCCTGTGGTTTACTGTGGTATTACAGCTACATCAAGGGGTAGTCTAGTAATGCCAGGGGAGATATCAGCACCCCCTGTGGTTTACTGTGGTACTACAGCTACATCAAGGGGTAGTCTAGTAATGTCAGGGGAGATATCGACACCCCCTGTGGTTTTACTGTGGTATTACAGCTACATCAAGGGGTAGTCTAGTAATGTCAGGGAGATATCAGCACCCCCTGTGGTTTACTGTGGTACTACAGCTACATCAAGGGGTAGTCTAGTAATGTCAGGGGAGAAATCGACACCCCCTGTGGTTTACTGTGGTATTACAGCTACATCAAGGGGTAGTCTAGTAATGTCAGGGGAGATATCAGCACCCCCTGTGGTTTACTGTGGTATTACAGCTACATCAAGGGGTAGTCTAGTAATGTCAGGGGAGACATCAGCACCCCCTGTGGTTTACTGTGGTATTACAGCTACATCAAGGTGTAGTCTAGTAATGTCAGGGGAGATATCATCACCCCCTGTGGTTTACTGTGGTACTACAGCTACATCAAGGGGTAGTCTAGTAATGTCAGGGGAACAGAAGAGGGAGCCATTTAGCAGTGTTGTGTCCAATGATACTCCCTAGACCCTACTCCCTAGATCCTACTCCCTAGACCCTACTCCCTAGACCCTACTCCCTAGACCCTACTCCCTAGATCCTACTCCCTAGATCCTACTCCCTAGATCCTACTCCCTAGACCCTACTCCCTAGACCCTACTCCCTAAACCCTACTCCCAAGACCCTACTCCCTAGACCCTACACCCTAGATCGTACTCCATAAACCCTACTCGCTAGACCCTACTCGCTAGACCCTACTCCCTAGACCCTTCTCCCTAGACCCTACTCCCTAGACCCTACTCCCTAGACCCTACTCCCTAGACCCTACTCACTAGACCCTACTCACTAGACCCAGCTCCCTAGACCCTACTCCCTAGACCCTACTCCCTAGACCCTACTCCCTAGACCCTACTCCCTAGACCCTACTCCCTAGATCCTACTCCCTAGACCCTACTCCCTACTCCCTTATCCCTAGATCCTTCTCCCTAGATCCTACTCCCTAGACCCTACTCCCTACTCCCTTCTCCCTAGATCCTACTCCCTAGACCCTTCTCCCTAGACCCTTCTCCCTAGACCCTTCTCCCTAGACCCTTCTCCCTAGATCCTACTCCCTAGACCCTACTCCCTAAACCCTAGTCTCTAGACCCTACTCTCAAGCCTTTAGCTCCTCCTCCCTATAGTAGTGACTGATAGTAGGGGTTAGAGGTCAATCCACTCAGAATAACACAGATGAGCACATGGGAATGGTTGGCTTTAACGGACATGACCCTAATCCAGGGGTGGGAGGAGGGGCAATGAAGAAATATACAGTGGTAGAGGAAGTATAGACCAAAAAATCTACTGTCTCTTCCTCTGTTTCTTCACGTCGTCAGTAGGGCCTTCTGTGTGTGGTCAGAACAGGAAGTAGGAGGAGTACTGTCTATATGTCTATAACTGGAGATCAGTCTCACTCAGCATCAAAACATGATGGAACTCACACCACTCTGCAGGCATCTATGTAAGTATATACTCTCTCTCTCTCTCTCTCTCTCTCTCTCTCTCTCTCTCTTTCAATTCAATTTGCTTTATTGGCATGACGTAACAATGTACATAATGCCAAAGCTTACTTTTGATATTTAGAATATGAAAATAACAAGAATCAAAATGGTCAACGGGACAACAGTAACAACAATAACCAAGGGTCAAAATAACCACACATTAAACAATAAGCATACAGTAGAGGACATGTGCAGGTTGATTGGTCTGTCAGACACTGTCCCTCATCTTATGGCAGGCAGCAATGTAGTGCGCAGCCAACCCACAGCTCTCTGCGTCCTCCCCCAACAGGATGGGTAGCCTACTCTCATCAGAGAGAATAGGCTAACTCTCTAGATACTAAATGTGTCTCCACCTAACTCTCTAGATACTAAAGGCGTCTCCACCTAACTCTCTAGACACTAAAGGCGTTTCCACCTAACTCTCTAGATACTAAAGGTGTCTCGACCTAACTCTCTAGACACTAAAGGAGTCTCCACCTAACTCTCTAGATACTAAAGGCGTTTCCACCTAACTATCTAGATACTAAAGGCGTCTCGACCTAACTCTCTAGATACTAAAGGTGTCTCGACCTAACTCTCTAGACACTAAAGGAGTCTCCACCTAACTCTCTAGATACTAAAGGCGTTTCCACCTAACTATCTAGATACTAAAGGGGTCTCGACCTAACTCTCTAGATACTAAAGGCGTTTCCACCTAACTCTCTAGACACTAAAGGCGTCTCGACCTAACTCTCTAGATACTAAAGGCGTCTCGACCTAAATCTGTAGATACTAAAGGCGTTTCCACCTAACTCTCTAGACACTAAAGGCGTCTCCACCTAACTCTCTAGACTCTAAAGGCGACTCCACCTAACTCTCTAGACACTAAAGGCGTCTCGACCTAACTCTCTAGACACTAAAGGCGTCTCCACCTAACTCTCTAGACACTAAAGGCGTCTCCACCTAACTCTCTAGATACTAAAGGCGTCTCCACCTAACTCTCTAGATACTAAAGGCGTCTCCACCTAACTCTCTAGATACTAAAGGCGTCTCGACCTAACTCTCTAGACACAAAAGGCGTTTCCACCTAACTCTCTAGACAGTAAAGGCGTCTCCACCTAACTCTCTAGATACTAATGGCGTCTCCACCTAACTCTCTAGATACTAATGACGTCTCGACCTAACTCTCTAGACACTAAAGGAGTCTCCACCTAACTCTCTAGATACTAAAAGCGTTTCCACCTAACTCTCTAGATACTAAAGGGGTCTCGACCTAACTCTCTAGATACTAAAGGCATTTCCACCTAACTCTCTAGACACTGAAGGTGTCTCGACCTAACTCTCTAGATACTACAGGCGTCTCGACCTAACTCTCTAGATACTAAAGGCGTTTCCACCTAACTCTCTAGACACTAAAGGCGTATCCACCTAACTCTCTAGACACTAATGGCGTCTCCACCTAACTCTCTAGATACTAAAGGCATTTCCACCTAACTCTCTAGACACTAAAGGCGTCTCGACCTAACTCTCTAGATACTAAAGGCGTCTCGACCTAACTCTCTAGATACTAAAGGCGTCTCGACCTAAATCTCTAGATACTAAAGGCGTTTCCACCTAACTCTCTAGACACTAAAGGCGTATCCACCTAACTCTCTAGACACTAGAGGCATCTCGACCTAACTCTCTAGACACTAAAGGCATCTCGACCTAACTCTCTAGACACTAAAGGCGTCTCCACCTAACTCTCTAGACACTAAAGGCGTCTCGACCTAACTCTCTAGACACTAACTGCGTCTCAACCTAACTCTCTAGATACTAAATGCGTTTCCACATAACTCTCCAGATACTAAAGGCGTCTCGACCTAACTCTCTAGACACTAAAGGCGTTTCCACCTAACTCTCTAGATACTAAAGGGGTCGCGACCTAACTCTCTAGACACTAAAGGCGTCTCCACCTAACTCTCTAGACACTAAAGGCGTCTCGACCTAACTCTCTAGACACTAAAGGCGTCTCCACCTAACTCTCTAGATACTAAAGGCGTCTCCACCTAACTCTCTAGATACTAAAGTCGTCTCGACCTAACTCTCTAGACACTAAAGGCGTTTCCACCTAACTCTTTAGATACTAAAGGCGTCTCGACCTAACTCTCTAGATACTAAAGGCGTTTCCACCTAACTCTCTAGATCAGCAGGGGGTAATGGGACTGAAGTCTTGTCTCAGCCAGGTTTGCAGGGGGTAATGGGACTATAGTCTTGTCTCAGCCAGGTCAGCAGGGGGTATTGGGACTATAGTCTTGTCTCAGACAGGTCAGCAGGGGGTAATGGGACTGAAGTCTTGTCTCAGCCAGGCCAGTAGGGGGATATGGGACAGTAGTCTTGTCTCAGCCAGGTCAGCAGGGGGTAATGGGACTGTAGTCTTGTCTCAGCCAGGTCAGCAGGCGGGGTAATAGGACTGTAGTCTTGTCTCAGCCAGGCCAGCAGGGGGGTAATGGGACTGTAGTCTCGTCTCAGCCAGGACAGCAGGGGGTAATGGGACTATAGTCTCGTCTCAGCCAGGTCAGCAGGGGGTAATGGGACTGTAGTCTTGTCTCAGCCAGGTCAGCAGAGGGGCGGGGGTAATGGGACTGTAGTCTCGTCTCAGCCAGGTCAGCAGGGGGTAATGGGACTGTAGTCTTGTCTCAGCCAGGCCAGCAGGAGGTAATGTTACTTTAGTCTTGACTCAGCCAGGTCAGCAGGGGGTAATGGGACTGTAGTCTTGTCTCAGCCAGGTCAGCAGGGGGTAATGGGACTATAGTCTTGTCTCAGCCAGGTCAGCAGGGGGTAATGGGACTATAGTCTTGTCTCCTCCAGGTCAGCAGGGGGTAATGGGACTGTAGTCTTGTCTCAGCCAGGTTAGCAGGCGGGGGGGTAATGGGACTGTAGTCTTGTCTCAGCCAGGTTAGCAGGCGGGGGAGGGGGTAATGGGACTATAGTCTTGTCTCAGCCAGGTTAGCAGGGGGTCATGGGACAGTAGTCTTGTCTCCAGCCAGGTCAGGAGGGGGCGGGGCGGGGGTAAAGGGACTGTAGTCTCGTCTCAGCCAGGTCAGCAGGGGGTAATGGGACTGTAGTCTTGTCTCAGCCAGGTCTGCAGGGGGTAATGGGACTGAAGTCTTGTCTCAGCCAGGTTAGCAGGAGGGGGTAATGGGACTGTAGTCTTGTCTCAGCCAGGTCAGCAGGGGGTAATGGGACTGTAGTCTCGTCTCAGCCAGGTCAGCAGGCGGGGTAATGGGACTGTAGTCTTGTCTCAGCCAGGTCAGCAGGGGGTAATGGGACTGTAGTCTTGTCTCAGCCAGGTTAGCAGGCGGGGGTAATGGGACTATAGTCTTGTCTCAGCCAGGTCAGCAGGGGGTAATGGGACTATAGTCTTGTCTCAGCCAGGTCAGCAGGGGGTAATGGTACTGAAGTCTTGTCTCAGCCAGGCCAGTAGGGGGTAATGGGACAGTAGTCTTGTCTCAGCCAGGTCAGCGTGGGGGGTAATGGGACTGTAGTCTTGTCTCAGCCTGGTCAGCAGGGGGTAATGGGACAGTAGTCTTGTCTCAGCCAGGTCAGCGGGGTAATGGGACTGTAGTCTTGTCTCAGCCAGGTCAGCAGGGGGTAATGGGACTGTAGTCTTGTCTCAGCCAGGTCAGCAGGGGGGGTAATGGGACTGTAGTCTTGTCTCAGCCAGGTCAGGAGGGAGTGTAATTGGACTTACCTTTCTCTTTCCACAGTGAGGTCATATTAGTTTGTAGCTGAGAGTCTTCTCTTTCCATAGTGGGGTCATATTAGTTTGTATCTGAGAGTCTCCTCTTTCCATAGTGGGGTCATATTAGTTTGTAGCTGAGAGTCTTCTCTTTCCATAGTGGGGTCATATTAGTTTGTATCTGAGAGTCTCCTCTTTCCATAGTGTTGTCATATTAGTTTGTAGCTGAGAGTCTCCTCTTTCCATTGTGGGGTCATATTAGTTTGTAGCTGAGAGTCTCCCCTTTCCATAGTGGGGTCATATTAGTTTGTATCTGAGAGTCTCCTCTTTCCATAGTGGGGTCATATTAGTTTGTAGCTGAGAGTCTCCCCTTTCCATGGTGGGGTCATATTAGTTTGTAGCTGAGAGTCTCCCCTTTCCATAGTGGGGTCATATTAGTTTGTAGCTGAGAGTCTCCCCTTTCCATAGTGGGGTCATATTAATTTGTAGCTGAGAGTCTCCCCTTTCCATAGTGGGGTCATATTAGTTTGTATCTGAGAGTCTCCTCTTTCCATAGTGTGGTCATATTAGTTTGTATCTGAGAGTCTCCTCTTTCCATAGTGGGGTCATATTAGTTTGTAGCCCAAACGGTTCCAAACGGAAATGGTTCACAAAACACATAAGAGCTAAAATAAATCGCTTACCTTTGATGATCTTCTGCTGAGGGCCATCCGAAGTGTCCAAGCAGTACAATCCATGTTTCTAGTTGTGATGTTGGAGATTGGGAACATATCTAGCTGGCTAGCTAAAGCCAACCTCATACAATTGCTAGGTGGCTAGAATTACAGAGAAACAACAAAACATTTGTGATTTATTTCTTCATCAAGAAGGAATCCATTGGCTACGTAGCTTGATCACATTCATTTACAAACAACCCTCCTGCCCATCACCGGCAGCTCAAATCAAATCAAACGCTGTGTGTGTCACTCCTCTCTCCTCCTCCTCCTCCTGCACCTAGTTCAGTCAGTGTTGCCCCCTCTGCTGACAAATCTTTTTCCAAACAGTTATGATATAACGTGGGCTTAAAAATTAAGTTTACTAATTAATTTGATAACTGAGAAATACAAAAAAAACATACAGATCTGGGCATGACAGCACTGAGTGGCAGTGGCCTAGCGGCCCACATACAGATAAACATACAGATCTGGGCATGACAGCACTGAGTGGCAGTGGCCTAGCGGCCCACATACAGATAAACATACAGATCTGGGCATGACAGCACTGAGTGGCAGTGGCCTAGCGGCCCACATACAGATAAAAATACAGATCTGGGCATGACAGCACTGAGTGGCAGTGGCCTAGCGGCCCACATACAGATAAACATACAGATCTGGGCATGACAGCACTGAGTGGCAGTGGCCTAGCGGCCAACATACAGATAAACATACAGATCTGGGCATGACAGCACTGAGTGGCAGTGGCCTAGCGGCCCACATACAGATAAACATACAGATCTGGGCATGACAGCACTGGTGGCAGTGGCCTGGCGGCCCACATACAGATAAACATACAGATCTGGGCATGACAGCACTGAGTGGCAGTGGCCTAGCGGCCCACATACAGATAAACATACAGATCTGGGCATGACAGCACTGAGTGGCAGTGGCCTGGCGGCCCACATACAGATAAACATACAGATCTGGGCATGACAGCACTGAGTGGCAGTGGCCTGGCGGCCCACATACAGATAAACATACAGATCTGGGCATGACAGCACTGGTGGCAGTGGCCTAGCGGCCCACATACAGATAAACATACAGATCTGGGCATGACAGCACTGAGTGGCAGTGGCCTGGCGGCCCACATACAGATAAACATACAGATCTGGGCATGACAGCACTGGTGGCAGTGGCCTGGCGGCCCACATACAGATAAACATACAGATCTGGGCATGACAGCACTGAGTGGCAGTGGCCTAGCGGCCAACATACAGATAAACATACAGATCTGGGCATGACAGCACTGAGTGGCAGTGGCCTAGCGGCCCACATACAGATAAACATACAGATCTGGGCATGACAGCACTGGTGGCAGTGGCCTAGCGGCCCACATACAGATAAACATACAGATCTGGGCATGACAGCACTGGTGGCAGTGGCCTGGCGGCCAACATACAGATAAACATACAGATCTGGGCATGACAGCACTGAGTGGCAGTGGCCTAGCGGCCCACATACAGATAAACATACAGATCTGGGCATGACAGCACTGAGTGGCAGTGGCCTAGGCGGCCCACATACAGATAAACATACAGATCTGGGCATGACAGCACTGAGTGGCAGTGGCCTGGCGGCCCACATACAGATAAACATACAGATCTGGGCATGACAGCACTGAGTGGCAGTGGCCTAGCGGCCCACATACAGATAAACATACAGATCTGGGCATGACAGCACTGAGTGGCAGTGGCCTAGCGGCCCACATACAGATAAACATACAGATCTGGGCATGACAGCACTGAGTGGCAGTGGCCTGGCGGCCCACATACAGATAAACATACAGATCTGGGCATGACAGCACTGAGTGGCAGTGGCCTGGCGGCCCACATACAGATAAACATACAGATCTGGGCATGACAGCACTGAGTGGCAGTGGCCTAGCGGCCCACATACAGATAAACATACAGATCTGGGCATGACAGCACTGAGTGGCAGTGGCCTAGCGGCCCACATACAGATAAACATACAGATCTGGGCATGACAGCACTGAGTGGCAGTGGCCTAGCGGCCCACATACAGATAAACATACAGATCTGGGCATGACAGCACTGAGTGGCAGTGGCCTAGCGGCCCACATACAGATAAACATACAGATCTGGGCATGACAGCACTGAGTGGCAGTGGCCTAGCGGCCAACATACAGATAAACATACAGATCTGGGCATGACAGCACTGAGTGGCAGTGGCCTAGCGGCCCACATACAGATAAACATACAGATCTGGGCATGACAGCACTGAGTGGCAGTGGCCTAGCGGCCCACATACAGATAAACATACAGATCTGGGCATGACAGCACTGAGTGGCAGTGGCCTAGCGGCCCAGGAACAAAAGGGAAATAAAATACAGAAGAGAAACGCGCACACGGTCTCCCACACAAAAAACTCAAGTGACTTCCTCTATCCGCTTACAAAATCTTCTTCTGTTCGGCTCTCTTCCATGATAAAGGCATGAAACACTGTCTAAAGACTGTTGACATCTAGTGGAAGCCATAGGTACTGCAATCTGGGTCCTATTTTACTGAGAATCCCACAGGCAGCCATTGAAAGTGAGGGCATGACACAACAACAAAAAGATTCTGGACAGAAATTCCTGGGGTTTTCGCCTGCCATATCAGTTCTGTTATACTCACATACCTTATTTTAACAGTTAGAAACTTCAGAGTGTTTCCTATCCAATAGTAACTATGTGCATATCCTAGTTTCTGGGTCTGAGTGGCAGGCATTTTACTTTGGGCACGCCAGACTCTCCAAACACTTCCCCAGTGCCTGTAGAGGTTAAATTGACAGATTTTTGATGTTTTTTATTTTATGATGTTAATTAGATTGACGAACAAATGCATCAATAGACAAGGAAATTGATATATGTGGTACAGCTCAGTGTTTACATCATGTACCATAGTGAAAGTTCCCTCTGTGTGTTTCAGTGCTGTTCAGTACACTGGTATACTCTACCCTCGGACAAGGTGGAGGTGAGTACATTTCTCTATATTCATCACCTGTTCTATAATAGTAACATTTCTCTATATTCATCACCTGTTCTATAATAGTAACATTTCTCTATATTCATCACCTGTTCTATAATAGTAACATTTCTCTATATTCATCACCTGTTCTATAATAGTAACATTTCTCTATATTCATCACCTGTTCTATAATAGTAACAGTAACATATACCACTATACCTATTGACTCTATAAACTACCTCCTAACTACCCTACACTAACCCTATCTAATTACAAAGGACAATCTATATACCACTATACCTATTGACTCTATAAACTACATCCTACCTACCCTACACTAACCCTATCTAATTACAGAGGACAATCTATATACCACCTATTGACTCTATAAACTACCTCCTAACTACCCTACACTAACCCTATCTAAGTACAGAGGACAATCTATATACCACTATACCTATTGACTCTATAAACTACATCCTAACTACCCTACACTACCCCTATCTAATTACAGAGGACAATCTATATACCACTATACCTATTGACTCTATAAACTACCTCCTACCTACCCTACACTAACCCTATCTAATTACAGAGGACAATCTATATACCACTATCCCTATTGACTCTATAAACTACCTACTACCTACCCTACACTAACCCTATCAAATTACAGAGGACAATCTATATACCACTATACCTATTGACTCTAAAAACTACCACCTAACTACCCTACACTAACCCTATCTAAATACAGAGGACAATCTATATACCACCTATTGACTCTATAAACTACCTCCTAACTACCCTACACTACCCCTATCTAATTACAGAGGACAATCTATATACCACCTGTTGACTCTATAAACTACCTACTACCTAACCTACACTAACCCTATCTAATTACAGAGGACAATCTATATACCACTATACCTATTGACTCTATAAACTACCTACTACCTACCCTACACTAACCCTATCTAATTACAGAGGACAATCTATATACCACTATACCTATTGACTCTATAAACTACCTCCTAACTACCCTACACTAACCCTATCTAATTACAGAGGACAATCTATATACCACCTATTGACTCTATAAACTACCTCCTAACTACCCTACACTACCCCTATCTAATTACAGAGGACAATCTATATACCACTATACCTATTGACTCTATAAACTACCCCCTACCTACCCTACACTAACCCTATCTAATTACAGAGGACAATCTATATACCACTATACCTATTGACTCTATAAACTACCTCCTACCTGCCCTACACTAACCCTATCAAATTACAGAGGACAATCTATATACCACTATACCTATTGACTCTATAAACTACCTCCTACCTACCCTACACTAACCCTTTCTAATTACAGAGGACAATTTATGTACCACTATACCTATTGACTCTATAAACTACCTCCTACCTACCCTACACAAACCCTATCTAAATACAGAGGACAATCTATATACCACCTATTGACTCTATAAACTACCTCCTAACTACCCTACACTACCCCTATCTAATTACAGAGGACAATCTATATACCACCTGTTGACTCTATAAACTACCTACTACCTACCCTACACTACCCCTATCTAATTACAGAGGACAATCTATATACCACTGTACCTATTGACTCTATAAACTACCCCCTACCTACCCTACACTAACCCTATCTAATTACAGAGGACAATCTATATACCACTATACCTATTGACTCTATAAACTACCCCCTACCTACCCTACACTAACCCTATCTAATTACAGAGGACAATTTATATACCACTATACCTATTGACTCTATAAACTACCTCCTACCTACCCTACACTAACCCTATCTAATTACAGAGGACAATCTATATACCACCTATTGACTCTATAAACTACCTACTACCTACCCTACACTAACCCTATCTAATTACAGAGGACAATCTATATACCACTATACCTATTGACTCTATAAACTACCTCCTACCTACCCTACACTAACCCTATCTAATTACAGAGGACAATTTATGTACCACTATACCTATTGACTCTACAAACTACCTCCTACCTACCCTACACAAACCCTATCTAAATACAGAGGACAATCTATATACCACCTATTGACTCTATAAACTACCTCCTAACTACCCTACACTACCCCTATCTAATTACAGAGGACAATCTATATACCACCTGTTGACTCTATAAACTACCTACTACCTACCCTACACTACCCCTATCTAATTACAGAGGACAATCTATATACCACTATACCTATTGACTCTATAAACTACCTCCTACCTACCCTAAACTAACCCTATCTAATTACAGAGGACAATCTATATACCACTATACCTATTGACTCTATAAACTACCTCCTACCTACCCTACTCTAACCCTATCTAATTACAGAGGACAATCTATATACCACTATAGCTAATGACTCTATAAACTACCTCCTAACTACCCTACACTAACCCTATCTAATTACAGAGGACAATATATATACCACCTATTGACTCTATAAACTACCTCCTACCTACCCTACACTACCCCTATCTAATTACAGAGGACAATCTATATACCACCTATTGACTCTATAAACAACCTCCTACCTACCCTACACTAACCCTATCTAATTACAGATGACAATCTATATACCACCTATTGACTCTATAAACTACCTCCTACCTACCCTACACTAACCCTATCTAATTACAGATGACAATCTATATACCACCTATTGACTCTATAAACTACCTCCTACCTACCCTACACTACCCCTATCTAATTACAGAGGACAATCTATATACCACCTATTGACTCTATAAACTACCTCCTAACTACCCTACACTAACCCTATCTAATTACAGAGGACAATCTATATACCACTATACCTAATGACTCTATAAACTACCTCCTACCTACCCTACACTAACCCTATCTAATTACAGATGACAATCTATATACCACCTATTGACTCTATAAACTACCTCCTACCTACCCTACACTACCTCTATCTAATTACAGAGGACAATCTATATACCACTATACCTATCGACTCTATAAACTACCTCCTACCTACCCTACACTAACCCTATCTAATTACAGAGGACAATCTATATACCACTATACCTATTGACTCTACAAACTACCTCCTACCTACCCTACACTACCCCTATCTAATTACAGAGGACAATCTATATATACCACCTATTGACTCTATAAACTACCTCCTACCTACCCTACACTACCCCTACCTAATTACAGAGGACAATCTATATACCACTATACCTAATGACTCTATAAACTACCTCCTACCTACCCTACACTAACCCTATCTAATTACAGAGGACAATCTATATACCACTATACCTATTGACTCTATAAACTACCTCCTACCAACACATTCAGTTAGTTTTAGCCAAACTTTAATAGGTATTTCAATTTGAATTTGTTTTTTAATGGTGTAGAATGCGTGCTTTCTCTCTCAGTTCATTTACTTCCTCATTTAGGTGTCCAGTTGAGCTTATTTTTAAACCTAAGTAATTGTAGTGTGTGCAGTACTCTATATATTTTGTACCAATTGAGAACTTTGGTCTAATTCCCTGAGATTTGGATATTCTCTGGAAAATAATTATTTTGGTATTTCTGGGGTTTACTGCCAGGGCCCATGTCTGGCAGTACTGCTGTAGCAGGTCCAGGCTCTACTGTAGGCCATGTGCTGTGGGTGACAGCAGGCATAGGTCATCTGCGAAGAGTAGGCATTTAACCTCTGAATTGTGGAGACTATCACCAGGGGCTGAGGATTTTTCTAGAATAGTGGCCAATTCGTTTATGTAAATATTGAAGAGTGCAGGGCTCAGATTGCAACCCTGGCGAAGGCCCCACCCCTGGTAAAAGAATTCTGTTCTTTTCTTGCCAATTTTAATGCTGCACGTATTGCCAGTATACATTGATTTAATTATGTCATATGTTTTACCCCCTACACCACTTTCAGTAACTTTCTAGAACAGTCCTGTATGCCAAATAGAATCAAATGCTTTACGGAAGTCGATAAAGCAAGCATATATTTTGGTATTATTTTGGTGGACATGTTTATCTATCAGGGTGTGTAGGTTGTAAATATGATCGGTCGTGCAATGTTTTGGTATAAATCCAATTTGGCTTAGTTTAGAACTACATTTATAATACTACAGAAAACCTTCCCCTGGTTACAATTCACACAAATGCCTCTGTAATTGTTAGGGTCAAATTTGTCTCTGTTCTTAAAGATTCCAGATGTCAGGGAAATAACCTGCTGACTCCATGGTCTGTCTGTCTGTCTAGTGATTAGTGGAGAGAACTGTGGTTCCGTAGTGGAAAGGAGTCAGGCGCAGGAGGTTGAGATGCGTGTGAAAAGGTATTTTAATAAAGCCACCAGTCAATAGTACAAACACACGCTGGTGAGGCAAATACCCACACGACCAGAAATAACGGGCGAACAAACAACCCGGAACAATGAGAAACAAAATACCAGCCCTCAGTACACAGACTGGGAATATAGAAGTACCACTGACAATCACGCACAAGGGAAAGAGGGGAAGGAAGGAATATATGCAGGAGCGTGATTGGGAGATAATTAACAACAGGTGTAAACAATAAAGACAAAACCAAAGGACATACGAAAAAGGGGAGCGGTGATGGTTAGAAAACCGGTGATGTCGACCGCCGAACAACGCCCGAACAAGAAGAGGGACCGACTTCGGCGGAAGTCGTGACACCTACACTCAGGATCAAATTAAACATTTTTAATACAGCCAGTTGAAATTTTGCACTAGTGAGTTTTAGCATCTCATTTAGGATGCCATCAGGTCCGCATGATTTTCTAGATTTGAGGGCCTGAAGTTTCTTAGAGCTCCTGATCAGTAATTGGGGAGTCCAATGGATTTTGATTGTCCTTTATAGCTTTTTCTAATCCATTCAACTTCTCATGAATTTGTCGTTGTTCTGTGTTTGTGTCAATTTGAACAGTGTTGTAGAGTGTTTTAAAATGGGTTGTCCATATGTCACCATTTTGTATCGCTAATTCCTATTGTTTCAATTTTTTTAGTTTTTTCCAATTTTGCCAGAAGTTGTTTGTGTTTATGGACTCCTCAATTAGTGTCAGCTGCTTGCTGTTGTACTGTGCTTTTTTTGGTTCTGAGTGCGTTTATAGAGTTTTAAAATCTCACAGTAACGAAGGCGTAATTCACCATTATTTGGGTCTCTGTGCTTTTGGTTTGATAGTGTTCTAAGTTTTTTCCTTATAATTTTACAATCTGCATCAAACCAGTTGTCATCTGGGGTCTTTTTTGTTTAGTTTTTTTATCAATTTCAGTTGTGCTTCTTTTGCCGTTTGCCTGAATAAATAGTTGATGTGTTTTACTGCTAGATTGATGCCTTCTTTACTGTGAGTGAATGTGGTATCCAGAAAGTTATCTAAGAGTGTTTGGATATTTTGGTTACAGGTTGCTTTCTGGTATTCTTCTGTGCCGTTTTGGGTCCATCTGTATGAATTTCTGATGTTGTACAGCTTACTGGGCTGTGAATGTGTGGTTGTTTCCATGTCTGTTCTTTTGAGGAACAACGTAATTTGGCTGTGATCAGACAGAGGTGTTAGTGGCTTGACAGTGAATGAGCTGAGAGAGAAAGGGTCAATGTCTGTAATCATATAGTCTACTGTACTGTGGCCAAGAGGTGAGAAACAGGTGAATCTCCCCAAAGAGTCCCCCCGTAACCTACCATTATACAGACCCAGGCTTCTACAGAGCTGCAACAGATCCCTTCCGTTGTTGTTGACGGTGCTGTCACTGTTGTTTCTATGGGGGAGATGAAGACAGTTAGAAACAGTATGGCCTGTAATAAAGCTGTCCCCTCGTGTGGTCGTTAGATCAGGTAGTGTTCCTGTGCCGCATTTGTGTCCCCACAGATGAGCACATTTCCCTGGGCCTGGAAACACATATTTTTCTATCAGTACAAGTTCTTAAAGGTAAAGGTGGGTCAGTGGGGTTGTTAGGGGTGGTGAGGGGCTGCAGCTTCTCTCTAGGAGTCCCTACAGTCTGCTCTCTGTGCTGCAGCTTCTCTCTAGGAGTCCCTACAGTCTGCTCTCTGTGCTGCAGCTTCTCTCTAGGAGTCTCTACAGTCTGCTCTCTGTGTTGCAGCTTCTCTCTAGGAGTCCCTACAGTCTGCTCTCTGTGTTGCAGCTTCTCTCTAGGAGTCTCTACAGTCTGCTCTCTGTGCTGCAGCTTCTCTCTAGGAGTCTCTACAGTCTGCTCTCTGTGCTGCAGCTTCTCTCTAGGAGTCTCTACAGTCTGCTCTCTGTGTTGCAGCTTCTCTCTAGGAGTCCCTACAGTCTGCTCTCTGTGTTGCAGCTTCTCTCTAGGAGTCTCTACAGTCTGCTCTCTGTGCTGCAGCTTCTCTCTAGGAGTCTCTACAGTCTGCTCTCTGTGTTGCAGCACCCTCTTGATGACAGACAACTCCTTTACCATCTCCTCCTTTACCTGCGCTAGCTCTCTCCTCATGGTGGCCTTTACCTCCTCAAGAGCTGTGGTAAGGCTCCTCATGGTGGCCTTCACCTCCTCAAGCGCTGTGGTAAGGCTCTCTCCTCATGGTGGCTTTACCTCCTCAAACGCTGTGGTAAGGCTCTCTCCTCATGGTGGCCTTTACCTCAAGAGCTGTGGTAAGGCTCTCTCCTCATGGTGGCCTTTACCTCAAGAGCTGTGGTAAGGTTCTCTCTCAGCTCCTGGACAGAGTTCTTCAGCTGGGTCCTGCACTGGTTGATCTGGTCCTGTAGAAGCTCTGTGTCTGGGCTGGTGGTGGTGTAGCTGGGGGGCTGCTCCTTCAGCTCAGTAACCCATACCTCTAACAGGGCCAGTCTGTCTCTCAGCAGGTTGATGGTAGTGTGGTCTTGGCTCTGGTGGTTGTAGGCAGGCAGGGGGGAGGATAGTCCTGCTGAGGTGAGGGGAGAGGTCGGGGTGCCTGAGGTGAGGGGAGAGGTCGGGGTGCCTGAGGTGAGGGGAGAGGTCGGGGTGCCTGAGGTGAGGGGAGAGGTCGGGGTGCCTGAGGTGAGGGAGAGGTCGGGGTGCCTGAGGTGAGGGGAGAGGTCAGGGTGCTGTCCTTGTCTTTTTTGCTTTCTGCTATCTTCCTTAGGGTGGGGAAGCACCAAAGCCTCACTTTCCTGGACAATGACAGTGCTGTTCTGGTACATATTTACCGTCAGAAACCTGTTTTCCTTATCGCTCTCCTCAAAAAATGTGCCTTGCAAATGCCTTTCTGTGTGGTAAAGATGCCTGGTTCCAGCTGTATGCCAGGCAGTAGTGTGGTCTGTGTAAAATAACAGGTTTGCAACAGTCCTGTTTTGTGAGCAGTCGGCAAACAATGTCTCTCCGTCTCTGCTGCTCCTCAGTGGCCGTGTTGCTATGGTTACCACCAGTAAACAGTTGCTGACTAATTTGAATTAAGATGAATATTGGTCTTTTAACTCTGACAATCTTTTCCTTCAGTTGTATTTGATTAGCTTTTTTTTGCTAATTTAATCGTCTCTCGCTCTCTCGCTCTCTCGCTCTCTCGCTCTCTCGCTCTCTCGCTCTCTCGCTCTCTCGCTCTCTCTCTCTTCCAGCCTCTCTGAGTGTCAGTCCTAACAGATCTCAGGTCTTTAAATATGAGTCTGTCTCTCTGAGCTGTGAGGTTCAGAGGAACTCTGCTGGATGGAGAGTGGTGAGGAACACATTGAGAGGAATCCTTTCAGAGTGTCATACTGACTGGGGAAAACAACAAGGGACTTCATGCAACGTGTCACTAATACTATCAGACAGTGGAGTGTACTGGTGTGAGTCTGGGTCTGGAGAACACAGCAATGCTGTCAACATCACAGCACATGGTATGTACACAAACACCATCTACTAACATTATAGTGTTTAGTGGTTCATCTGGTTTCAGATAGCTGATGTTATGTTAATATATGATGTTTATATATTATATACAGCTGGAGCTGTGATCCTGGAGAGACCTGTTTATATATGATGTTTATATATTATATACAGCTGGAGCTGTGATCCTGGAGAGACCTGTTTATATATGATGTTTATATATTATATACAGCTGGAGCTGTGATCCTGGAGAGACCTGTTTATATATGATGTTTATATATTATATACAGCTGGAGCTGTGATCCTGGAGAGACCTGTTTATATATGATGTTTATATATTATATACAGCTGGTGCTGTGATCCTGGAGAGACCTGTTTATATATGATGTTTATATATTATATACAGCTGGAGCTGTGATCCTGGAGAGACCTGTTTATATATGATGTTTATATATTATATACAGCTGGAGCTGTGATCCTGGAGAGACCTGTTATATATGATGTTTATATATTATATACAGCTGGAGCTGTGATCCTGGAGAGACCTGTTTATATATGATGTTTATAATTATATACAGCTGGAGCTGTGATCCTGGAGAGACCTGTTTATATATGATGTTTATATATTATATACACCTGGAGCTGTGATCCTGGAGAGACCTGTTTATATATGATGTTTATATATTATATACACCTGGAGCTGTGATCCTGGAGAGACCTGTTTATATATGATGTTTATATATTATATACAGCTGGTCCTGTGATCCTGGAGAGACCTGTTTAAATATTATATACAGCTGGAGCTGTGATCCTTGAGAGACCTGTTTATATATGATGTTTATATATTATATACAGCTGGAGCTGTGATCCTGGAGAGACCTGTTTAAATATTATATACAGCTGGAGCTGTGATCCTTGAGAGACCTGTTTATATATGATGTGTATATATTATATACAGCTGGAGCTGTGATCCTGGAGAGACCTGTTTATATATGATGTTTATATATTATATACAGCTGGAGCTGTGATCCTGGAGAGACCTGTTTAAATATTATATACAGCTGGAGCTGTGATCCTTGAGAGACCTGTTTATATATGATGTGTATATATTATATACAGCTGGAGCTGTGGTCCTGGAGAGACCTGTTTATATATGATGTTTATATATTATATACAGCTGGAGCTGTGATCCTGGAGAGACCTGTTTATATATGATGTTTATATATTATATACAGCTGGAGCTGTGATCCTGGAGAGACCTGTTTATATATGATGTTTATATATTATATACAGCTGGAGCTGTGATCCTGGAGAGACCTGTTTATATATGATGTTTATATATTATATACAGCTGGAGCTGTGATCCTGGAGAGACCTGTTTATACATGATGTTTATATATTATATACAGCTGGTGCTGTGATCCTGGAGAGACCTGTTTATATATGATGTTTATATATTATATACAGCTGGAGCTGTGATCCTGGAGAGACCTGTTTATACATGATGTTTATATATTATATACAGCTGGTGCTGTGATCCTGGAGAGACCTGTTTATATATGATGTTTATATATTATATACAGCTGGAGCTGTGATCCTGGAGAGACCTGTTTATATATGATGTTTATATATTATATACAGCTGGAGCTGTGATCCTGGAGAGACCTGTTTATATATGATGTTTATATATTATATACAGCTGGAGCTGTGATCCTGGAGAGACCTGTTTATACATGATGTTTATATATTATATACAGCTGGTGCTGTGATCCTGGAGAGACCTGTTTATATATGATGTTTATATATTATATACAGCTGGAGCTGTGATCCTGGAGAGACCTGTTTATATATGATGTTTATATATTATATACAGCTGGAGCTGTGATCCTGGAGAGACCTGTTTATATATGATGTTTATATATTATATACAGCTGGTGCTGTGGTCCTGGAGAGACCTGTTTATATATGATGTTTATATATTATATACAGCTGGAGCTGTGATCCTGGAGAGACCTGTTTATATATGATGTTTATATATTATATACAGCTGGAGCTGTGATCCTTGAGGGACCTGTTTATATATGATGTTTATATATTATATACAGCTGGAGCTGTGATCCTGGAGAGACCTGTTTATATATGATGTTTATATATTATATACAGCTGGAGCTGTGATCCTTGAGGGACCTGTTTATATATGATGTTTATATATTATATACAGCTGGAGCTGTGATCCTGGAGAGACCTGTTTATATATGATGTTTATATATTATATACAGCTGGAGCTGTGATCCTGGAGAGACCTGTTTATATATGATGTTAATATATTATATACAGCTGGAGCTGTGATCCTGGAGAGACCTGTTTATATATGATGTTTATATATTATATACAGCTGGTGCTGTGATCCTGGAGAGCCCTGTTTATATATGATGTTTATATATTATATACAGCTGGAGCTGTGATCCTGGAGAGACCTGTTTATATATGATGTTTATATATTATATACAGCTGGTGCTGTGATCCTGGAGAGCCCTGTTTATATATGATGTTTATATATTATATACAGCTGGAGCTGTGATCCTGGAGAGACCTGTTTATATATGATGTTTATATATTATATACAGCTGGAGCTGTGGTCCTGGAGAGACCTGTTTATATATGATGTTTATATATTATATACAGCTGGAGCTGTGATCCTGGAGAGACCTGTTTATATATGATGTTTATATATTATATACAGCTGGAGCTGTGATCCTGGAGGGACCTGTTTATATATGATGTTTATATATTATATACAGCTGGAGCTGTGATCCTGGAGAGACCTGTTTATATATGATGTTTATATATTATATACAGCTGGAGCTGTGATCCTGGAGGGACCTGTTTATATATGATGTTTATATATTATATACAGCTGGAGCTGTGATCCTGGAGAGACCTGTTTATATATGATGTTTATATATTATATACAGCTGGAGCTGTGATCCTGGAGAGCCCTGCCCTTCCTGTGACTGAGGGAGATTCTGTGACTCTGCGCTGCAGATATCAGGGAACTCCCTCTGACCTCACAGCTGTTTTCTACAAAGATGGATCCCTCATCAGGAATGAGACTACAGGAGAGATGACCATCCCTGCAGTATCCAAGTCAGATGAAGGACTCTACAAGTGTTCCAACTCTGAAGGAGAATCACCAGAGAGCTGGATGACAGTGACAGGTGAGGAGAGAGTTACTTATAAATGTAAGTTACAAAATTTTAACCTTTTCCATTTAAATATAGAATGATACAATATATGACCACCAGAGATGTAAGGGATTACAAAAAAACGGTAACTGTAATCCGTTACGTTACCAGCAAAAATAGTGTACCACTAGGATGTCAGAGTCCATTAGGATGACAGAGGCCATTATGATGTCAGAGACCACTAGGATGTCAGAGACCACTAGGATGTCAGAACCACTAGGATGTCAGACACCATTATGATGTCAGAGACCACTAGGATGTCAGAGACCACTAGGATATCAGAGACCAATATGATGTCAGAGACAATTATGATGTCAGAGACCACTAGGATGTCAAAGACCATTATGATGTCAGAGACCACTAGGATGACAGAGACCATTATGATGTCAGAGACCACTAGGATGTCAGAGGCCACTAGGATGTCAGAGGCCACTAGGATGTCAGAGGCCACTAGGATGTCAGAGGCCACTAGGATGTCAGAGGCCACTAGGATGTCAGAGGCCACTAGGATGTCAGAGGCCACTAGGATGTCAGAGGCCACTAGGATGTCAGACACAACTATGATGTCAGAGACCATTATGATGTCAGAGACCACTAGGATGTCAGAGACCAATATGATGTCAGAGACCATTATGATGTCAGAGACCACTAGGATGTCAAAGACCATTAGATGACAGAGACCACTAGATGTCAGAGACCACTGGATGTCAGAGGCCACTAGGATGTCAGAGGCCACTAGGATGACAGACACCACTATGATGTCAGAGACCACTATGATGTCAGAGACCACTATGATGTCAGATACCACTATGATGTCAGAGACCACTAGGATGTCAGAGACCACTAGGATGTCAGAGACCCTAATGATGTCAAAACGACTATGATGTCAGAGACCACTAGGATGTCAGAGACCACTAGGATGTCAGAGACCACTAGGATGTCAGAGACCACTAGGATGTCAGAGACCACTATGATGTCAGAGGGCACTAGGATGTCAGAGAGCACTAGGATGTCAGAGACCACTAGGATGTCAGAGACCACTAGGATGTCAGAGACCCTAATGATGTCAAAACGACTATGATGTCAGAGACCATTAGGATGTCAGAGACCATTAGGATGTCAGAGACCACTAGGATGTCAGAGACTATTATGATGTCAGAGACCACTAGGATGTCAGAGACCATTATGATGTCAGAGAACATTATGATGACAGAGACCACTAGGATGTCAGAGACCATTATGATGTCAGATACCACTAGGATGTCAGATACCACTAGGATGTCAGAGACCACTAGGATGTCAGAGACCACTAGGATGTCAGAGACCACCAGGATGACAAATGTGTTTGATGGATTGCGGGAAAACAGCAGGAATAGGCTTTTGTAGGCTACAGTCCAAGCTATGTCTTCCAATGGTGCGACGGCTGTCGGTAGATCATCCAACTTGAATGAACGTTTGGAGGTAAGGACGACAGCAGTGGTGTTGTCTGCGGCGATACGGATGTCACATTTAGATGAATCAATTAATCACATTTATATATTTGCGCCTTATGGAATGTGGTTGTTGAGGATGGCTGTTCACAAAACTAAATGTATATTTGAACCCAATAATGGTTGAATTCAAAAAGTTTAAGCTTTAAGTTTTATAAATCATTGTTTTTGAAACCAGTGGACATCCAGGTTAAAATGCTCTCTTGCAACAGCTGCACAGTACTGATCCCAGCCTATGGAATAACAGCTACATGGTACTGATCCCATTCTATAGAATAACAGCTACATAGTGCTGATCCCAGCCTATAGAATAACAGCTGCATATTGCTGATCCCAGCCTATAGAATAACAGTTACATAGTGCTGATCCCAGCCTATAGAATAACAGCTACATAGTGCTGATCCCAGCCTATAGAATAACAGCTGCATAGTACTGATCCCAGCCTATAGAATAACAGCTACATAGTACTGATCCCAGCCTATAGAATAACAGCTGCATAGTACTGATCCCAGCCTATAGAATAACAGCTGCATAGTACTGATCCCAGCCTATAGAATAACAGCTACATAGTGCTGATCCCAGCCTATAGAATAACAGCTACATAGTACTGATCCCAGCCTATAGAATAACAGCTACATAGTACTGATCCCAGCCTATAGAATAACAGCTGCATAGTACTGATCCCAACCTATAGAATAACAGCTACATAGTACTGATCCCAGCCTATAGAATAACAGCTACATAGTACTGATCCCAGCCTATAGAATAACAGCTACATGGTACTGATCCCAGCCTATAGAATAACAGCTACATGGTACTGATCCCAGCCTACAGAATAACAGCTACATAGTACTGATCCCAGCCTATAGAATAACAGCTACATAGTACTGATCCCAGCCTATAGAATAACAGCTACATAGTACTGCGAGGAGCAGGAACAGGCTGTGCTGGGCTCGCGAATCGCACAGGGGACCTGGTGCGGGGAGCAGGCACCCTTCTAGCCAAACTCCCCATGTGCCCCCCCCAAAAAAATGTTGGGGGCTGCCTCTCGGACATCAGTGCCAGCCGTGTTCCCGCATACTTCTCCTCATAGAAGCGCCGCTGCTGCTTCCATCTCCTCCCTGGGACAGCGAAACTCCCCCTCCAGGCTCCAGGGTTCCTGCATGGTTGCACGCTGCTTGGTCCTTTTGTGGTGGGATATTCTGTCACGATCTTCAAAGACGGACCAAGGCGCAGCTTGCCGGGTTGAGTAAAACATATTTATTTAGTTAAACTCACCAAAACAAAAGGAAGAACACAACGATCGTGACTCAACGTGTAGCGCACAACAGCTACTAACACACTGAACATAAACAATATCCCACCCACAGGTGGGGGACTAAACAACCTAAATAGGATTCCCAATTAGAGACAACGACTAACAGCTGCCTCTAATTGGGAACCCAAACCAACCAACATAGAAAACCAACATAGAAAATATAACATAGAACAAACACACACCCCTGCTCACGTCCTGACCAAAACCACCATAGAGCAGCCAAAAGGGCTATCTATCGCCAGGACGTGACAGGGCCTGAGCTACAGGCAGTTTACTTTGGGCACGTCATTCAGACAGGAAGTGGAGAAAAAAGGGGCCTTGCCCTAAGAAGTTTTAAATAATTTTCCACACACAGTCTGTGCCTTTATTTAGTTTTCATGCTAGTGAGGGCTGAGAATCCACTCTCACATAGGTACGTGGTTGCACAGGGCATCAGTGTCTTAAACAGCACAATTTTCCAAGGCAGGATACTCTGAAAGCAGCCCTATCCAGAAATCTGGCAGTGGCTTCTGAATAAATTCAACTTTCACAGAACCGCTTGTTGCAATTTTGATGAGGCTCTCTGGTTCAGATATCGGTAAGTGGACTGGAGGCAGGGCATGAAAGGGATAATGAATCCAGTTGTTTGTGTCGTCTGTTTTGGGAAAGTACCTGCGTAATTGTGCACCCAACTCACTGAGGTGCTTCGCTATATCACATTTGACATACATTGTCCGTAAGCTTGAATTCATTTGCACACAAAAAAATCATACAGTGATGGAAAGAGCTGTGTTTGTCCTTGTAAATGCAGACAGAGAACAGCTCAAACTTCTTAATCATAGCATACATTTTGTCCCGCACATTGTATATAGTTGCGGAGAGTCCCTGTAATCCTAGATTCACATAAATTAGGCTAGAAAAAACATCCCCCTATTTGCATTGCCCCCTCTTTACACCACTGCTACTCTCTGTTTCTGTTGTCATCTAAGCATAGTCACTTAGTCACAACTCTACCTGAATGTACATACTACCTCGACTAACCGGTGCCCCCGCACATTGACTCTGAATTGCTACCCCCTGTATATAGTCTCGCTACTGTTTTTTTTACTGTTGCTCTTTAATTACCATATTTTTGTTGTTGACACTGCATTGTTGGTTAGGGGCTCGTAAGTAAGTATTTCACTGTAAGGTCTACACCTGTGTTATTCGGCGCATGTGACTAATAAAATGTTATTCCATTTTTATTTTTTACGAAAAAAAGGAAAGATATGCCATTTGTGTGAGAAACTCGTCATCATGCAAGTGGTCAGACAAGTGAACATTATAGTCACTAAAGAAAACTTTAAGCTTGTCTCTTTAATTAAAAAAACACGTGACAATACTTTGCCCCTTGATAACCAGCTCACTTCTGTATGTTGTAAGAACGGTACATGGTCGCTGCCCATATCCAGCTGTCAGGCATTCCCTTGGCAGCAAGAGCCTCTCGGTTGATGCTGCAGTGTACCCAAGTGGCATCGGGAGTAAGTGCTTGCACACGCGTTACCCCTCCACTATGTCTCCCTGTCATGGCTTTTTGCGCCATCAATACAGATACTAACACATCTTGACCACCAAAGTCCATTTGATGTCACAAAGGTGTCCAGTACTTTAAAATATCCTCTCTTGTTGTCCTGTTTTCCAGTGGTTTGCAGAAAGAGGATGTCTTCCTTAATTGACCCCCCATAAACGTAACGGACATATACCAGGAGCTGTGCCAGGCCCGCCACGTCTGTTGACTCATCCAGCTGTAATGCATAGAATTCACTGGCTTGTATGCAAAGCAGTAATTGTTTCAAAACGTCTTCTGCCATGTCACTGATGCGTCGTGAAACAGTGTTGTTTGATGAAGGAATTGTCTGTATAGTTTTTGGGGCCTTTCCCCCCAGCATTGTCCCAGCCATATTTGAGGCAGCAGGAAGAATGAAGTCCTTCACAATAGTATGGGACTTGCCTGTCCTAGCCACTCGGTAGCTCACCATATAAGACTCTTCTAGCCCCTTCTTATTAATGGTATCTGTTGGTTTTATACATGTCTTACTACTCAAATGTCATCTTAATTCTTGTTCAAAAAGCTCCTGTGACTTATTTTTCAAATTGGCACGTTTTGTTTCTAAATTAAGAGTGAAAGTTTCATTCAGTGGGGAGAGTAGGAAAGACTCTACTCCCAATATAAGTGAAACCCAAATCAATGTAGTTCTCATCATATTTGCGCCTCTTCGATGGTCCAATGTCTCGGTCTGTTGTTCGGTGCTTTCCCGGGTAAGGGGGCAGTAGCTCTTGGGCTGCATCAGATTCATAACTGTCAGTGTCCATGCTAGCTGGTCTAACAACACATGTAGAGTTACTGATGCTAGCATTGGATGTACTCGTGGAAGCAGAACAACTTGTGTCGTCGACAGGTGCAAGTGTAGTACTGCTGGTAGTAGCAGTATTACCAGTAGAGCTGGTATGTGTCTCTTTGGAAGCAGGCCTTATTTTTTTTTACCATTCATTAATTTTCGAGCCAACGTAATGAGCAGCAGCTACCTTTGCCTACATATGGACCATTAGTGGAATTCCCACGAGAGAGTAACGGTTAATGTGATTAGATGTTAATTATTTGTCTAGGCTACCTGTATTTGACATTGTGTTGTTATTTAGCTGAACACTAGTTGGTTTAATTAGATACAGTTGAAGTTGGAAGTTTACATACACTTAGTTTGGAGTCATTAAATCTAGTTTTTCGACCACTCCACAAATTTTCTTGTTAACAAACTATAGTTTTGCCAAGTCGGTTAGGACATCTACTTTGTGCATGACACAAGTCATTTTTCCAACAATTGTTTACAGACAGATTTCACTCATAATTCACTGTATCACAATTCCAGTGGGTCAGAAGTTGACTGTGCCTTTAAACAGCTTGGAAAATTCCAGAAAATGATGTCATGGCTGGAGGTGTACCTGTGGATGTATTTCAAGGCCTACCTTCAAATTCAGTGCCTCTTCGCTTAACATTATAGGAAAATTAAAATAAATCTGCCATAACCTCAGAAAAAAAAAATGTGTAGACCTCCACAAGTCTGGTTCATCCTTGGGAGCAATTTCCAAACGCCTGAAGGTAACACGTTCATCTGTACAAACAATAGTACGCAAGTATAAACACCATGGGACCACGCAGCCGTCATACCGCTCAGGAAGGAGATGTGTTTCGTCTCCTAGAGATTAACGTACTGTCACGATTGGTGTGAAGAACGGACCAAGGCGCAGCGTGCATTGAGTTCGACATCTTTTAATCCCAGTGAAACATACAACAAAACAATAAAGAAATGACTCGACCGTAACATATGTGTCACCAACCTTGAAAACAATAACCCACAACACAGGTGGGGAGATGAACAAACTAAATAGGATCCCCAATTAAAAGCAACGACTAACAGCTGCCTCTAATTGGGAACCAACTCAAAACAAATATAGAAGCAAAAATACTATAACCCACCCTAGTCAAGTCCTGACCTACAATAGAGAACCAGAGGCCTCTCTATGGCCAGGACGTGACAGTACCCCTAAAGGTGCGGACTCCGGCCGCAAAACTGAAACTATATTCGGCGGGGTTTCGGGTGGGCCACTAGCCGCACTGGAGGCCCGGTGCGTGGAGCCGGCACAGGTCTCACCGGATGTGTGACACGCACCTCAGTGCGAGTGCGGGGAGCCGGCACAAGATTCACCGGACTGAGAGGGCGCACTGGAGGCCTGGTACGTGGAGCCGGCACCATGTGCCCCCACAAAAAAAAATCCTGTGACTGCTGTGGCCGCGGACCACGGCATCTTCGCTGTCCTCCCATCCTCTTTGGCGACTCCCGCCAAGGAAGGGTCTCGCTACCCCCCATTATCTCCTCCCAGGTCCAGAACTGCTTCTCCTCCTGGGCACGCTGCTTGGTCCTGGTGTGGTGGGTTATTCTGTCACGATCGGTGTGAAGAACGGACCAAGGCGCAGCGTGCATTGAGTTCCACATCTTTTAATCCCAGTGAAACATACAATAAAGAAATGACCGTAACATATGTGTCACTAACACGAAAACAATAACCCACAACACAGGTGGGGAGATGAACAAACTTAATAGGATCCCCAATTAGAGGCAACGACTAACAGCTGCCTCTAATTGGGAACCAACTCAAAACCAACATAGAAACAAAAAAACTAGAACCCACCCTAGTCACGTCCTGACCTAAATCACCATAGACAACCAGAGGGCTCTCTAACCAGAGGGCCAGGACGTGACACGTACTTTGGTGCGAAAAGTGCAAATCAATCCCACAACAACAGCAAAGGACCTTGCGAAGATGCTGGAGGATACAGTTTCAAAAATATCTATTTCCACAGTAAAACGAGTCCTATATCGACATAACCTGAAAGGCCACTGCTCCAAAAATGTCATAAAAAAGCCAGACTACGGTTTGCAACTGCACATGGGGGCAAAGATCGTACTTTTTGGAGAAATGTCCTCTGGTCTGATGAATTTGTTTTAACTGTTTGGCCATAATGACCATCGTTATGTTTGGAGGAAAACCGGGGAGGCTTGTAAGCCGAATAACACCATCCCAACCGTGAAGCATGGGGGTGGCAGCATCATGTTGTGGGGGTGCTTTGCTGGAGGACTTCACAAAATAGATGACTTCATGAGGAAGTACAATTATGTGGATATATTGACGCAACATCTCAAGACATCAGTCAGGAAGTTAAAGCTTGTTCGCTAATGGGTTCCAAATGGACAATGACCCCAAGCATACTTCCAAAGTTGTGGCAAAATGGCTTAATAAGGACAACAATGTCAAGGTATTGGAGTGGCCATCACCAATCCCTGACCTCAATCCCATAGAAAAATTGTGGGCAGAACTGAAAAGGCGTGTGCGAGCAAGGAGGACTATAAACCTGACTCTGTTACACCAGCTTTGTCCGGAGGAACGGTTCAAAATTCACCCAACTTATTGTGGGAAGCTTGTGGAAGGCTACTCAAAATGGTTGACCCAAGTTAAACAATTTAAAGGAAACGCTACCAAATACTAATTGAGTGTACGTAAACTTCTGACCCACTGGGAATGTGATGAAAGAAATAAAAGCTGAAATAAATCATTATCTCTACTATTATTCTGATATTTCACATTCTTAAAATAAAGTGGGAATTTTTACTAGGATTAAATGTCAGGAATTGTAAAAAAAAAAACGGCTAAGGTGTATGTTTGGCTAAGGTGTATGTAAACTTCCAACTTCAACTGTATTTGGCAGTGAAACGAGGCTACTCAGGTGGGAAAAAAACATCACCCGAATGTAGAGCACCGATTGAAAATCTCAATGGACTGTTTGAAAATGTGAATCACGTTTTAATATGTCGTCCCCAGTTTGAGAATAGCCGGGTTAGAAGAAGCCTACATAACCAACCCATTAAGTAACATTTAACATCCATATATGGCCAGCTATGTAAACTTTAACATTGATTTATCCTGCAAGAGATGTTCAATTGGTAACATACATTTGTCTTCTTCTTCTAACTAATCAGGTTACGTTACTGAGTCTGGGTAATCCAAAAGATACATTACTGATTACAATTCTGGACAGGTAACTAGTAAATGGATGTAATCAGATTACGTTACTGAGACTGGGTAATCCAAAAGATACATTACTGATTACAATTCTGGACAGGTAATTAGTAACGGTAACATTTAGAAAGTTACCTACCCTGATGACCACAATGAGAGCAGAAGAAAAAAACACATTAACATGACCACAATGAGAGCAGACATTAGGCAGAAGAAAAAAACACACTGTGAACACTGTGGGGTTTCACATGACCACTGTGGGGTTTCACATTCCCCGAAGGTTAGGAGCACGTAAAACATAAGCCATCTTCTCCAACTAGTTTGTAAATTGCTATTAAGGCTGTATATGATAAGGAGTTTGTAGTAGCAGTAAGGCACCTCTGGGGTTGGTGGTATATGGCTAATATACCACGGCTAAGGGCTGTATTAAGGCTGTATATGATAAGGAGTTTGTAATAGCAGTAAGGCACCTCTGGGGTTGGTGGTCTATGGCTAATATACCACGGCTAAGGGCTGTAATAAGGCTGTATATGATAAGGAGTTTGTAGTAGCAGTAAGGTACCTCTGGGGTTGGTGGAATATGGCTAATATACCACGGCTAAGGGCTGTATTAAGGCTGTATATGATAAGGAGTTTGTAATAGCAGTAAGGCACCTCTGGGGTTGGTGGTATATGGCTAATATACCACGGCTAAGGGCTGTATTAAGGCTGTATATGATAAGGAGTTTGTAATAGCAGTAAGGCACCTCTGGGGTTGGTGGTATATGGCTAATATACCACGGCTAAGGGCTGTATTAAGGCTGTATATGATAAGGAGTTTGTAGTAGCAGTAAGGCACCTCTGGGGTTGGTGGTATATGGCTAATATACCACGGCTAAGGGCTGTATTAAGGCTGTATATGATAAGGAGTTTGTAGTAGCAGTAAGGCACCTCTGGGGTTGGTGGTATATGGCTAATATACCACGGCTAAGGGCTGTATTAAGGCTGTATATGATAAGGAATTTGTAATAGCAGTAAGGCACCTCTGGGGTTGGTGGTCTATGGCTAATATACCACGGCTAAGGGCTGTATTAAGGCTGTATATGATAAGGAGTTTGTAATAGCAGTAAGGCACCTCTGGGGTTGGTGGTCTATGGCTAATATACCACGGCTAAGGGCTGTATTAAGGCTGTATATGATAAGGAGTTTGTAATAGCAGTAAGGCACCTCTGGGGTTGGTGGTATATGGCTAATATACCACGGCTAAGGGCTGTAATAAGGCTGTATATGATAAGGAGTTTGTAATAGCAGTAAGGCACCTCTGGGGTTGGTGGTATATGACTAATATACCACGGCTAAGGGCTGTATTAAGGCTGTATATGATAAGGAGTTTGTAGTAGCAGTAAGGCACCTCTGGGGTTGGTGGTATATGGCTAATATACCACGGCTAAGGGCTGTATTAAGGCTGTATATGATAAGGAGTTTGTAATAGCAGTAAGGCACCTCTGGGGTTGGTGGTCTATGGCTAATATACCACGGCTAAGGGCTGTAATAAGGCTGTATATGATAAGGAGTTTGTAATAGCAGTAAGGCACCTCTGGGGTTGGTGGTATATGGCTAATATACCACGGCTAAGGGATGTATTAAGGCTGTATATGATAAGGAGTTTGTAGTAGCAGTAAGGCACCTCTGGCGTTTCTTGGTATATGGCTAATATACCACGGCTAAGGGCTGTATTAAGGCTGTATTATATTCCGCGATACGTCGTCCTAAGATAAATAGTCCTTAGCAGTGCTATATTGGCCATATACCACACCTCCTCTGGCCTTAATGCTTAAATATGTACTGACGTTGTAGTAACATGTCTTACACTGTATTTGCTGTAACTAACCATGAAAATATACTGAACATTTTACATTATGAACAGAATTCTAAATCTGTGTGTGTGTGTGTGTGTGTGTGTGTGTGTGTGTGTGTGTGTGTGTGTGTGTGTGTGTGTGTGTGTGTGTGTGTGTGTGTGTGTGTGTGTGTGTGTGTGTGTGTGTGTGTGTGTGTGTGTGTGTGTGTGTGTGTGTGTGTGTGTGTGTGTGTGTGTGTGTGTGTGTGCGTATTTTCTTGTCATTTCCGTGTCTCTCTCCAGCACCATCTCCAGGTGTCATTCTTCCTCCAACTGCTGTTTCAACTCCCATTCCATCTCCAGCAGTCCCAGTGTTGTCCATGTTTCTACCCAGGCTGCTGTGTAGTCTACTGGTGGGGTCTCCCTACCTGCTGGTGACCATCATACTGCTGGTGAAATGCTGCAGGAGCAGGACTCAAGGTGAGAACCAGAGTTTATACAGGATCGCCTCATTTGTAAATCAGAATTATATTATTATGGCCATTGAAATGCTGGCTATTAAAATGAGATCCAACAAGAACATCAAGGGGTTAGAAATCCAGGGGATAAAAACAAAAGTGGATCCCTGCACAGTCTCATTGAAGATATCTAGTCAGCAATCTGGATCCCTGCACAGTCTCATTGAAGATCTCTAGTCCCCAATCTGGATCCCTGCACAGTCTCATTGAAGATCTCTAGTCCGCAATCTGGATCCCTGCACAGTCTCATTGAAGATCTCTAGTCCCCAATCTGGATCCCTGCACAGTCTCATGGAAGATCTCTAGTCCGCAATCTGGATCCCTGCACAGTCTCATTGAAGATCTCTAGTCCACAATCTGGATCCCTGCACAGTCTCATTGAAGATCTCTAGTCCGCAATCTGGATCCCTGCACAGTCTCATTGAAGATCTCTAGTCCCCAATCTGGATCCCTGCACAGTCTCATGGAAGATCTCTAGTCCGCAATCTGGATCCCTGCACAGTCTCATTGAAGATCTCTAGTCCACAATCTGGATCCCTGCACAGTCTCATTGAAGATCTTGGTCACTTTTCTAGCCTCTCTGGATTAAAACCTAATTATGACAAGTGTACCATATTACGTATTGGATCGTTAAAAAATACAGTGTTTACACTACCTTGTAGTTTACCAAGAAAATGGGTGGATGGTGAAGTAGACATACCTGGTATTCACATCTCAAAAAATCTAAATGAACTTACGACAATTCATTTCAATCGATAGATAACAAGAATAGATCCTGCAACCATGGAGAGGTAAATACTTATCTATTTATGGAAAAATCACATTGATTACCTCTTTGGTCCTATCAGTTTACTGACTGACTAATGGCTCAGCATACTCCGGATGCCTCGTTTTTTAAATCATATGAGAAAAAAATATTTCATTTTATTTGGAATGCTAAGCCACACACAATTAAACGTGCCTATTCATATAATGAATATGAGTTTATACAGACTACATCTAATTTCCGACAAATTGGAAATGAAATTTTGCTTAAGGTAGCTCTGATTGAACAATGTTGTAAAGTGTTGATGACTGTAGCTCTGACTGAACCATGTTGTAAAGTGTTGATGACTGTAGCTCTGATTGAACCATGTTGTAAAGTGTTGATAACTGTAGCTCTGATTGAACCATGTTTAAAGCGTTGATAACTGTAGCTCTTATTGAACCATGTTGTAAAGTGTTGATAACTGTAGCTCTGATTGAACCATGTTGTAAAGTGCTGATAACTGTAGCTCTGATTGAACCATGTTTAAAGTGTTGATAAATGTAGCTCTGATTGAACCATGTTGTAAAGTGCTGATAACTGTAGCTCTGATTGAACCATGTTGTAAAGTGTTGATAACTGTAGCTCTGATTGTCTGTTTAGGGGAAACCAGGGTACCCAGGAAGACACACCAAGACCAATTAGGTGAGTTTCTACCTTACAACACAACAGCTGCAGGGTCACAATATGGTATTCTGAACACAGTGTGTACTTTATTATGTTACCTCTTAGTAGAAGTAGATAGTAGGATGGATTAGAGTCAACTACCACAATATGGTATTCTGAACACAGTGTGTACTTTATTATGTTACCTCTTAGTAGAAGTAGATAGTAGGATGGATTAGAGTCCACTACCACAATATGGTATTCTGAACACAGTGTGTACTATATTATGTTTCCTCTTAGTAGAAGTAGATAGTAGGATGGATTAGAGTCAACTACCATAATATGGTATTCTGAACACAGTGTGTACTATATTATGTTACCTCTTAGTAGAAGTAGATAGTAGGATGGATTAGAGTCAACTACCACAATATGGTATTCTGAACACAGTGTGTACTATATTATGTTACCTCTTAGTAGAAGTAGATAGTAGGATGGATTAGAGTCAACTACCACAATATGGTATTCTGAACACAGTGTGTACTATATTATGTTACCTCTTAGTAGAAGTAGATAGTAGGATGGATTAGAGTCAACTACCATAATATGGTATTCTGAACACAGTGTGTACTATATTATGTTACCTCTTAGTAGAAGTAGATAGTAGGATGGATTAGAGTCAACTACCACAATATGGTATTCTGAACACAGTGTGTACTATATTATGTTACCTCTTAGTAGAAGTAGATAGTAGGATGGATTAGAGTCAACTACCACAATATGGTATTCTGAACACAGTGTGTACTATATTATGTTACCTCTTAGTAGAAGTAGATAGTAGGATGGATTAGAGTCCACTACCACAATATGGTATTCTGAACACAGTGTGTACTATATTATGTTACCTCTTAGTAGAAGTAGATAGTAGGATGGATTAGAGTCCACTACCACAATATGGTATTCTGAACACAGTGTGTACTATATTATGTTACCTCTTAGTAGAAGTAGATAGTAGGATGGATTAGAGTCAACTACCATAATATGGTATTCTGAACACAGTGTGTACTATATTATGTTACCTCTTAGTAGAAGTAGATAGTAGGATGGATTAGAGTCAACTACCATAATATGGTATTCTGAACACAGTGTGTACTATATTATGTTTCCTCCTAGAATATGTCACTTTTTTACCTTTATTTAACTAGGCAAGTTAGTTCAAAACAAATTCTTAATGACGGATGAGGAACAGTGGGTTAACTGCCTTGTTCAGGGGCAGAACAACAGATTGCATCCTTACGCTTACTAGTCCAACACTCTAACCACTGGGCTACCTGCATTTAGAAGTAAATAGCCCGGGTAATGACAAGGAGTAAATATCCCAGGTATTGATATATAGTAAATAGCCCAGGTATTGATGAGGAGTAAACAGCCCAGGTATTGATATGGGAGAGCTGGACATAAATAGTTAATAGCCCTGGTATTGATAAATAGTAAATAGTCCTGGTATTGATAAATAGTAAATAGCCCTGGTTTTGCTAAATGGTAAATAGCCCTGGTATTGATAATTAGTCAATTGCCCTGGTATTGATCATTAGTAATTAGCCATGGTATTGATAAGGGTGAACTGGACATAAGCAGGAGCCCCATTGGAAGTAATTTGATAGGATTCTAAGTAGCACAGTATTGACTAGTAAATCATCTGATATGATTTACATTTCTAAGTGGTTCTGTATTGGATAATTAAATACATGGCCACACTGATGAACTACTTCTGTGTTGAACAGGTGATCGTGTTGAAGAAGAGGGAGGCTGAGATCACCTGATCACCATAACAACCATCAGAATGGAACTCATGGAATTGTAATATAGAACTGTGAGACACAATGCTGTATGTTGTTACATTGTAGCTCCACCTGCTGGAACAATAGTGGCATTTGATCTAATGTGATGTATTAACTGATACATGTATAATTCTGATTGGAATGTGTTTTAATATAATGTGTGTTGTATTATTCATTCAGCAGCTGTCCTTTAACAGCAGTCATATACTGGTCATATACTGTAGATTATTATAATTATTTTCTTCATTTTCCCATTTTGGTCTCATTATTATGTTAATTTGTTTAAACATGAAACTAATATAGGCCTATTGTTTAATTGGGGTTGTTTTGTGCAAAACCATTATTGTTAAATTAATCATCCTGGTAAGATATTGTTTTTGTCTTTGTAGCATATAGAATTAAATAAATGATTTTACTCAATCATGTTGCCTGTTTTTCTGAATGACATCACAACCACTCTGTTTTTAATTTCATTCACTTCCCTTCATGTATCTTCTAAATGATCCATTCCAGGTTCCCCCTACAGCCCCCAGGGCCTTGAGTATCTTCTAAATGATCCATTCCAGGTTTCCCCTACAGCCCCCAGGGCCTTGAGTATCTTCTAAACTATCCATTCCAGGTTCCCCCTACAGCCCCCAGGGCCTTGAGTGTCTTCTAAATACTCCATTCCAGGTTTCCCCAAACAGCCCCCAGGTCCTTGAGTATCTTCTAAACTATCCATTCCAGGTTCCCCCTACAGCCCCCAGGGCCTTGAGTATCTTCTAAATGATCCATTCCAGGTTCCCCCTACAGCCCCCAGGGCCTTGAGTATCTTCTAAATGATCCATTCCAGGTTCCCCCTATAGCCCCCAGGGCCTTGAGTATCTTCTAAATGATCCATTCCAGGTTCCCCTACAGCCCCCAGGGCCTTGAGTATCTTCTAAATGATCCATACCAGGTTCCCCCTACAGCCCCCAGGGCCTTGAGTATCTTCTAAACTATCCATTTCAGGTTCCCCCTACAGCCCCCAGGGCCTTGAGTATCTTCTAAATACTCCATTCTAGGTTTCCCCTTACAGCCCCCAGGGCCTTGAGTATCTTCTAAATACTCCATTCCAGGTTGCCCCTACAGCCCCCAGGGCCTTGAGTATCTTCTAAATGCTCCATTCCAGGTTCCCCACTACAGCCCCCAGGGCCTTGAGTATCTTCTAAATACTCCATTCCAGGTTTCCCCTACAGCCCCCAGTCATTTCTGCCGTACTGCTCACAAATATCTATTCAAGAACTGACAGTGAAAGTCACATGTATTTTATATGATCAATGTTCTTGGCATCCCAAGTTGTTTTAAATTGAAATATTTACTACAGCCTTCTTGTTGTCCAGTGGCAATTTTAGCAGTAAATCTTTCGATTCATGCCAACAAAGCCACTACACAACACAGCAATAAACAATACATTAATTGCACTATAACGGTGACAAACGTTGCAGACAATCTATTTAGGGCCGACATAAAGCTGTCCCAACAGCAGAGCCTTCTTTTCAGCACCATGGAGTGAATCCTTACCACCACTACCCCTGAGCCTCAGTGGAGCCTTGTCTGGCAGCGAAAGTGTTCATTCAGCCTCATTTACTGCCATTTTAAAAACATAGCTGATATGGCTGACTTGTTTAAACAAATGTGGTTTCTACTGACAATTGAGATGTACAAATTATGGCATAAGGGAACGATGAGTGGATAAGAGGCAGTCGTAATTTTGATTAAGACAATGAGTGAGCTGAGACGGGCGTAGTCAATATAACTATTTGTTCAGCACTTTTGAAATGTACAGCGACAGAATTCAGAACATGGGCCGTTCTTACAGTCTTCTCCCTGAACACCAAGTCAGAACCGTAGTATAATTAAAGGGGGCATATAAGCAGACAGTGCAAGCTCCTACAATATTTGATGATGGCATTTCTCTAAAACAGGCTATAGGCTAAATGTGCACCACCAAGTCAGAACAGTAGGCTAAATTATGAGGGGGAAGAGACCAAACTATTTGGGTGAGGAACATGGGCTACTAACAGCTTACTACCCAACATACACGTAGGATGACTTTCTTAGCTACAGTATACATATCTACCCCGCATATTACATAATTTATGCAGCAGCATACAAAACATTTTTGGAGGTGGCACGGCGGTCCTTCTTGTGGGCAAATCTTCTCATCAAACTTTGTCATCAAAGTCTGGCATTCTCTGTATTTATGGTGCTTTCAAGACAACTGGGAACTCTGAAAAAAAACAAGGTCAAATCATGACCTAAGTTATCTTCAGGTCGGAGCTCTAGAAAGAGGCCATAGTTCCCAACTTGGAATTAAATTTTGAAAGTATGATGTTGAAATGATCAGTCCAATCAAAGCTATGGTAGATACAGTGGGGCAAAAAAGTATTTAGTCAGCCACCAATTGTGCAAGTTCTCTCACTTAAAAAGATGAGAGAGGCCTGTAATTTTCATCATAGGTACACTTCAACTATGACAGACAAAATGAGGAAAAAAATCCAGAAAATCACATTGTAGGATTTTTAATGAATTTATTTGCAAATTATGGTGGAAAATAAGTATTTGGTCACATACAAACAAGCAAGATTTCTGGCTCTCACAGACCTGTAACTTCTTCTTTAAGAGGCTCCTCTGTCCTCCACTCGTTACCTGTATTAATGGCACCTGTTTGAACTTGTTATCAGTATAAAAGACACCTGTCCACAACCTCATACAGTCACACTCAAAACTCCACTATGGCCAAGACCAAAGAACTGTCAAAGGACACCAGAAACAAAATTGTAAACCTGCACCAGGTTGGGAAGACTGAATCTGCAATAGGTAAGCAGCTTGGTTTGAAGAAATCAACTGTGGGAGCAATTATTAGGAAATGGAAGACATACAAGACCACTGATAATCTTCCTCGATCTGGGGCTCCACGCAAGATCTCACCCGTGGTCAAAATGATCACAAGAACGGTGAGCAAAAATCCCAGAACCACACGGGGACCTAGTGAATGACCTGCAGAGAGCTGGGACCAAAGTAACAAAGCCTACCATCAGTAACACACTACGCCGCCAGGGACTCAAATCCTGCAGTGCCAGGCGTGTCCCCCTGCTTAAGCGAGTACATGTTCAGGCCCGTCTGAAGTTTGCTAGAGAGCATTTGGATGATCCAGATGAGGATTGGGAGAATGTCATATGGTCAGATGAAACCAAAATAGAACTTTTTGGTAAAAACTCAACTCGTCGTGTTTGGAGGACAAAGAATGCTGAGTTGCATCCAAAGAACACCATACCTACTGTGAAGCATGGGGGTGGAAACATCATGCTTTGGGGCTGTTTTTCTACAAAGAGACCAGGACGACTGATCCGTGTAAAGGAAAGAATGAATGGGGCCATGTATCGTGAGATTTTGAGTGAAAACCTCCTTCCATCAGCAAGGGCATTGAAGATGAAACGTGGCTGGGTCTTTCAGCATGACAATGATCCCAAACACACCGCCCGGACAACGAAGGAGTGGCCGTGAAGAAGCATTTCAAGGTCCTGGAGTGGCCTAGCCAGTCTCCAGATCTCAACCCCATAGAAAGTCTTTGGAGGGAGTTGAAAGTCCGTGTTGCCCAGCGACAGCCCCAAAACATCACTGCTCTAGAGGAGATCTGCATGGAGGAATGGGCCAAAATACCAGCAACAGTGTGTGAAAACCTTGTGAAGACTTACAGAAAACGTTTGACCTCTGTCATTGCCAACAAAGGGTATATAACAAAGTATTGAGATAAACTTTTGTTATTGACCAAATACTTATTTTCCACCATAATTTGCAAATAAATTCATAAAAAATCCTACAATGTGATTTTCTGGATTTTTTTTCCTCATTTCGTCTGTCATAGTTGAAGTGTACCCATGATGAAAATCACAGGCCTCTCTCATCTTTTTAAGTTGGAGAACTTGAACTGACTAAATACTTTTTTGCCCCACTGTATAATGTGATTTGGCGTAATTTTATCTGTGGGCAATGACCTTGAGCCTTCTTGGATGGGCACTTCTAATGTAACTCTATGGCAGCACCCAAGGGGCTTGAATTTTCTAGCTCTCCCTGTAGATTTTGCTGTGACGTAGTGTCCCCATGAGTGACAGAACACTGAGCCAATCACGCTGCAACTACAGAACATTACCAAGCCCTACGCTCTGTATTTTCCACTGGCTGCCCCACCACCACAGAAAGCACTGAGCTAGGCTGAAACACCTGCATTATGGAGCTGCCCCACCACCACAGAAAGCACTGAGCTAGGCTGAAACACCTGCATTATGGAGCTGCCCCACCACCACAGAAAGCACTGAGCTAGGCTGAAACACCACCACAGAAAGCACTGAGCTAGACTGGAACACCTGCATTATGGAGCTGCCCCACCACCACAGAAAGCACTGAGCTATCCTGAAACACCACCACAGAAAGCACTGAGCTATGCTGAAACACCTGCATTATGGAGCTGCCCCGCCACCACAGAAAGCACTGAGCTATGCTGAAACACCTGCATTATGGAGCTGCCCCGCCACCACAGAAAGCATTGAGCTATGCTGAAACACCTGCATTATGGAGCTGCCCCGCCACCACAGAAAGCACTGAGCTATGCTGAAACACCTGCATTATGGAGCTGCCCCGCCACCACAGAAAGCACTGAGCTATGCTGAAACACCTGCATTATGGAGCTGCCCCGCCACCACAGAAAGCACTGAGCTGTGTTGAAACACCTGCATTATGGAGCTGCCCCGCCACCACAGAAAGCACTGAGCTGTGTTGAAACACCTGCATTATGGAGCTGCCCCGCCACCACAGAAAGCACTGAGCTATGCTGAAACACCTGCATTATGGAGCTGCCCCGCCACCACAGAAAGCACTGAGCTGTGTTGAAACACCTGCATTATGGAGATGCCCGCCACCACAGAAAGCACTGAGCTATGCTGAAACACCTGCATTATGGAGCTGCCCCGCCACCACAGAAAGCACTAAGCTGTGTTGAAACACCTGCATTATGGAGATGCCCGCCACCACAGAAAGCACTGAGCTATGCTGAAACACCTGCATTATGGAGCTGCCCGCCACCACAGAAAGCACTGAGCTGTGTTGAAACACCTGCATTATGGAGATGCCCCGCCACCACAGAAAGCACTGAGCTATGCTGAAACACCTGCATTATGGAGCTGCCCCGCCACCACAGAAAGCACTGAGCTGTGTTGAAACACCTGCATTATGGAGATGCCCCGCCACCACAGAAAGCACTGAGCTATGCTGAAACACCTGCATTATGGAGATGCCCCACCACCACAGAAAGCACTGAGCTATGCTGAAACACCTGCATTATGGAGCTGCCCCACCACCACAGAAAGCACTGAGCTATGCTGAAACACCTGCATTATGGAGCTGCCCCACCACCACAGAAAGCACTGAGCTGTGTTGAAACACCTGCATTATGGAGATGCCCCACCACCACAGAAAGCACTGAGCTATGCTGAAACACCTGCATTATGGAGCTGCCCCACCACCACAGAAAGCACTGAGCTGTGTTGAAACACCTGCATTATGGAGCTGCCCCGCCACCACAGAAAGCACTGAGCTGTGTTGAAACACCTGCATTATGGAGCTGCCCCGCCACCACAGAAAGCACTGAGCTGTGTTGAAACACCTGCATTATGGAGCTGCCCCGCCACCACAGAAAGCACTGAGCTATGCTGAAACACCTGCATTATGGAGCTGCCCCACCACGACAGAAAGCACTGAGCTGTGTTGAAACACCTGCATTATGGAGCTGCCCCGCCACCACAGAAAGCACTGAGCTGTGTTGAAACACCTGCATTATGGAGCTGCCCCGCCACCACAGAAAGCACTGAGCTGTGTTGAAACACCTGCATTATGGAGCTGCCCCGCCACCACAGAAAGCACTGAGCTGTGTTGAAACACCTGCATTATGGAGCTGCCCGCCACCACAGAAAGCACTGAGCTGTGTTGAAACACCTGCATTATGGAGCTGCCCCGCCACCACAGAAAGCACTGAGCTGTGTTGAAACACCTGCATTATGGAGATGCCCCGCCACCACAGAAAGCACTGAGCTGTGTTGAAACACCTGCATTATGGAGATGCCTTAAGAAAGAAATAAAAAAAGAGACCATGTTTGTATGTTTTTTTATTGACTGACCTTCATGTCTTAAAGTAATCATGGACTGTTGTTTCTTTTTGCTTATTTGAGCTGTTCTTTACATAATATGGACTTGGTCTTTTACCAAATAGGGCTATATTCTGTATACCACCCATACAACACAACAATCAACACTGTTTCCATAAACACTGAGCAGACGCTTTTGGCGGTGTCAGGAGAGGAGAGGAGAGGAGAATGGCTGCCGTTTTACGGTCCCTTAACCAATTGTGCTATTGTGTGCTGCCCTCAGACAATCAATCACATGCTATGATTTTGCTGTAAAGCCTATTGTAAATCGGACAACGTAGTTGCAACAAGATTCTAAGCTTTTTGAATGATGTAAGACACTTGTATTTTCATAAATGTTTAATATTACGATTTTATATTTGAATTGCGCATCCTCCAATTTCACCGAATGTTGTCGACTGGTGTCCCGCTAGCCCTAACAGGTTTAAGGGATAGACCCCTTTTTTTCAATTTTCGCTTAAAATGACATACCCAAATCTAAATGCTTGTATCTCAGGCCCTGAAGCAATGATGTGCATATTCTTGGTACCATTTGAAAGGAAACACTGAGGTTTGAGGAAATGTGAATTGAATGTAGGAGAATATAACACAATAGATCTGGTAGCAGAAAAAACAAAGTAAAAACCAACCGTTTCATCCTCTCCCTGAACATGTCTGTAATAGCCACGTTTCAAGCAGACCACCATAGTCCCTGTGGCCAAGAATGTGAAGGTAGCCGGCCTAAATGACTACCGCCTAGTAGCACTCACATCTTTTGCCATGAAATGCATTGAAAGGCTGGTTATGGCTCACATCAACACCATCATCCCAGAAACCCTAGACCCATCCAATTGGCATATTGCCATGGAACACTGCCATCTAGTGGACAGATCAGAATACAACACATGGAACACTGCCATCTAGTGGACAGATCAGGATACAACACATGGAGCACTGCCATCTAGTGGACAAATCAGGATACAACACAAAGTCAAAAGTCACCATTATTAGTCAGTTGTACAACTGAATGCCTTCAACTGAAATGTGTCTTCTGCATTTAACCCAACCCCTCTGAATCAGAGAAGTGCGGGGCTGCCTTAATCAACATCCACCTCTTTGGCGCCCGGGGAATAGTAGGTTAACTGCCATGTTCAGGGGCAGAACGACAGATTTTTTTACCTTGTCAGCTCGGGGATTCGAACTCGCAACCCTCCGGTTACAAGTCCAATGCTCTAACCACTAGGCTACCTGCCACCCACCACATGGAGCACTGCCATCTACTGGACAGATCAGGATACAATACATGGAACACTGCCATCTAGCGGACAAATCAGGATACAACACATGGAACACTGCCATCTAGTGGACAAATCAGGAGACAACACATGGAGCACTGCCATCTAGCGGACAAATCAGGAGACAACACATGGAGCACTGCCATCTAGTGGACAAATCAGGATACAACACATGGAGCACTGCCATCTAGTGGACAAATCAGGATACAACACATGGAGCACTGCCATCTAGTGGACAAATCAGGATACAACACATGGAGCACTGCCATCTAGTGGACAAATCAGGATACAACACATGGAGCACTGCCATCTAGTGGACATATCAGGATACAACACATAGAGCACTGCCATCTAGTGGACATATCAGGATACAACACATGGAACACTGCCATCTAGTGGACAAATCAGGATACAACACATGGAGCACTGCCATCTAGTGGACAAATCAGGATACAACACATGGAGCACTGCCATCTACTGGACAGATCAGGATACAACACATGTAGCATTGCCATCTAGTGGACTAATCAGGATACAACACATGGAGCACTGCCATCTAGTGGACTAATCAGAATACAAAACACATGGAGCACTGCCATCTAGTGGACAGATCAGGATACAACACATTGAACCTCTGGGTCTTGGATGCTTTATTTGGCAAGTTGGCAACAATACACTGGGGTTGCTCAAGATAAACACACAAAATGAAATTGATAGAAAAATACAATTTCCAATTTTACATAAACAATTAGAATATAAAACACAATGAAGCCTTTACATCATTCATCATGGACATAACACTACAACTATCCTTCTGTTAGTAGTAATGAAGCCTTTACATCATTCATCATGGACACAACACTACAACTATCCTTCTGTTAGTAGTAATGAAGCCTTTACATCATTCATCATGGACATAACACTACAACTATCCTTCTGTTAGTAGTAATGAAGCCTTTACATCATTCATCATGGACACAACACTACAACTATCCTTCTGTTAGTAGTAATGAAGCCTTTACAACATTCATCATGGACACAACACTACAACTATCCTTCTGTTAGTAGTAATGAAACCTTTACAACATTCATCATGGACACAACACTACAACTATCCTTCTGTTAGTAGTAATGAAGCCTTTACATCATTCATCATGGACACAACACTACAACTATCCTTCTGTTAGTAGTAATGAAGCATTTACAACTGATACTGTCAGCTGGTACCAGTCAGTGGTGTCTGTATGTTCTGATGATAAACTAACTCTTATTGTTGATAGTTCCAGTCAGTGGTGTCTGTATGTTCTCATGATAAACTAACTCTTGTTGTTGATAGTTCCAGTCAGTGGTGTCTGTATGTTCTCATGATAAACTAACTCTTGTTGTTGATAGTTCCAGTCAGTGGTGTCTGTATGTTCTCATGATAAACTAACTCTAACTCTGTTGATGGCTGCAGCATCTAAAGATGAGTGTGTTAGGAGCCGAGGGGGCAGAAAGTTCTGTGTGTCATTTATACACCTCAACAGGTCTCAGTGTTTAATGTGTAGTTAGATACATTAATACATCCCAACAGGTCTCTGTGTTTAATGTGTAGTTAGATACACCAGGTGATTCAACCAGGTGTTTGACTGGTGTTGTAAGTGTTTAGAACTCTGAATGTACATCATACAGAAGACGTAGCTTCCCATGGAGACTAAAATAGACCCTGCTGCAGCAGACAACAAAGAGGAGGGGGAGAGGAGGGGGCAGAAAGTGTAGTTCTGTGTGTCTGTGTGTTTCTGCCTGTGTGTGTGTGTGTCTGTGTGTGCGTGTGTGCGTCTGTTTTACGTGTGGCTCAGTTGGTAGAGAATGATGCTTGCAATGCCAGGGTGATCAATGGAAACAAAAAACACTTGATCTCAATTTCATGTCTCATAACAAAGGGTCTGAATATTTATGTAAATACAATATTTCTGTTATTACTTTTTAACAAATTAGCTGAAATGTCTTTCTCTTTTTTTTCTCAGTAGCTGATGAAATTTCATTTAATACATTTTAGAATAAGCCTGTAACGTAACAAAATGTAGATAAATTGAAGGGGTCTGAATACTTTCCGAATGCACTGTACATCATACAGAATTCCCATACAGACTAAAATGGACCCTGCTGCAGCAGTCAACAAAGGCGGGGGGGAGAAATGTGTCTGCGTGTGTGTGTGTTGTAGCGGTTTTGTGTTGTGGATGTACGTTTCATTGTGTTTTGGCGGCCAGGCCCACGGACAGCAATGCAAAGGTTTTCCAGAGGCAGGACCACGGACAGCTCAGGGAAAACTAGACTGCAGCAGAACAGCCACACCTGTCTCCAGTTGTAGTCAGAGCCAAACTGCAGATTGGTGATACCAATCAGTTTCTCTATTTTAACCACGCCCTGTTTTTTCTCTTTGTATTGTTTTGACCTCAGCAGGTGAAGGAGGTTATTGGAGAGACAGAGCGTTCAGTGGAGAAGGAGGTTTTTTTGACGAGACAGCTTACAGGGAGGAGGTGAGTGCCCTGGGAGTGTGGTGCCAGGAAAATAACCTCTCCCTCAACGTAAACAAAACAAAGGAGCTGATCATGGACTCAATTTGTACATGTCACTGGTCCATCAACACAGACCGTGTGGTGAAGAAGGCGCAACAGTGCTTATTCAACCTCAGGACACTTTAGAATATTGGCTTGGCACCTAAAACCCTCACAAACTTTGAGATGTCTCGCCTTCCCAGACCCAGGAGTTAAGTGAGTTGGTTATGAAAAATAACTATGTTTTCTTCCTTATCTGGACACACCCATCACATCCAACATGACATCATGACACCTCCGGGGATTCATCAAAAACCTTAATGGTCACCAGAGGCGAAGGAAGCGGCAATAAAATAAGAAGTGGGGAAGATGTTGGAGCTGAAAGTCATTAAAGAATCACACAGCCTGATGGTCCTGTTGTCGAAACCAGATGCTACAGTACGAATCTGTAATGACTTTGATGCTTATCCCATGCAGAGAACAGATGAGATGATTGAAAGTCTGGGAGATCCACAGCTTATTAGTACACTTGACCAAAGGTTCCTCTGACCCCTGCAGCTTTTGAGAAGACGACATTCTCTACTCCAGACGGCCTGTTCCAATATATATATATCCTATTCTATACTACTATACTACTATACTATACTATACTACTCCAGATGGCCTGTTCCAATATATATATCCTATTCTATACTACTATACTATACTACTCCAATACGGTCTGTTCCAATATATATATCCTATTCTATACTACACTACTCCAATACGGCCTGTTCCAATATATATATATCCTATTCTATACTACTATACTATACTATTGTAACGCCCAGGCCTGAGATGACAGGCTGGAGCGTTTTGGTTTCGTTTTGGTGTAGGGTTGTTAGTTCTAGGTGTCATAGTTCTATGTTGGGGTATGGTTCCCAATTAGAGGCAGCTGTGTGTCGTTGTCTCTAATTGGGAACCATATTTATGTTTGTAGGTTTCACTCTAGGTTCGTGGGTTATTGTAAGTTCATAGCTGTGTTTGTCTTGTCAGTTATGTTCTTCGTTACGTTCTTCGTTTGTTTTGTTGATTTTCCCAGTTATGTTAGTGTTTATTAAAATGTCTACTGGAAGCATCGCTGCGTCTTGGTCTGTCCATTACGAAGATCGTGACAGAATAACCCACCAACCGAAGACCAAGCAGCGAGAGACCCGGGAGTACTCGTCCAGGGAACAGCTCATTGGGACTCGCCTGGCACGGAGGTCCGAAAGACAGCCCAAAAAAACTTTTGGGGGGGGGGGCACACGAGGAGGTTGGCCGGTTCAGGAGGGACTCCTGAGCCAACTCCTCGTGCTTTGTGGAGAGAGCGTTGGGGAGAGCGTCGCACGGAGAGGTCACCCGGCTATGCAGTTTTGCGCACTGTTTCTCCTGTGCGAATTCAGAGGACGGTGCGAAAGATTCCAGCTCCAATCATCAGTCGGGCGAGACTGAGTGTGCAGCTAGGAGGAGTGGTGTCAGCTCTGCGCGCCAGATCTCCAGTGCGTCTCCTGGGACCTGGATATCCTGCACCGGTTCTGCGTGCAGCGTCTCCGGTACGTGTTCACAGCCCAGTGCGAGAGATCCCAGCGCCACTCAGCGGTCAGGCCAAAGTCAGTGTGGTACCTGGAAGAGTGGTGCCAGCTCTGCGCGCCAGGTCTCCAGTGCGCCTTTTGGGACCCAGATATCCTGCGGTACTAAGGGCAGAATCCCCGGTGCGAATCCACAGTCCTGTCCGAGAGATCCCAGCGCAACTCATCGGTCAGGTCATGGTCGGTGTGCTACCTGGTAGAGTGGTGCCTGCTCTCCGCATCAGGTCCCCAGTTCGGGTTGTGGAGTCAACCCGTCCTGTCCCTGTTCCGAGTTCCAAGATCCCAGTTCGTGTTGTGGAGTCAACACGTCCCGTCCCTGTTCCGAGTTCCACGATCCATGTCCGTGTTGTGGATTCAGCATGTCCTGTCCCTGCTCCACGCATCAGGCCCCCTGTGCGCCTTCAGAGCCCGGCATGTCCTGTCCCTGCTCCACGCATCAGGGCCCCAGTGCGCCTTCAGAGCCCGCCACGTCCTGTTCCGGCTCCGCGCTCCAGGCCCCCCGTGCGCTTAGAGAGTCCAGCACGTCCTGTTCCGCTCCGCACACCAGGCTCCCGCGGCGCTTAGAGAGTCCAGCACGTCCTGTTCGGCTCCGGCGCACCAGGCTCCCGATGCGCTTAGAGAGTCCAGCACGTCCTGTTCCGCCCGCGCACCAGGCTCCCCATGCGCTTAGAGAGTCCAGCACGTGCTGTTCGGCTCCAGCGCACCAGGCTCCCGCGCGCTAGAGAGTCCAGCACGTCCTGTTCCGCTCCGTGCACCAGGCTCCCGTGCGCTTAGAGAGTCCAGCACGTCCTGTTCCTGCTCCCCGCACCAGAGTGCGCGTCACAAGCCCAGTTCGGCCTGTTCCCGCTCCCCGCACCAGAGTGCGTGTCCCGAGCCCAGTACGGCCTGTTCCCGCTCCACGCACCAGAGTCCCCGCGAGCATCACGAGTCCAGTACTGCCAGTTCCTGCTCCACGCACCAGAGTTCCAGTGAGCATCACGAGTCCAGTACGGCCAGTTCCTGCTCCACGTACCAGAGTCCTCGTGAGCATCGTGGGTCCGGTAAGGCCAGGTCCTGCTCCACGCACCAGAGTTCCGGTGAGCATCATGAGTCCCGTACGGCCAGTTCCAGCTCCACGTACCAGAGTTCCCGTGAGCATCATGAGTCCAGTACGCCCAGCTTCTGCTCCACGCACCAGAGTTCCAGGAGATGGTCCAGGGCCTCCGGTGCGTGACTTCAGACCAGCACGGCCAGCACCGGAGCCCCCACCTGGGACGAAGGGACCCACCCGAAGACCCCCCCACAGACTTTTGGGCGCGTCCGGAGTCCGCGCCTTTGGGGGGGGTACTGTAACGCCCAGGCCTGAGATGACAGGCTGGAGCGTTTTGGTTTCGTTTTGGTGTAGGGTTGTTAGTTCTAGGTGTCATAGTTCTATGTTGGGGTATGGTTCCCAATTAGAGGCAGCTGTGTGTCGTTGTCTCTAATTGGGAACCATATTTATGTTTGTAGGTTTCACTCTAGGTTCGTGGGTTATTGTAAGTTCATAGCTGTGTTTGTTTTGTCAGTTATGTTCTTCGTTACGTTCTTCATTTGTTTTGTTGTTTTTCCCAGTTACGTTCGTGTTTATTAAAATGTCTACTGGAAGCATCGCTGCGTCTTGGTCTGTCCATTACGAAGATCGTATATATATCCTATTCTATACTACTTTACTACTATACTACTATACTATACTACTCCAATACGGCCTGTTCCAATATATATATCCTATTCTATACTACTATACTATACTATACTACTATACTATACTACTCCAATACGGCCTGTTCCAATATATATATTCTATACTACTATACTATACTATACTATACTATACTACTCCAATACGGCATGTTCCAATATATATATATATCCTATTCTATACTACTATACTACTATACTATACTATACTATACTACTCCAGACTGCCTGTTCCAATATATATGTCCTATTCTATACTACTATACTACTATACTACTCCAATACGGCCTGTTCCAATATATATATCCTATTCTATACTACTATACTACTATACTATACTACTCCAATATGTACGACTGCCCTTTGGACTTCATGGAGCCACCGTCACGTTTCAAAGGCTGATGGACCGTCTTTTGTGCCCACACCAATCCTATGCTGCAGCATACCTGGACGACTTGATAATCCACAGCTACACTTGGGAGGGGCACCTAATCCGAGCAACAGCGGTCAATGAGGGTCTTTGGGCAAGCAGGACTCACGGAAAGGAAATGCATGCTGGGGGTTTGTGAAGCAGACTATCTGGGCTATTCCATAGGGCGAGGGTTGATCAAACCACAAGAGAAGAAGGTCGCTGTGATCCAGAATTGGCCTCGACCAGTAAATAAGAAAAAAGTGTGTGAAGCTATGTGCTTTTCTGGGAATAACCAGAATATAATATAATAATAATTATTATAGACATTTCATCCTGACCTGGAAGGCCCAACCTGTCATGGTACAGTGTCTGTCTGTATGTGTGTGTCTGTGTGTGTTTGTGTTGCTGTGTCTGTTTGTGTGTCTGTGTGTGTCTGTGAATATGGCTCAGTGTGTGTGTGTCTGTTTCCCGTGTGGCTCATTTGGTAGAGCATGGCTGTTGCAACGCCAGGGCTGTGGGTTTGATTCCCACGGGGGACCAGTACAGGAAAAAGTACAATAACGTATCAACTCACTGCTGTAAGTTACTCTGGACAAGAGATAAATGACATAAAAATACATGTGAAATGTGTGACAGAGGAACTGACGTGTTTCACAATGGGTGGTGGTGTTCACATAGAGCTATAACCTCAAACAGACACAGATCTACTGCTCTGATAAGTATCTATATGTGTGTGTGGGGAGCAGCCTCTATTTTTACTAATACTCTCAGCTGTACGCCTAGTTTCCTGGAACGGGTCACATATGTGTGTGACAAAGGGACATTGGTGTTTAACTATGGGTGATGTTGTTCACATTAAGCTACTAAATGCTCTCAGCTGTAAGGACATTGCATTTGGCGACTTTGGGTAATTTGAGCATCTATACTGTTTATATGTCAGCCACCAGAGCATCATGTTATACTGTTTAAATGTCAGCCACCAGACCAGAGCATCATGTTATACTGTTTATATGTCAGCCACCAGAGCATCATGTTATACTGTTTAAATGTCAGCCACCAGACCAGAGCATCATGTTATACTGTTTATATGTCAGCCACCAGAGCATCATGTTATACTGTTTAAATGTCAGCCACCAGACCAGAGCATCATGTTATACTGTTTAAATGTCAGCCACCAGTGCATCATGTTATACTGTTTAAATGTCAGCCACCAGAGCAGAGCATCATGTTATACTGTTTATGTCTATTGTCCTTGAAGTATGATAAAATCATTTTGTTGGGTATTTTAATATTAAATGTTGACTAAGAGACTGACTACAAGGACATTGAATTGATGAATCTGTTGAGCTCTATGGACTTTATCCAACATGTTAATGGACCCACCCGTAACCACAGCCATACTCTGGACCTGGTTATTACCAAAGGGCTTTCTACTGGGCCCACCCATAACCACAGCCATACTCTGGACCTGGTTATTACCAAGGGGCTTTCTACTGGGCCCAGCCATAACCACAGCCATACTCTGGACCTGGTTATTACCAAGAGGCTTTCTACTGGGCCCACCCATAACCACAGCCATACTTTGGACCTGGTTATTACCAAGGGGCTTTCTACTGGGCCCAGCCATAACCACAGCCATACTCTGGACCTGGTTATTACCAAGAGGCTTTCTACTGGGCCCACCCATAACCACAGCCATACTTTGGACCTGGTTATTACCAAGGGGCTTTCTACTGGGCCCAGCCATAACCACAGCCATACTCTGGACCTGGTTATTACCAAGGGGCTTTCTACTGGGCCCACCCATAACCACAGCCATACTCTGGACCTGGTTATTACCAAGGGGCTTTCTACTGGGCCCACCCATAACAACAGCCATACACTGGACCTGGTTATTACCAAGGGGCTTTCTACTAGGCCCAACCATAACCACAGACAGGTACTGACCCAGACCAGACAGAGAGAACACATTACACCGGTTTAAAGGTCTCTGTACTGTAAAACATACAGAATGCTGCAGCACGGGTACTGACCAACACCAGACAGAGAGAACACATTACACCGGTTTAAAGGTCTCTGTACTGTAAAACATACAGAATGCTGGGTACTGACCAAGACCAGACAGAGAGAACACATTACACCGGTTTAAAGGTCTCTGTACTGTAAAACATACAGAATGCTGCAGCACGGGTACTGACTAAGACCAGACAGAGAGAACACATTACACCGGTTTAAAGGTCTCTGTACTGTAAAACATACAGAATGCTGCAGCACGGGTACTGACCAACACCAGACAGAGAGAACACATTACACCGGTTTAAAGGTCTCTGTACTGTAAAACATACAGAATGCTGGGTACTGACCAAGACCAGACAGAGAGAACACATTACACCGGTTTAAAGGTCTCTGTACTGTAAAACATACAGAATGCTGCAGCACGGGTACTGACTAAGACCAGACAGAGAGAACACATTACACCGGTTTAAAGGTCTCTGTACTGTAAAACATACAGAATGCTGGGTACTGACTAAGACCAGACAGAGAGAACACATTACACCGGTTTTAAGGTCTCTGTACTGTAAAACATACAGAATGCTGGGTACTGACTAAGACCAGACAGAGAGAACACATTACACCGGTTTAAAGGTCTCTGTACTGTAAAACATACAGAATGCTGGGTACTGACCAAGACCAGACAGAGAGAACACATTACACCGGTTTAAAGGTCTCTGTACTGTAAAACATACAGTATGCTGGGTACTGACCAAGACCAGACAGAGAGAACACATTACACCGGTTTAAAGGTCTCTGCACTGTAAAACATACAGAATGCTGGGTACTGACCAAGACCAGACAGAGAGAACACATTACACCGGTTTAAAGGTCTCTGCACTGTAAAACATACAGAATGCTGGGTACTGACCAAGACCAGACAGAGAGAACACATTACACCGGTTTAAAGGTCTCTGTACTGTAAAACTGCACTAACTGCCTGTGAGCCTCTAGTTACAATGCCCCCAGCCTCTAGTTACTATGCCCCCAGCCTCTAGTTACTAAGCCCCCAGCCTCTAGTTACTATGCCCCCAGCCTCTAGTTACTATGCCCCAGTCTCTAGTTACTATGCCCCCAGCCTCTAGTTACTATGCCCCAGCCTCTAGTTACTACGCCCCAGCCTCTAGTTACTACGCCCCAGCCTCTAGTTACTACGCCCCAGCCTCTAGTTACTACGCCCCAGCCTCTAGTTACTACGGCCCCCAGCCTCTAGTTACTATGCCCCCAGCCTCTAGTTACTACACCCCCAGCCTCTAGTTACTACGCCCCAGCCTCTAGTTACTATGCTCCCAGCCTCTAGTTACTATGCCCCAGCCTCTAGTTACTATGCCCCAGTCTCTAGTTACTATGCCCCCAGCCTCTAGTTACTATGCCCCCAGCCTCTAGTTACAATGCCCCAGCCTCTAGTTACTATGCCCCAGCCTCTAGTTACTATGCCCCCAGCCTCTAGTTACTATGCCCCAGCCTCTAGTTACTATGGCCCCAGCCTCTAGTTACTATGCTCCCAGCCTCTAGTTACTATGCCCCCAGCCTCTAGTTACTATGCCCCCAGCCTCTAGTTACTATGCCCCCAGCCTCTAGTTACTATGCCCCCAGCCTCTAGTTACTATGCCCCCAGCCTCTAGTTACTACGCCCCAGCCTCTAGTTACTACGCCCCAGCCTCTAGTTACCACGCCCCAGCCTCTAGCCTCAGTTACTACGGCCCCCAGCCTCTAGTTACTATGCCCCCAGCCTCTAGTTACTACACCCCCAGCCTCTAGTTACCACGCCCAGCCTCTAGTTACTATGCCCCCAGCCTCTAGTTACTATGCCCCCAGCCTCTAGTTACTATGCCCCCAGCCTCTAGTTACTATGGCCCCAGCCTCTAGTTACTATGCTCCCAGCCTCTAGTTACTATGCCCCCAGCCTCTAGTTACTATGCCCCCAGCCTCTAGTTACTATGCCCCCAGCCTCTAGTTACTATGCCCCCAGCCTCTAGTTACTATGCCCCAGCCTCTAGTTACTACGCCCCAGCCTCTAGTTACTACGCCCCAGCCTCTAGTTACTACGGCCCCCAGCCTCTAGTTACTATGCCCCCAGCCTCTAGTTACTACACCCCAGCCTCTAGTTACTACGCCCCAGCCTCTAGTTACTATGCTCCCAGCCTCTAGTTACTATGCCCCCAGCCTCTAGTTACTATGCCCCCAGTCTCTAGTTACTATGCCCCCAGCCTCTAGTTACTATGCCCCCAGCCTCTAGTTACAATGCCCCAGCCTCTAGTTACTATGCCCCCAGCCTCTAGTTACTATGCCCCCAGCCTCTAGTTACTATGCCCCAGCCTCTAGTTACTATGGCCCCAGCCTCTAGTTACTATGCTCCCAGCCTCTAGTTACTATGCCCCCAGCCTCTAGTTACTATGCCCCCAGCCTCTAGTTACTATGCCCCCAGCCTCTAGTTACTATGCCCCCAGCCTCTAGTTACTATGCCCCCAGCCTCTAGTTACTATGCCCCCAGCCTCTAGTTACTATGCCCCCAGCCTCTAGTTACTTTGCCCCCAGCCTCTAGTTACTATGCCCCCAGCCTCTAGTTGCTATGTCCCCAGCCTCTGGACTAACTTGCCAGAGAACCTGAGGGAAGCTGAAACTGTGGACATATTTAAAGATGTGTAGCTTTGCTTTTCCTTATGGTGCTTTTAGTCATTCAGTTTTAATTGTTATTCTTTTGTATTTTATCTTCTTATGTTTGTTGTGTAGAAAAATATTATAGATTTAATAATTTTTGTCCTGTGAAGCACATTGTGTTGTATTCCATGTCTGAAATGTTCTGCATAAAAAACACTTGATTTAATTAGATTGGATCTCAATCTCTCTCTATCTCTCACACTGTAACACACAACACAAACTCACAATGCTACATGCTGAAATCTACTTACTGACAGATACAAGGCCTCTGGGTGTAGTGAGTTGGGTGGTATACTGTCAGATACAAGGCCTCTGGGTGTAGTGGGTTGGGTGGTATACTGTCAGATACAAGGCCTCTGGGTGTAGTGGGTTGGGTGTTATACTGTCAGATACAAGGCCTCTGGGTGTAGTGGGTTGGGTGTTATACTGTCAGATACAAGGCTTCTGGGTGTAGTGGGTTGGGTGTTATACTGTCAGATACAAGGCCTCTGGGTGTAGTGGGTTGGGTGTTATACTGTCAGATACAAGGCCTCTGGGTGTAGTGGGTTGGGTGTTATACTGTCAGATACAAGGCCTCTGGGTGTAGTGGGTTGGGTGTTATACTGTCAGATACAAGGCTTCTGGGTGTAGTGGGTTGGGTGTTACACTGTCAGATACAAGGCCTCTGGGTGTAGTGGGTTGGGTGTTATACTGACAGATACAAGGCCTCTGGGTTAGGGTTAGGGTTAGTGAAACAGTGATCTGGACCTACCTCAGTCTGTACATTAGGGTTAGTGATACAGTGATCTGGACCTACCTCAGTCTGTACATTAGGGTTAGTGAAACAGTGATCTGGACCTACCTCAGTCTGTTCATTAGGGTTAGGGTTAGAGATACAGTGATCTGGACCTACTTACTCAGTCTGTACATTAGGGTTAGTAATACAGTGATCTGGACCTACCTCAGTCTGTACATTAGGGTTAGAGATACAGTGATCTGGACCTACCTCAGTCTGTACATTAGGGTGAGTGATACAGTGATCTGGACCTACCTCAGTCTGTACATTAGGGTTAGGGTTAGTGATACAGTGATCTGGACCTACCTCAGTCTGTACATTAGGGTTAGTGATACAGTGATCTGGACCTACCTCAGTCTGTACATTAGGGTTAGGGTTAGTGATACAGTGATCTGGACCTACCTCAGTCTGTACATTAGGTTAGTGATACAGTGATCTGGACCTACCTCAGTCTGTACATTAGGTTAGTGATACAGTGATCTGGACCTACCTCAGTCTGTACATTAGGGTTAGGGTTAGTGATACAGTGATCTGGACCTACCTCAGTCTGTACATTAGGGTTAGTGATACAGTGATCTGGACCTACCTCAGTCTGTACATTAGGGTTAGTGATACATTGATCTGGACCTACCTCAGTCTGTACATTAGGGTTAGTGATACAGTGATCTAGACCTACCTCAGTCTGTACATTACCTCCCTGGATCCAGATACAGCTCTACCTAAAGGACACAGATTTCATTTGTTAAAATCTTAAATTTGTTAAATCTGTTCTTTGGGAGCTGTTTCTATGCTTTCCGTTCATAAGTTTTGTTTTTGCGTCTTTTGCAAAGAGCTGAAACAACAATAGTTTCGGTCAAAGAAAACACAGCGGTTTAGAAGGTACAATGATTATCAACCTACCTAAATGACTTCACTGCTGAGTAGACAGGGTCTGGAAGGACCTTCTGACCTGTCTCTCTGTCTGTCTGTCTGTCTGTCTGTTTGTCTGTCTGTCTGTCTGTCTGTCTGTCTGCCTTCACTGCTGAATAGACAGGGTCTGGAAGGACCTTCTGACCTGTCTCTCTGTCTGTCTGTATGTCTGTCTGTCTGCCTTCACTGCTGAGTAGACAGGGTCTGGAACGAAATTCTGACCTGTACCTCTCTCTGTCTGTCTTCACTGCTGAGTAGACAGGGTCTGCAACGACAATCTCTGAAAGAAACACAAAAACAGGTCACAACTATTGTTAAAAACACTGTAAAAACATATTTTGATTTATTTCAGAGAGATGAGGGGAGTATTGTGGGTCTCTCTTCTTGCTACCTCTCTTCCTGTTGTGTTTTCTCTTCTCTTTGTGGTTGATGTCAGCATAGGTCACATCATCAGGACCAGATCCACCTGGAACGAAACACAGGAGAGAGAGGATATTAACACAGACTGGACCAGATCCACCTGGAACTAAATACAGGAGAGAGAGAGGAAATTAACACAGACTGGACCAGATCCACCTGGAACTAAACACAGGAGAGAGAGAGAGGATATTAATACAGACTGGACCAGATCCACCTGGAACTAAACACAGGAGAGAGAGAGAGAGGATATTAACACAGACTGGACCAGATCCACCTGGAACTAAACACAGGAGAGAGAGAGAGAAGATATTAACACAGACTGGACCAGCTGAGAGAGGATAGTCACATTGTACTGTGTGTGTGTGTGTGTGTGTGTGTGTGTGTGTGTGTGTGTGTGTGTGTGTGTGTGTACCTCTCCTTCTCCTGGGTTCTGGGTCTTGTATGATTCTGACGTCAGGATACGTAACATCTCTGGGTTCAGCTGCTACATCTTTGTTCCTCTTGCAGAACAGGACCAGTAGAATGATCAGAGAGATGGAGAGAGCAGCCACCAACCCAGAGACAGACAGAGGGAGGACGAGAGAGGGGGAGAGGGGGAGGGGAGGGAGGAGAGGAGGATGAGGAGAAGTAGGACGAGGGATAAGATGGGGTGGAGGATGAGGGTCTCTTATTTGTGGGAAAAAAGCACAGAGTCCCCATCTTGAAAAACACCAGCAAAGTAAATAGTTATAATCAATCTGATTAATACAGTACCAGTCAAATGTTTGGCCACACCTACTCAGGTTTTTCTTCATTTAAACTATTTTCTACATTGGCAATCTCTTAACCAGCTTCATGAGGTAATCACCTGGAATGCATTTCAATTAACAGGTGCGCCTTATTAAAAGTACATTTGTGGAATTTCTCTCCTTGGTGCGTTTGAGCCAATCAGTTGTGTTGTGACAAGGTAAGGTTGGTATAGAGAGAAGATAGCCCTATTTGGTAAAAGACCAAGCCCAAATTATGGAAAAAAAACAGCTCAAATAAGCAAAGACAAATGACAGTCCATCATTACTTTAAGACATGAAGGTCACTCAAATCAGGGAAATTTCAAGAACTTTGAAAGATTCTTTAAGTGGAGTAGCAAAAACCATCAAGGGCTGTAATGAAACTGGCTCTCATGAGGACCGCCACAGGAAAGGAAGACACAGAGCTTCCTCTGCTGCAGTGGATGAGTTCATTAGTTACCAGCTTCAGAAATTGACAATTAACTGCACCTCAGATTGCATCTCAAATAAATGCCACACAGAGGTCAAGTAACAGACACATCTCAACATCAACTGTTCAGAGGAAACAGAGTGAATCAGGCCTTCGTGATAGAATTGCTGCAGAGAAACCACTACTAAAAGACACCAATAAGAAGAGACTTGCTTGGACCAAAAAACATGAGCAATGGACATTAGACCGGTGAAAATCTGTCCTTTGGTCTGATGAGTCCAAATTTGAGATTTTCGGTTCCAACCACAGTTAACTTCTTAGATTACCGGCCATTTTGAATCCCACCGTACCTTCTCCGCTATGCAATCTGGTTTCAGAGCTGGTCATGGGTGCACCTCAAAGAAACCACTACTAAAAGATACCAATAAGAGGAAGAGGCTTGCTTCAACCAAAAAACATGAGCAATTGACATTAGACCGAATTCAAAGCACACTTAACCAGCTTGGCCACCACAGCATTCTGCAGCGATACGCCATCCCATCTGGTTTGCGCTTAGTGGGACTATCATTTGTTTTTTAACAGGACAATGACCCAACACACCTCCAGGCTGTTTAAGGGCTATTTGACCAAGAAGGAGAGTGATGGAGTGCTGCATCAGGTGACCTGGCCTCCACAATCACCCAACCTCAACCCAATTGAGATGCTTTGGGATGAGTCGGACCTCAGAGTGAAGGAAAAGCAGCCAGCAAGTGCTCAGCATATGTGGGAACTCCTTTCAAGAGTGTTGGAAAAGCATTCCAGGTGAAGCTGGTTGAGAGAATGCCAAGAGTGTGCAAAAGCTGTCAACAAGTCAAAGGGTGGCTACTTTTAAGAATCTCAAATCCAAAATCTATTTTGATTTGTTTAACACTTTTTTGGTTACTACATGATTCCATCAAGGCAAATGGTGCAACTTTGAAGAATGTCAAATATAAAGTATATTTTGATTTACACAGCCTGGAGGTGTGTTTTGGGTCATTGTCTTGTTGAAATACAAATTATTGTCCCACTAAGTGCAAACCAGATGGGATGGCGTATCGCTGCAGAATGCTGTGGTGGCCATGCTGGTTAAGTGTGCCTTGAATTCGGTTAGAGCGTTGGGATCACAGCACCAGCTGTATGTAATATAATAACCGAAAGGTTGCAAGATCAAATCCCCGAGCTGACAAGGTAAAAATCGATAATTCTGCTCCTGAACAAGGCAGTTTACCCACTGTTCCTAGACCGTCATTGAAAATAGAAATGTGTTTTAACTGTCATTTTAATGTGTTTAAATACAGGTAAAATAAAAATGTGTTTAACACTTGTTTGGTTAATACATGATTCAATATGTGTTATTTCATTGTTTTGATGTCTTCACTATTATTCTACAAAGTAGAAAAAAGTAAAAAATAAAGAAAAACCCTTGAATGAGTAGGTGTGTCCAAACTTTTGACTGGTACTGTATGTATTTCTTCTAATGACCAAGAACATTACAAGACATTACAAGAACATTATTATGAATATAGCATTTTACACTTAACAGTTTAAAGAACTGAACCAGATAATCTGAATGTCAAGGTTTCTCATATTCTCACCTGTCACTGTCATCCAGCTCTCTGGTGATTCTCCTTCAGAGTTGGTACACTTGTAGAGTCCTTCATCTGACTTGGATACTGCAGGGATGGTCATCTCTCCTGAAGACTCAGTCCTGATGAGGGATCCATCTTTGTAGAAAACAGCTGTGAGGTCAGAGGGAGTTCCCTGATATCTGCAGCGCAGAGTCACAGAATCTCCCTCAGTCACAGGAAGGGCAGGGCTCTCCAGGATCACAGCTCCAACTGTATATACTATATAAACATCATATATAAACAGGTCTCTCCAGGATCACAGCTCCAGCTGTATATAATATATAAACATATATAGAAACAGGTCTCTCCAGGATCACAGCTCCAGCTGTATATAATATATAAACATCATATATAAACAGGTCTCTCCAGGATCACAGCTCCAGCTGTATATAATTATAAACATCATATATAAACAGGTCTCTCCAGGATCACAGCTCCAGCTGTATATAATATATAAACATCATATATAAACAGGTCTCTCCAGGATCACAGCACCAGCTGTATATAATATATTAACATCATATATAAACAGGTCTCTACAGGATCACAGCTCCAGCTGTATATAATATATAAACATCATATATAAACAGGTCTCTCCAGGATCACAGCACCAGCTGTATATAATATATTAACATCATATATAAACAGGTCTCTACAGGATCACAGCACCAGCTGTATATAATATATAAACATCATATATAAACATAACATCAGCTATCTGAAACCAGATGAACCACTAAACACTATAATGTTAGTAGATGGTGTTTGTGGACATACCATGTACTGTGATGTTGACAGCATTGCTGTGTTCTCCAGACCCAGACTCACACCAGTACACTCCACTGTGTGATGGTATTAGTGACACGATGCATGAAGACCCTTGTTGTTTTCCCCAGTCTCTTCCACAATCTGAACGCTCCCCAGAGACTGTGGATCTCTTCAGTCTCCATCCAGCAGATTTCCCCTGAACCTCACAGCTCAGAGAGACAGACTCATATTCAAAGAACTGAGATCTCTCAGGACTGACACTCAGAGATGCTGGATTAGAGAGAACTGAGAGAGAGAGAGAGGGTCAGTCTGATATCTGTACGATTGTAATATAGCCCAGTGCTGAGTCTGTATCACATCTGAGTTAACTTCTTAGGGAGCAGCGCATGAGGTGACCGTTTTGGAGAGCCTGGCGTGCCCAAAGTAAAATGCCTCCCATTCAGGCCCAGAAAATAGGATATGCACATATTTGGTACCATCGTTGTTATAGCTCAGTTTATATTCCGGTTGATTTATAATAGTAAAAATACGTAAAAGTGTTCCTAAGGATACATTTAAAACTATGTTTGATTGTTCTTGGACAAGTTTATAGGTATAAGTTGAACGAGTTCTATTCAAGTTTCAATGGAGGAGTGGAGGCTGTAGTTTCTGATTATAACGCGCAAACCAAATGGAGATTTATGGATAAAATACATTACTTTTTCTAACAAAAGAACCATGGATTGTCTTAGGAAGACCTCAGCAGAAGTTCTTCAACAGGTAATTGATTTGTTTTCGCTGTGAAATGTGTTATGTGTGAACCGTGAAGGCTAATGAATTCATGGTAATGGCAAAAATATGTGAGGTGCTACCCTCAAACAATCAAATGTGCTGCTTTCGCCGTAAAGCCTTTTTGAAATCTGACAACGCTGTGATATTGCCAAGAAACAGAGCTTTTGATGAGTATGAAACACTTGTATATTGGTGGATGTTTAATAATTCAACTTTTGGATTTTGAATTTGGCGCCTTGCATTTTACCAGGTAGTGTCGGGAGTGGGGCGCTAGCGCACCAATGATCCCTAAGAAGTTTAAACTTCGATTTGTTCTACCAGTCTACACCCGATTCAATATGAGACCCTTTGATTTGGTCTACCAGTCTACACCAGATTCAATATGAGACCCTTTGATTTGGTCTACCAGTCTACACCAGATTCAATATGAGATCCTTTGATTTGTTCTACCAGTCTACACCAGATTCAATATGAGACCAATTGATTTGTTCTACAGTCTACACCAGATTCAATATGAGACCAATTGATTTGTTCTACCAGTCTACACCAGATTCAATATGAGACCCTTTGATTTGTTCTACCAGTCTACACCAGATTCAATATGAGACCCTTTGATTTGTTCTACCAGTCTACACCAGATTCAGATTCTGGCTTTCCAGGATCACAGCTCCAGCTGTATATAATATATAAACAACATATATTAACAGGTCTCTCCAGTATCACAGCTCCAGCTGTATATAATATATAAACAGGTCTCTCCAGGATCACAGCTCCAGCTGTATATAATATATAAACAGGTCTCTCCAGGATCACAGCTCCAGCTGTATATAATATATAAACATCGTATATAAACAGGTCTCTCCAGGATCACAGCTCCAGCTGTATATAATATATAAACATCATATATAAACAGGTCTCTCCAGGATCACAGCTCCAGCTGTATATAATATATAAACAGGTCTCTCCAGGATCACAGCTCCAGCTGTATATAATATAAAAACAGGTCTCTCCAGGATCACAGCTCCAGCTGTATATAATATATAAACATCATATAATAACATAACATCAGCCATCTGAAACCAGATGAACCACTAAACACTATAATGTTAGTAGATGGTGTTTGTGGACGTACCATGTACTGTGATGTTGACAGCATTGCTGTGTTCTCCAGACCCAGTCTCACACCAGTACACTCCACTGTATGATAGTATTAGTGACACAATGCATGTAGACCCTTGTTGTTTTCCCCAGTCAGTATGACACTCTGAAAGGATTCCTCTCGATGTGTTCCTCACCACTCTCCATCCAGCAGAGTTCCCCTGAACCTCACAGCTCAGAGAGACAGACTCATATTCAAAGAACTGAGATCTGTCAGGACTGACAATCAGATATGCTGGAAGAGAGAAATCTGAGAAAGAGAGAGAGAGAGAGAGAGAGAGAGAGAGAGAGAGAGAGAGGGAAGCTGCATTGTCTAAGTAAATTATAAAATATTCTAACAGAGATTGTCACGTGCTCCCTCTCCGGCCTCTAGGTTACCAGGATTCTCGTTCTGCCACCATCGTTACGTTCACCTGGACTCGATCATTTCCCTGATTACCTTCCCTATGTATGTCACTCCCTTTGGTTCCTTCCCCAGGCGTTATTGTTTCTGTTCTGATTTACTTTAATAGAGACAGTAGATCTAGCTGGTCGGTCATAATATAATAGAGACAGTAGATCTAGCTCCAGATTATATCCTAGTCTGTCATATTATAATAGAGACAGTAGATCTAGCTGGTCTGTCATAATATAATAGAGACAGTAGATCAAGCTGGTCTGTCAAAATATAATAGAGACAGTAGATATTTCTCCAGATTATGTCTTGGTCTGTCATAATATCATAGAGACAGTAGATCAAGCTGGTCTGTCAAAATATAATAGAGACAGTAGATCTAGCTCCAGATTATGTCCTGGTCAGTCATAAAATAATAGAGACAGCAGATCTAGCTGGTCTGTCATAATATTATAGAGACAGTAGATCTAGCTGGTCTGTCAAAATATAATAGAGACAGTAGATCTAGCTGGTCTGTCATAATATAATAGAGACAGTAGATCTAGCTGGTCTGTCATAATATAATAGAGACAGTAGATCTAGCTGGTCTGTCATAATATAATAGAGACAGTAGATCTAGCTGGTCTGTCATAATATAATAGAGACAGTAGATCTAGCTGGTCTGTCATAATATAATAGAGACAGTAGATCTAGCTGGTCTGTCATAATATAATAGAGACAGTAGATCTAGCTGGTCTGTCATAATATAATAGAGACTGTAGATCTAGCTCCAGATTATGTCCATTATCGAGACAGAGAGGAGAGTGAAGTGGAACCTTCTTTCCTAATAGAACAAGGACTGCAGACTGACATGAAGTCAAAACCAATAAAGAGACCAGGAAGAAATGTCACTATTATAGAACAGGTGATGAATATAGAGAAATGTTACTATTATAGAACAGGTATGAATATAGAGATATGTTACTATTATAGAACAGGTGATGAATATAGAGAATTGTTACTATTATAGAACAGGTGATGAATATAGAGAAATGTACTCACCTCCACCTTGTCCGAGGGTAGAGTATACCAGTGTACTGAACAGCACTGAAACACACAGAGAGAACCATCACTTTGGTACATGACTGGGCAGTAAACACTGGGCAGTACCACAGATATTAATTTCCTTAATAGTATATTAACGCATTTCTATGCCAATCTAATTAAAATCAAAAGTGTCAAGGGAGTCAGTGCAGCTGTCTGTTCCGTCAGAACGGTTTGGGCTACAAACTAATATGACCCCACTATGGAAAGAGGTGACTCTCAGCTATAAACTAATACGACCCCACTATGGAAAGGGGAGACTCTCAGATACAAACTAATATGACCCCACCATGGAAAGGGGAGACTCTCAGCTACAAACTAATATGACCCCACTATGGAAAGGGGAGACTCTCAGCTACAAACTAATATGACCCCACTATGGAAAGGGGAGACTCTCAGCTACAAACTAATATGACCCCACTATGGAAAGAGGAGACTCTCAGCTACAAACTAATATGACCCCACTATGGAAAGAGGAGACTCTCAGCTACAAACTAATATGACCCCACTATGGAAAGAGGAGACTCTCAGCTACAAACTAATATGACCCCACTATGGAAAGGGGAGACTCTCAGCTACAAACTAATATGACCCCACTATGGAAAGAGGAGACTCTCAGCTACAAACTAATATGACCCCACTATGGAAAGAGGAGACTCTCAGCTACAAACTAATATGACCCCACTATGGAAAGGGGAGACTCTCAGATACAAACTAATATGACCCCACTATGGAAAGGGCAGACTCTCAGATACAAACTAATATGACACCGCTATGGAAAGAGGAGACTCTACGACCACCACAAGTGTCAAGGGACTCGTCTGAAGGTAACCCATACAAATGAATGTAATATAGAAATATATTTCCTTAGCTTTCTTATATCTCGTAGATATAGGAGAGACTCTCCAAAACCTTTTTCCATGTGATAAATTATGTGACAGTCTTTTTTTTGCCATGTCTGAATGTGTTACTCAATGCTCAGGTGTAGTAGTAGTAGTACAGGCCAAATTAAATATTTTATCAAATCATGTTTATTAAAGAAATTATACAGAAAGGGGTCCTGGAATTCAAATGATCCATGGACCATCTAAAACACTTGAAAATGTTAGCTTACCAGACCCACCCTTTTATTAAGAGGATATATAAATATAGACTATATAGATATTACACCATATAGATAATAGACTATATAGACATTAAACTATATAGATATTGAAACGTATTGATATTAAACCATTTTGATATTATACTATATAGATAATAGACTATATAGATATTACACAATATAGATAGACTATATAGATATTAAACCATATAGATAACAGACAATATAGATATTAAACTATATTGATAATAGACTATATAGATATTATACCATATTGATAATAGACTATATAGATTTTAAACCATGTTGATAATAGACTATATAGATATTAAACTATATTGATAATAGACTATATAGATATTATACCATATAGATATTACACCATATAGATAATAGACTACATAGATATTATAACTTATAGATAATAGACTAGATAGATATTAAACCATATAGATAATATACTACACAGATAATAGACTATATAGATATTAAACCATATTGATAATAGACTATATAGATATTAAACCATACTGATAATAGACTAGATAGATATTAAACCATATAGATAATAGACTATATAGATGTTTCACCATATAGATATTAAACCATATAGATAATAGACTATATAGATATTACACCATATAGATATTATACCATATAGATAATAGACCAAATAGATAATAGACGATATATATATTAAACCACATTGATAATAGAAAATATATATAATAGACTATATAGATATTATACCATATAGATAATAGACTATATAGATATTAAACCATATTGATAATGGAATATATAGATATTAAACCACATTGATAATAGACTATATAGATATTAAACCATATTTCTAATAGACTATATAGATATTAAACTATATTGATAATATACTTTATTGAAATTAAACCATATTGATAATAGACTATACAGATATTAAACCATATAGATATTAGACTATATAGATATTAAACCATATTGTTAATAGACTATATAGATATTATACCATATAGAAAATAGACTACATAGATAATAGACTATATAGATATTAAACCATATTGATAATAGACTATATATATATTAGACTATGTTGATATTAATCTATGTTGATATTAAGCCATACAGATACTACACCATATAGATATTAACCCATACACATACTAAACCATATAGATATTAAACCATGTATACCTTAAACCGTATAGATATTAAACCATACAGATATTAAACCGTATAGATATTAACCATACAGATATTAAACCATACAGATATTACCCTTACAGATATTAAACCATACAGAAATTAAACCATACAGAAAATAAAACTGTCACGTCCAGGCCAGAGTTTTAGGCTGGCGTGTTTAGGTTTCATTTTGGTGTAGGGTTTTTTGAGTTCTAGGTGTTCTATTTCTATGTTGGGGTAATGGTTCCCAATTAGAGGCAGCTGTGTGTTGTTGTCTCTAATTGGGAACCATATATATTGTTTGGGGTTTTCATTTAGGTTTTGTGGGTTATTGTTTAAGCATAGCTTTGTTCTTTTGTCAGTCTATGTCAGTGTTACGATCTTCGTTCATTTTGTTGTTTTTGCCCAGTTACGTTTCATAAATAAATATGTATACTGGATGCCTCGCTGCGCCTTGGTCTGTCTATCCCGAAGATCGTGACAAAAACCATTTATATTTCAATCCATATAGATATTAAACCATACAGATATTAAACTATATAGATATTAATCCGCATAGATATTAAACCATACAGGTATTAAACCATAGTGATATTAAACTATACAGATATTAAACATTATAGATATTAAACCACATAGATACTAAACCGTATAGATATTAAACCATATAGATATTAAACCATACAGATATTAACCTTTACAAATCTTAAACCATACAGAAATTAAACCATACAGAATTTAAAACCATATATATTTTAAACCATATAGATATTAAACGGTACAGATATTAAACTATACAGATATTAAACCATATTGATATGAAACCATACAGATATTAAACCATATAGATATTAAACTGGATAGATATTAAACAGCATAGATATTGAACCTTAAAGATATGAAACAATAAAGATATTAAACTATACAGATATTAAACCTCAAAGATATTAAACCATTAAGATATTAAACCATATGTACATTAAACCGTGTAAATATTAAACCATACAGATATTAATCCATACAGATAATAAACTATACAGATATTAAACATTATAGATATTACACTATATAGATACTAAACCGTATAGATATTAAAGCATACGGATATTGAACCTTACAAATATTAAACCGTATATATATTAAACTATACAGATATTAAACATTATAGATTTTAAACTACATAGACATTCAACCATATAGATATTAAACCATACAGAGATTAAACAATACAGATATTAACCCTTACAGATATGAAACCATATAGAAATTAAAGCATACAGATATTAAAACCATATACATTTTAAACCACATAGATATTAAACCATACAGACATTAAACCGCATAGATTTTAATCCATATATATATATATTAAAGCATACAGATATTGAACCATACAGATATTAAACCGCATAGTCTTTAAACCGTGAAGATATTAAAGCATACAGATATTAAACCATATAGATAATAAAATATATATACATGAGACCGTATAGATATTAAACCTTACAGATATTAAAAATGATAGATATTGCACCATATAGATATTAAACCATATACACATTAAACCGTATAGATATTTAAGCATACAGATATTAATCCATACAGATTTTAAACTATACAGGTGTTAAACCATACAGATATTAAAACCATATAGATATTAAACCATACAGATACTAAACCATTAAGATATTAAACCATATAGATATTAAACCATACAGATATTAGAAACATATAGATTTTAAACCATATAGATTTTAAACCATACCGATATTAAACTACACAGACATTAAACCATATAGACATTAAACCATGCAGATATTAAACCATATAGATATTAAACCATACAGATATTAAACTACACATTTATTAAACCATATAGATATTAAACCATACATATACTAAACCATATAGACATTAAACCATATAGATATTTAACAATATGTCACGTCCAGGCCTGAGAAGACAGGCTGGAGTGTTTAGGTCTGTTTTGGTGTAGTTTTTTTTCTTCCTTTCTAGGTTATATATTTCTATGTTGGGGTAATGGTTCCCAATTAGAGGCAGCTGAGTGTCGTTACCTCTAATTGGGAACCATATTTATGTTTGTAGTTTTCACTAGGGGTTTGTGGGTTATTGTTTTAGCATAGCTTTGTTTGTGTTACAGATTATGTTCAACGTTACGATCTTCGTTTGTTTTGTTGTTTTTGTCCCAGTTACGTTAATAACTAAAAGATGTATACTGGATGCCTCGCTGCGCGCCTTGGTCTGTCCCTTCAGGAGATCGGGACAGAATAACCCACCATGAAAAGACCAAGCAGCGAGAGAACCGGGAGTCCTGGACATGGGATGAGATTTTGGCTGGTAAGGGACCTTGGGAAAGGACGGCGGAGCATCGTCACCCCAGGGAAAAAAGAGTAGCTGGGGTTGAGCGGAGCAGTTACGAGGATTTGTATGGAGTATGGAACCCAGAGAAAGAAAAGTATGTTGGGACTCGCCTGACTAGGAAGCCTGAAAGGCAGCCCCAAAAAACTTGGCCGTGTCAGGATGGACTCCTGAGCCAACTCCTCGTGCTCTCTGGAGGGAGCGTCGGAGGGAGCGTCGCACTGGTAAGACGCCGTGCTATGAAGTTTTGCGCACGGTGTCTCCAGTGCGCGTTCACAGCCCGGTGCACGTAATTCCAGCGCCACTCATCTGTCGGGCTAGGGTGAGTGTGCAACCTGGAGGAGTGATGCCGGCTCTGCGAGCGAGGTCTCCAGTACACCTTCTGGGACCGAGATATCCTGCACCGGTTCTGTGTGTGGGGTCTCCGGTTCGCATCCACAGCCCAGTGCGTGACATTCCAGCTCCCATCATCTGTGAGGTAAGGGTGAGTGAACAGCCGGGGAGAAAAGTACCGGCTCCACGCACCAGGCCCCCTGTGCGCTTACAAAGCCCGGCACGGCCTGTCCCTGCTCCACGCATCAGGCCCGCTGTGCGCCCTCAGAGCCCGGCACGTCCTGTCCCTGCTCCACGCATCAGATCCCCTGTGCGCATTGAGAGCCCGGCACGTCCTGTCCCTGCTCCACGCATCAGGCCCCCTGTGCGCTTACAGAGCCCGGCACGGCCTGTTCCCGCTCCAAGCATCAGGCCTCCTGTGCGCCCTCAGAGCCCGGCACGTCCTGTCCCTGCTCCACGTTATCAGGCCCCCTGTGTGCCCTCAGAGCCCGGCACGTCCTGTCCCTGCTCCACGCATCAGGTCCCAGTGCGCGTCATGAGTCCAGTACGGCCCGTTCCTGGTCCCCGCACCAGAGTCCCAGTGCGCGTCATGAGTCCAGTACGGCCCGTTCCTGCTCCCCGCACCAGAGTCCCAGCGCGTTGACAGTCCGGAACCTCCAGAGAAGGTTCCCAGTCCGGAGCCTCCAGAGAAGGTTCCCAGTCCGGAGCCTCCAGAGAAGGTTCCCAGTCCGGAGCCTCCAGAGAAGGTTCCCAGTCCGGAGCCTCCAGAGAAGGTTCCCAGTCCGGAGCCTCCAGAGAAGGTCCCCAGTCCTAAACTAACTGTTCCGGCAAATAGCCCAGGGCCTCCGGTGTGGGACCCCATGCCAGCACGGCCGGCACCAGAGCCGCCACCTGGGACTCTAGTGACTTGCAGCCTGTCCATCCCCCCACCCACCTCTCCTCTCTACCCATCTATACTTCCTCTTGAGAAGGACTGAGAGGTGTGAAAGATGTGTGTGACAGAATGAGGGTGCCTAGAGAGAAGAGAGACACAGAGAGAGAGAGAGGTAGAGGTAGAGGTAGAGGTAGAGACAGAGAGGACACTACCCTCCACAACATAACCTAGCTAGATGAGAGAGAGAGAGAGAGAGAGAGAGAGAGAGAGAGAGAGAGAGAGAGAGAGAGAGAGAGAGATGGAACTTGTGTGAGTATAATGTTTACTGTTCATTGTTATTGTTTATTTTCACTTTTGTATATTGTCTACCTCACTTGCTTTGGCAATGTTAACATATGTTTCCCATGCCAATAAAGCCCCTTGAATTGAATTGAGAGAGAGAGAGAGAGAGAGAGAGAGAGAGAGAGAGAGAGAGAGAGAGAGAGAGAGAGAGAGAGAGAGAGAGAGAGAGAGAGAGAGAGAGAGAGAGAGAGACACGCACCTTAAACATGGGGATAATAAAGCATTTAAAGCATTTTGAAGATAGAAACCTCCTGCATACAGTATGTTTATTAAGCTACTGTGAAGTCTGACAAGTAATCAGCTTACAGCATATAGGCCATGTCCAGACTTTCTCGGTGACCTCAAGTACTCATTAACTCTGTCTTCAATGATTTTTCGGGTTGCATCAGTCATGGACAGAAACTTCTGAGACACAGTATTAATGATGAACACCCAGAGGTTCACTGTTAAGCCACATTTGCCTCGGTATCCATCCCAGTTGGTATTCTGTGTCCACTCGTGGTATCTCTCTTCGGTTACACATCCTTGGAAGAGCAGAACAGCATAACGGTCCGGACGGCCCTTTCTGTGCCTGGTGAGCAGTTTGTCAAGTTCTGTTGTCAGAAGAGGAACGGAAATGTCAGGGTGAACATTCACGTTTTTAGTACACAATTAGCGATTTTATTACACGGTATGCCTACACATTGATAGGCTATACAATACAGAAAATGCACTGAAACCAAAATAGATGTTGTTGTGGTGATCCTCTCAGCTCCGGTCATTTTCAAGTCCTCTCGTAGTTACGGTCCTAACCCTGGAACAGGTAGCACCATAGAAAGAAGCGGGCTTGATGAAAACTATGTCCATTTCGTCTGTTCTCTTTGGTCGCAATGTCATTTTTTTTTGATAAACAGCTCGGTTTTGAATGGTAACTGTGTTGTAAATGAGAAATTGTTCTCAACTAGCCTACCTGGTTAACTGCTTAGGGAGCGGCTCCCGAGATGACGGTTTTGGAGAGTCTTGCGTGCCCAAAGTAAAATGCATGCCACTCAGGCCCAGAAAATAGGATATGCACATAATTAGTATTATTGGATAGGAAACACTCTGAAGTTTGTAAGAGTGTTAAAATTATATATGTGAGTCTAACAGAAGTGATATAGAAGTATGTTGATTTGTTTGTAGAAAGTGTATAGGTATAATTTGAACGTGTTCTCTTCACGGTTCAATGGGCGACTCAACGGTAGATTTTATGATCATAACGCGCCAACCAAACTGAGATTTATGGATATAATAAATTACTTTTTCTAACCAAAGAAGCACGGATTGTCTTCGTTGGACACTTGGGAAGCCCTCAGCAGAAATGTATCAAAGGTAAGCAATTTTATGTGTTTTGTGAGACCCGTGTTGGGTTATGGATTTATGCTAATGCGTAAATATTAGAGGTGCTACCCTCAAACAATCAAATGTTGTGCTTTCGCCGTAAAGCCTTTTTGAAATCTGACAACGCTGTGATATTGCCAAGAATCTGAGCTTTTGATGACTATGCAACAATTGGTCCTCAAACAATCACATGGCATGTTTTTGCTGTAATAGCTACTGTAAATCAGACAGTGCAGTTAGATTAACAATAATTTAAGCTTTCAGCCGATATGACACTTATATGTTTAAATCCATAATATTTATTAGAATGTATTTGAATGACTTGCACTCCAGTTTCACTTGAAGTTGTTCCGCAAGCGGGACGCCTATCCTGAATTAAGCAACAAATACATTGCAAGTTGGGGGGATTTTCACACCTACAGTAGCCGGGCAATGTAGAGTCTATTGTCCTGCAAATAGGAAACATTGTTTAAATGAGGGCTACACCAACTACAGTACAACAGTACTACACCTGCTACAGTACTACAATACTACACCAGCTACAGTACTACAGTACTACACCAGCTACAGTACTACAGCACTAAACCAGCTACAGTACTACAGTACTACACCTGCTACAGTACTACAGTACTACACCTCCTACAGTACTAAACCTGCTACAGTACTAGAGTACTACATCTGCTACAGTACTACACATGCTACAGTACTACAGTACTAAACTTGCAACATTAGTACAGTAATACACCAGATACAGTACTACAGTACTACAGTACTACACCTGCAACAGTACTACAATATTACACCTGCTACAGTACTACAGTACTACACCTGCTACAGTACTACAGTACTAACCCTGCTACAGTACTACACCTGCTACAGTACTACAGTACTACACCTGCTACAGTACTACAGTACTACAGTACTACACCTGCTACAGTACTACAATACTACAGTACTACACCTGCTACAGTACTACAAAACTACATTACAACACCTGCTACAGTACTACACCTTCTACAGTACTACAGTACTACAGTACAACACCTGCTACAGTACTACACCTGCTACAGTACTACAGTACTACAGTAGTACAGTACAAAAACCTGCTACAGTACTACACATGCTACAGTACTACAGTACTACACCTGCTACAGTACTACAGTACTACACCTGCTACAGTACTACAGTACTTCACCTGCTACACTACTACAGTACTACACCTGCTACAGTACTACAGTACTACACCTGCTACAGTACTACAGTACTGCACCTGCTACAATACTACAGTATTACAGTACTACACCTGCTACAGTACTACAGTACTACACCTGCTACAGTACTACACGTGCTACAGTACTACAGTACTACACCTGCTACACTACTACAGTAGTTCACCTGCTACAGTACTACACCTGCTACAGTTCTACAGTACTACACCTGCTACACTACTACAGTATTACAGTACTACACCTGCTAAAGTACTACAGTTCTACACATGCTGCAGTACTACACCTGAAACAGTACTACAGTACAACAGTTCTACACCTGCTACAGTACTACAGTACTACACCTGCTACAGTACTACAGTACTACACCTGCTACAGTACTACACGTGCTACAGTACTACAGTACTACACCTGCTACACTACTACAGTAGTTCACCTGCTACAGTACTACACCTGCTACAGTACTACAGTACTACACCTGCTACACTACTACAGTATTACAGTACTACACCTGCTAAAGTACTACAGTTCTACACATGCTGCAGTACTACACCTGAAACAGTACTACAGTACAACAGTTCTACACCTGCTACAGTACCACACCTGCTACAGTACTACAGTACTACACCTGCTACACTACTACAGTATTACAGTACTACACCTGCTAAAGTACTACAGTTCTACACATGCTGCAGTACTACACCTGAAACAGTACTACAGTACAACAGTTCTACACCTGCTACAGTACTACAGTACTACACCTGCTACAATACTACAGTAAGCTAGTGAAAAACTGTTTTCCTAATGTCTCCAGTTGTCCATCACTACTGTAAATAAAACACAGCATCTTGTTTATATTCTTTATTGTAACCACAATGTTACAAATCATTTGTATCTACCTTTCCAATTACTTTTAGAGTTTGGGATTTACAAATGTGTGCTTTTCATGTCATTTTATAAATCGGGTCTGTGATATAATTATGATTTTTATATAATTATCATCCAAATGCTAGGGTGATGGAGAGAAACAAAATGGTGCTCCTTGGGACCCAAAAACATAATCACTACTCTAACTTTGTTTGAGATTATGAGGTCGACAGTCAAAACATTTCTTTACTAAAGACTATCAGAACAAATGTTGGTACTTATTTATTTTGATTCAAAGCCATGAATGACTGAGTCACTCAGCTTTATGTAGGTGCTGAGGCTCTATGACTGAGTCACTCAGCTTTATGTAGGTGTTGAGGCTATATGACTGAGTCACTCAGCTTTATGTAGGTGCCGAGGCTCTATGACTGAGTCACTCAGCTTTATGTAGGTGCTGAGGCTATATGACTGAGTCACTCAGCTTTATGTAGGTGTTGAGGCTATATGACTGAGTCACTCAGCTTTATGTAGGTGCCGAGGCTCTATGACTGAGTCACTCAGCTTTATGTAGGTGCTGAGGCTATATGACTGAGTCACTCAGCTTTATGTAGGTGCCGAGGCTATATGACTGAGTCACTCAGCTTTATGTAGGTGTTGAGGCTATATGACTGAGTCACTCAGCTTTATGTAGGTGCCGAGGCTATATGACTGAGTCACTCAGCTTTATGTAGGTGCCGAGGCTATATGACTGAGTCACTCAGCTTTATGTAGGTGCCGAGGCTATATGACTGAGTCACTCAGCTTTATGTAGGTGCCGAGGCTATATGACTGAGTCACTCAGCTTTATGTAGGTGCCGAGGCTATATGACTGAGTCACTCAGCTTTATGTAGGTGCCGAGGCTATATGACTGAGTCACTCAGCTTTATGTAGGTGCCGAGGCTCTATGACTGAGTCACTCAGCTTTATGTAGGTGCCGAGGCTATATGACTGAGTCACTCAGCTTTATGTAGGTGCCGAGGCTATATGACTGAGTCACTCAGCTTTATGTAGGTGCCGAGGCTATATGACTGAGTCACTCAGCTTTATGTAGGTGCCGAGGCTATATGACTGAGTCACTCAGCTTTATGTAGGTGCCGTGGCTATATGACTGAGTCACTCAGCTTTATGTAGGTGCCGAGGCTCTATGACTGAGTCACTCAGCTTCATGTAGGTGCCGAGGCTCTATGTCTGAGTCACTCAGCTTTATGTAGGTGCCGAGGCTCTATGACTGAGTCACTCAGCTTCATGTAGGTGCCGTGGCTATATGACTGAGTCACTCAGCTTTATGTAGGTGCCGAGGCTCTATGACTGAGTCACTCAGCTTCATGTAGGTGCCGTGGCTCTATGACTGAGTCACTCAGCTTTATGTATGTGCCGAAGCTCTATGACTGAGTCACTCAGCTTTATGTAGGGGCTACTAAATGACTGAGTCACTCAGCTTTATGTAGGTGCCGAGGCTCTATGACTGAGTCACTCAGCTTTATGTAGGTGCCGTGGCTATATGACTGAGTCACTCAGCTTTATGTAGGTGCCGAGGCTCTATGACTGAGTCACTCAGCTTTATGTAGGTGCCGTGGCTATATGACTGAGTCACTCAGCTTTATGTAGGTGCCGAGGCTCTATGACTGAGTCACTCAGCTTTATGTAGGTGCCGAGGCTATATGACTGAGTCACTCAGCTTTATGTAGGTGCCGAGGCTATATGACTGAGTCACTCAGCTTTATGTAGGTGCCGAGGCTCTATGACTGAGTCACTCAGCTTTATGTAGGTGCCGAGGCTCTATGACTGAGTCACTCAGCTTTATGTAGGTGCCGAGGCTCTATGACTGAGTCACTCAGCTTTATGTAGGTGCCGAGGCTCTATGACTGAGTCACTCAGCTTTATGTAGGTGCCGAGGCTATATGACTGAGTCACTCAGCTTTATGTAGGTGCCGAGGCTATATGACTGAGTCACTCAGCTTTATGTAGGTGCCGAGGCTCTATGACTGAGTCACTCAGCTTTATGTAGGTGCCGAGGCTATATGACTGAGTCACTCAGCTTTATGTAGGTGCCGAGGCTCTATGACTGAGTCACTCAGCTTTATGTAGGTGCCGAGGCTCTATGACTGAGTCACTCAGCTTTATGTAGGTGCCGAGGCTCTATGACTGAGTCACTCAGCTTTATGTAGGTGCCGAGGCTGTATGACTGAGTCACTCAGCTTTATGTAGGTGCTGAGGCTATATGACTGAGTCACTCAGCTTTATGTAGGTGCTGAGGCTCTATGACTGAGTCACTCAGCTTTATGTAGGTGCTGAGGCTCTATGACTGAGTCACTCAGCTTTATGTAGGTGCTGAGGCTCTATGACTGAGTCACTCAGCTTTATGTAGGTGCTGAGGCTCTATGACTGAGTCACTCAGCTTTATGTAGGTGCTGAGGCTCTATGACTGAGTCACTCAGCTTTATGTAGGTGCTGAGGCTCTATGACTGAGTCACTCAGCTTTATGTAGGTGCTGAGGCTATATGACTGAGTCACTCAGCTTTATGTAGGTGCTGAGGCTCTATGACTGAGTCACTCAGCTTTATGTAGGTGCTGAGGCTATATGACTGAGTCACTCAGCTTTATGTAGGTGCTGAGGCTCTATGACTGAGTCACTCAGCTTTATGTAGGTGCTGAGGCTCTATGACTGAGTCACTCAGCTTTATGTAGGTGCTGAGGCTCTATGACTGAGTCACTCAGCTTCATGTAGGTGCTGAGGCTCTATGACTGAGTCACTCAGCTTCATGTAGGTGCCGAGGCTCTATGACTGAGTCACTCAGCTTTATGTAGGTGCCGAGGCTCTATGACTGAGTCACTCAGCTTCATGTAGGTGCCGAAGCTCTATGACTGAGTCACTCAGCTTTATGTAGGTGCCGAAGCTCTATGACTGAGTCACTCAGCTTTATTTAGGTGCCGAAGCTCTATGACTGAGTCACTCAGCTTTATTTAGGTGCCGAGGCTGTATAACTGAGTCACTCAGCTTTATGTAGGTGCTGAGGCTCTATGACTGAGTCAGTTAGAGACACATTAACTGTATGTTTGTCAAATGAAATGAAAAAAATAACTTGTTTAAAAAATGTCTAAAAAATAAAAAAGGGACAAGTGGTGTGAGTATATTCACTATATATATATATATTCATTATGTATTCACCCCCTTTGCTATGAAGCCCCTAAATAAGACCTGGAGCAACCGATTACCTTCAGAAGTCACATAATTAGTTAGATTGCAAACAGGTGGACTTTATTTAAGTGTCACATGGTCTCAGTATATATACACCTGTTCTTAAAGAGTTCCAGACTCTGCAACACCACTAAGCAAGGGGCACCACCAAGCAAGCGGCACCATGAAGACCAATAACCTGTTCTCAACTGGCCTCCCTCCAAACAGGTCAGGGAAAAAATATCTGAAACTTTTAACATTCCACAGAGCACCATTAAATCCTTTATAATAAAATTGAAAGAATATGGCACCTCAACAAACCTTCCAAGAGAGGGCCGCCCACCAAAACTCACGGACCAGGCAAGGAGGGAATTAATCAGAGAGGCAACAAAGAGACCAAAGACAACACTGAATGAGCTGCAAAGCTCCACAGCGGAGTTTGGAGTTTCTGTCCATAGGACCACAGAGCTGTTATTTTGTGTTATTGACAGTACATTTGTTTATGTGTAACTCTGTGTTGTTGTACGTGTTGAACTGCTTTGCTTTATCTTGGCCAGGTCGCAGTTGTAAATGAGAACTTGTTCTCAACTGGCCTCCCTGTATTATGACATCAGATAGAACCACCTGGTTAAATAAAGGGGAAATAAACAGTATTATGACATCAGATAGAACTACCTGGTTAAATAAAGGGGGAATAAACAGTATTATGTATATGTCTATATGTATATTGGATGTGATGGGTGTGTCCAGATAAGAAAGAAAACATATTTATTTTTCATAACCAACTCACTTAACTCCTGGGTCTGGGAAGGCGAGACATCTCAAAGTTTGTGAGGGTTTTAGGTGCCAAGCCAAATTTCTTCAGCGTCCTGAGGTTGAAGAAGCACTGTTGCGCCTTCTTCACCACACGGTTTGTATTGATGGACCAGTGACAAGTACAAATTGAGTCCATGATCAGCTCCTTTGTTTTGTTTACGTTGAGGGACAGGTTATTTTCCTGGAACCACACTCCCAGGGCACTCACCTCCTCCCTGTAAGCTGTCTCGTCAAAAAAAACTCCTTCTCCACTGTACGCTCTGTCTCTCCAATAACCTCCTTCACCTGCTGAGGTCAAAACAATACAAAGAGAAAAACAGGGCGTGGTTAAAATAGAGAAATTGATTGGTTTCACCAATCTGCAGTTTGGCTCTGACTACAACTGGAGACAGGTGTGGCTGTTCTGCTACAGTCTAGTTTTCCCTGAGCTGTCCGTGGTCCTGCCTCTGGAAAACCTTTGCATTGCTGTCCGTGGGCCTGGCCGCCAAAACACAATGAAACCTACCGCTACAACACAAAACCGCTACAACACACACAGACATCTTTCTCCCCCCCGCCTTTGTTGACTGCTGCAGCAGGGTCCATTTTAGTGTGTATGGGAATTCTGTATGATGTACAGTGCATTGGGAAAGTATTCAGACCCCTTCAATTTATCTACATTTTGTTACGTTACAGGCTTATTCTAAAATGTATTAAATCAAATTTCATCAGCTATTGAGAAAAAAAAGAGAAAGACATTTTAGCTAATTTGTTAGAAATAAATAACAGAATATCGTATTTACATAAATATTCAGACCCTTTGCTATGAGACATGAAATTGAGATCAAGTGCTTCATGTTTCCATTGATCATCATTGGGATGTTTTCTAAAACTTGATTGGAGTCCATCTGTGGTAAATCCTAGATGGCGTAGCAGTCTGACGTCTTTTGTCCTTGTCCTGTCGTGTCCAGTGTATATATATCTTTTCCTCGCATATAATTTTATATATTTTTTCAAAACACTCTCCTGCAACCCGCCTCACCCAATGTGGTTTGTGGTTTTTGTCTTTTTAAGTATTAACCAATTCGGAATTCCCTAACAGAAGATAGCCAGCTCATTAGCTAACGTTAGTATTTAGCTTACCATTGCTAGCGGACAGCAGCTAACCTAGCTCGGAAAAGCTCTCGCCGTTCGTATAATGCGACTCAAACCAGAGCATACCGGACCTATTTTTCTCTCCATATCCCCAGATTCCTACCGCAAGCTCTGGATATTTTCACCTGGATCTTGAAGCTAGCTAGCTATTGGCTAACGTTAGTCCAGGAGCAAGCTCCAATTAGCCTGAACATAGCCTATGCTAAGTCCACCTTCTGGCTAGCTGAAGAATCCCATCAGCCACTCCTGGGCTACCTATCCGGACCAGTTTTTACTGCCGGTGCGGAGCCCCCCCGGTTATTCAACCGGCCCTCCGTCGCGACGTCACCTGAACGCCCATCAGCTAACTGTGGCCTGCTAAGTTTACTGTCGAGAGCATCGGCTGCTAGCTAAACAGGTCCATCGGACAATTTGTTGGGCCACTATTACAAATTTTGCAAATTGGCCTGGTCCCCTTCACCACACGAAACCCCACCAACCCATCACGACTGGTCTACCGACGGAAACGCACGAGGAGGCTATAAACTGACTTCCTCTGTCTTTGTTAGCCGGACTGCTAGCCTTTCCTATCTTGCTATCCCCAGCTAGCTGTCGGATTCGCTGTATCCCCAACCAGCCTCACTACTAACTGGACCCTTATGATCACTCGGCTAAGCATGCCTCTCCTCAATGTCAATATGCCTTGTCCATTGCTGTTCTGGTTAGTGTTTATTGTCTTATTTCACTGTAGAGCCTCTAGCCCTGCTCAATATACCATATGCAACCCTTCAGTTCCACCACCCACACATGTGATGACATCACCTGGTTTAAATGTTTCTAGAGACAATATATCTTTCATCACCACTCAATGCCTAGGTTTACCTCCACAGTATTTACGTCCAACCATACCTTTGTCTGTACATTATGCCTTTAATCAATTTTATCGCTGGCTTAGGAAGACCACCAAAAACGCTGAAATCTCCATCCCTAACTAATAACATCTTCAGACAAGATAGAACAGCCAAAGGGGGCGGTGTTGCAATCTACTGCAGAGATAGCCTGCAGAGTTCTGTCTTACTATCCAGGTCTGTACCTAAACAATTTGAACTTTTACTTTTAAAAATCCACCTTTCTAGAAACAAGTCTCTCACTGTTGCCTCTTGCTATAGACCATCCTCTGCCCCCAGCTGTGCTCTGGACACCATATGTGAACTGATAGCCCCCCATTTATCTTCAGAGTTCATGCTGCTAGGTGTCCTAAACTGGGACATGCTTAACACCCAGGCCATCCTACAATCTAAGCTTGATCCCCTAAACCTCACACAAATCATCAATGAACCTACTAGGTACAACCCCAAAGCCGTAAACACTAGCACCCTCATAGATTTCATCCTAACTAACTTGCCCTCTAAATACACCCCTGCTGTTTTCAACCAAGATCTCATCGATCACTGCCTCATTGCCTGCATCCGTAAAGGGTTTGCGGTCAAACGACCTCCCATCATTACTGTCAAACGTTCCCTAAAACAATTCAGCGAGCAGGCCTTTCTAATCGACCTGGCCCGGGTATCCTGGAAGGATATTGACCTCATCCCGTCAGTAGAGGATGCCTGGTTATTCTTTAAGTGCTTTCCTTACCATCTTAAATAAGCATGCCCCATTCAAGAAATTTAGAACCAGGAACAGATATAGCCCTTGGTACTCTCCAGACCTGACTGCCCTTGACCAGCACAAAAACATCCTGTGGCGTTCTGCATTAGCATCGAACAGCCCCCGTGATATGCAACTTTTCAGGGAAGTCAGGAACCAATATACACTGGCAGTTAGGAAAGCCAAGGACAGCTTTTTCAAGCAGAAATGTTCTTCCTGTAACACAAACTCAAAAAATGTCTGGGACACTGTAAAGTCCATGGAGAATAAGAGCACCTCCTCCCAGCTGCCCACTGCACTGAGGATAGGAAATGCTGTCACCACCGATAAACCCACAAATATTGAGATTTCTAAGAAGCATTTTTCTACAGCTGGCCATGCTTTCCACCTGGCTACCCCTACCCCGGTCAACAGCCCTGCACCCCGCTCAGTAATTCGCCCAAGCCTCCCCCATTTCTCCTTCTTCCAAATCCAATTAGCTGATGTTCTGAAAGAGCTGCAAAATCTGTACCCCTACAAATCAGCCGGGCTAGACAATCTACTTTCTAAAATTATCTCCTGAAATTGTTGCAACCCCTATTACTAGCCTGTTCAACCTCTCTTTCGTGCCGTCTGAGATTCCCAAAGACTGGAAAGCAGCTGCGGTCATCCCCCTCTTCAAAGGGGGAAACACTCTTGACCCAAACTACTACAGACCTATATCTATCCTACCCTGCCTTTCTAAGGTCTTTGAAAGCCAAATAAACAAACAGATTACCGACCATTTCGAATCCCACTGTACCTTCTCCGCTATGCAATCTGCTTTCAGAGCTGGTCATGTGTGCACCTCAGCCACGCTCGAGGTCCTAAACGACATCATAACCGCCATCGATAAGAGACATTACTGTGCAGCCGAATTCATTGATCTGGCCAAGGCTTTCAACTCTGTCAATCACCACATCCTTATCAGAAGACTCGACAGCCTTGGTTTCTCAAATGATTGCCTCGCATGGTTCACCAACTACTTCTCCGATAGAGTTCAGTGTGTCAAATTGGAGGGCCTGTTGTCCGGGCCTCTGGCAATTTCAATGGGGGTGCCACAGGGTTCAATTCCTGGGCCGACTCTCTTCTCTGTATACATCAATGATGTCGCTCTTGCTGCTGGTGAGTCTCTGACCCACCTCTACGCAGACACCATTCTGTATACTTCTGGCCCTTCTTTGAACACTGTGTTAAACACCCCAACCAGTCTCAGTGTTTAACTACTTAGGGAGTAGCGGATGAGGTAGTTGGTTGGGCTATTTACAGATGGGCTATATACAGGTGCAGGGGTCTGTGAGCTGCTCTGACAGCTGGTAGTTAAAGCTGGTGAGGGAGATAAGTGTCTCCAGTTTCAGAGATTTTTGTAGTACTTTCCAGTCATTGGCAGCAGAGAACTGGAAGGAAAGGCGGCCAAAGGAGGAATTGGCTTTGGGGGTGACCAGTGAGATATACCTGCTGGAGCGCATGCTACGGGTTGGTGCTGCTATGATGACCAGCGAGCTGAGATAAGGCGGGGTTTTACCTAGCAGGGACTTGTAGATGACCTGGAGTCAGTGGGTATGGCGAAGAGTGTAACGTGAGGGCCAGCCAGCGAGAGCGTACAGGTCGCAGTGGTGGGTGGTATATGGGGCTTTGGTGACAAAACGGATGGCACTGTGATAGGCCGCATCCAATTTGTTGAGTAGAGTATTGGAGGCTATTTTGTAAATGACATCACCAAGTTGAGGATTGGTAGGATAGTCAGTTTTACGAGGGTATGTTTGGCAACATGAGTGAAGGATGCTTTGTTGCAAAATAGGAAGCCAATTCTAGATTTAATTTTGGATTGGAGATGTTTGATGTGAGTCTGGAAGGAGAGTTTACAGTCTAACCAGACACCTAGATATTTGTAATTGTCCACATAATCTAAGACAGAACCGTCCAGAGTAGTGATGCTAGACGGGCGGGCAGGTGCAGGCAGCGATCGGTTGAAGAGCGTGCATTTAGTTTTATTTACTTTTAAGAGCAGTTGGAGGCCACGGAAGGAGAGTTGTATGGTATTGAAGCTCATCTGGAGGGTAGTTAAACACTGAGACCTGTTGGGGTGTATACATGTGTCTAACTACACATTAAACACTGAGACCTGTTGGGGTGTATAAATGTTCCAATGGTGTTGGAGGTCTTCACAGCAGTAGACTGGATCAGATCTTTTGTCCCTCACTCATCTCTCTCTCTTCTTTCTTTGCCTAGTGACACTGTTCATCAGAACGTCATGCTGGGTGGAAAAAGATGCTCTCTTCAGTTGCGGTGAAGAACCACAAGCCTGTCAGTCCATCTCTTTGCTTCTCCTTTCTCTTCTCTTCTCTCTCCCTCCTTCCATTTTCACACCAACACACTTATCTTTAGATGCTGCGGCCTTGACCGCCATCAACAGCATCAGCAACAGAGAGGTGTGAAGTTTCCACAACAGAGTTTGTCAGTTTATCATGAGAACATACAGACACCACTGACTGGAACTATCAACAACAAGAGTTAGTTTATCATGAGAACATACAGACACCACTGACTGGAACTATCAACAACAAGAGTTAGTTTATCATGAGAACATACAGACACCACTGACTGGTACCAGCTGACAGTATCAGTTGTAAATGCTTCATTACTACTAACAGAAGGATAGTTGTAGTGTTGTGTCCATGATGAATGTTGTAAAGGCTTCATTACTACTAACAGAAGGATAGTTGTAGTGTTATGTCCATGATGAATGATGTAAAGGCTTCATTACTACTAACAGAAGGATAGTTGTAGTGTTATGTCCATGATGAATGATGTAAAGGCTTCATTACTACTAACAGAAGGATAGTTGTAGTGTTATGTCCATGATGAATGTTGTAAAGGCTTCATTACTACAAACAGAAGGATAGTTGTAGTGTTATGTCCATGATGAATGATGTAAAGGCTTCATTACTACTAACAGAAGGATAGTTGTAGTGTTATGTCCATGATGAATGATGTAAAGGCTTCATTACTACTAACAGAAGGATAGTTGTAGTGTTATGTCCATGATGAATGATGCAAAGGCTTCAATGTGTTTTATATTCTAATTGTTTATGTAAAATTGGAAATTGTATTTTTCTATAATTAAATTGTGTGTGTTTATCTTGAGCAACACCAGTGTATGGTTGCCAACTTGCCAAATAAAGCTTCCAAGATCTAAAGGTTCTATGTGTTGTATCCTGATATGTCCACTAGATGGCAGTGCTCCATGTGTTGTATCCTGATATGTCCACTAGATGGTAGTGCTCCATGTGTTGTATCCTGATATGTCCACTAGATGGCAGTGCTCCATGTGTTGTATCCTGATATGTCCACTAGATGGCAGTGCTCCATGTGTTGTAACGGTGTAATACTGTAAACTGTGATACATCTATTTCATTTCCTGGCTGCAGACATGGATGACACTTTAAATAGAAGTTGTCCCTAACCACATATCTAGGATCAGAATACTCTACTTCCAATTCTGACGCCCTGCTATAAAATCAAATCAAATGTTATTAGTCACATGCGTCGAATACAACAGGTGTAGACCTTACAGTGAAATGCTGAATACAACAGGTGTAGACCTTACAGTGAAATGCTGAATACAACAGGTGTAGACCTTACAGTGAAATGCTGAATACAACAGGTGTAGACCTTACAGTGAAATGCTGAATACAACAGGTGTAGACCTTACAGTGAAATGCTGAATACAACAGGTGTAGACCTTACAGTGAAACGCTGAATACAACAGGTGTAGACCTTACAGTGAAACGCTGAATACAACAGGTGTAGACCTTACAGTGAAACGCTGAATACAACAGGTGTAGACCTTACAGTGAAATGCTGAATACAACAGGTGTAGACCTTACAGTGAAATGCTGAATACAACAGGTGTAGACCTTACAGTGAAATGCTGAATACAACAGGTGTAGACCTTACAGTGAAATGCTGAATACAACAGGTGTAGACCTCACAGTGAAATGCTGAATACAACAGGTGTAGACCTCACAGTGAAATGCTGAATACAACAGGTGTAGACCTTACAGTGAAATGCTGAATACAACAGGTGTAGACCTTACAGTGAAATGCTGAATACAACAGGTGTAGACCTTACAGTGAAATGCTGAATACAACAGGTGTAGACCTTACAGTGAAATGCTGAATACAACAGGTGTAGACCTTACAGTGAAATGCTGAATACAACAGGGTGTAGACCTTACAGTGTAATGCTGAATACAACAGGTGTAGACCTTACAGTGAAATGCTGAATACAACAGGTGTAGACCTTACAGTGAAATGCTGAATACAACAGGTGTAGACCTTACAGTGAAATGCTGAATACAACAGGTGTAGACCTTACAGTGAAATGCTGAATACAACAGGTGTAGACCTTACAGTGAAATGCTGAATACAACAGGTGTAGACCTTACAGTGAAATGCTGAATACAACAGGTGTAGACCTTACAGTGAAATGCTGAATACAACAGGTGTAGACCTTACAGTGAAATGCTGAATACAACAGGTGTAGACCTTACAGTGAAATGCTGAATACAACAGGTGTAGACCTTACAGTGAAATGCTGAATACAACAGGTGTAGACCTTACAGTGAAATGCTGAATACAACAGGTGTAGACCTTACAGTGAAATGCTGAATACAACAGGTGTAGACCTCACAGTGAAATGCTGAATACAACAGGTGTAGACCTTACAGTGAAATGCTGAATACAACAGGTGTAGACCTCACAGTGAAATGCTGAATACAACAGGTGTAGACCTTACAGTGAAATGCTGAATACAACAGGTGTAGACCTTACAGTGAAATGCTGAATACAACAGGTGTAGACCTCACAGTGAAATGCTGAATACAACAGGTGTAGACCTTACAGTGAAATGCTGAATACAACAGGGTGTAGACCTTACAGTGTAATGCTGAATACAACAGGTGTAGACCTTACAGTGAAATGCTGAATACAACAGGTGTAGACCTTACAGTGAAATGCTGAATACAACAGGTGTAGACCTTACAGTGAAATGCTGAATACAACAGGTGTAGACCTTACAGTGAAATGCTGAATACAACAGGTGTAGACCTTACAGTGAAATGCTGAATACAACAGGTGTAGACCTTACAGTGAAACGCTGAATACAACAGGTGTAGACCTTACAGTGAAATGCTGAATACAACAGGTGTAGACCTTACAGTGAAACGCTGAATACAACAGGTGTAGACCTTACAGTGAAACGCTGAATACAACAGGTGTAGACCTTACAGTGAAACGCTGAATACAACAGGTGTAGACCTCACAGTGAAACGCTGAATACAACAGGTGTAGACCTTACAGTGAAATGCTGAATACAACAGGTGTAGACCTTACAGTGAAACGCTGAATACAACAGGTGTAGACCTTACAGTGAAATGCTGAATACAACAGGTGTAGACCTTACAGTGAAATGCTGAATACAACAGGTGTAGACCTTACAGTGAAATGCTGAATACAACAGGGTGTAGACCTTACAGTGTAATGCTGAATACAACAGGTGTAGACCTTACAGTGAAATGCTGAATACAACAGGTGTAGACCTTACAGTGAAATGCTGAATACAACAGGTGTAGACCTTACAGTGAAATGCTGAATACAACAGGTGTAGACCTTACAGTGAAATGCTGAATACAACAGGTGTAGACCTTACAGTGAAATGCTGAATACAACAGGTGTAGACCTCACAGTGAAATGCTGAATACAACAGGTGTAGACCTTACAGTGAAATGCTGAATACAACAGGTGTAGACCTTACAGTGAAATGCTGAATACAACAGGTGTAGACCTTACAGTGAAATGCTGAATACAACAGGTGTAGACCTTACAGTGAAATGCTGAATACAACAGGTGTAGACCTTACCGTGAAACGCTGAATACAACAGGTGTGGACCTTACCGTGAAACGCTGAATACAACAGGTGTGGACCTTACAGTGAAACGCTGAATACAACAGGTGTGGACCTTACAGTGAAACGCTGAATACAACAGGTGTAGACCTTACAGTGAAACGCTGAATACAACAGGTGTAGACCTTACCGTGAAACGCTGAATACAACAGGTGTAGACCTTACAGTGAAACGCTGAATACAACAGGTGTAGACCTTACAGTGAAATGCTGAATACAACAGGTGTAGACCTTACAGTGAAACGCTGAATACAACAGGTGTAGACCTTACAGTGAAATGCTGAATACAACAGGTGTAGACCTTACAGTGAAACGCTGAATACAACAGGTGTAGACCTCACAGTGAAATGCTGAATACAACAGGTGTAGACCTTACAGTGAAATGCTGAATACAACAGGTGTAGACCTTACAGTGAAATGCTGAATACAACAGGTGTAGACCTTACAGTGAAATGCTGAATACAACAGGTGTAGACCTTACCGTGAAACGCTGAATACAACAGGTGTGGACCTTACCGTGAAACGCTGAATACAACAGGTGTAGACCTTACAGTGAAACGCTGAATACAACAGGTGTGGACCTTACAGTGAAACGCTGAATACAACAGGTGTAGACCTTACAGTGAAACGCTGAATACAACAGGTGTAGACCTTACCGTGAAACGCTGAATACAACAGGTGTAGACCTTACAGTGAAACGCTGAATACAACAGGTGTAGACCTTACAGTGAAACGCTGAATACAACAGGTGTAGACCTTACAGTGAAACGCTGAATACAACAGGTGTAGACCTTACAGTGAAACGCTGAATACAACAGGTGTAGACCTTACAGTGAAACGCTGAATACAACAGGTGTAGACCTCACAGTGAAACGCTGAATACAACAGGTGTAGACCTTACAGTGAAATGCTGAATACAACAGGTGTAGACCTCACAGTGAAATGCTGAATACAACAGGTGTAGACCTCACAGTGAAATGCTGAATACAACAGGTGTAGACCTTACAGTGAAATGCTGAATACAACAGGTGTAGACCTTACAGTGAAATGCTGAATACAACAGGTGTAGACCTTACAGTGAAATGCTGAATACAACAGGTGTAGACCTTACAGTGAAATGCTGAATACAACAGGTGTAGACCTTACAGTGAAATGCTGAATACAACAGGTGTAGACCTTACAGTGAAATGCTGAATACAACAGGTGTAGACCTTACAGTGAAATGCTGAATACAACAGGTGTAGACCTTACAGTGAAATGCTGAATACAACAGGTGTAGACCTTACAGTGAAATGCTGAATACAACAGGTGTAGACCTTACAGTGAAATGCTGAATACAACAGGTGTAGACCTTACAGTGAAATGCTGAATACAACAGGTGTAGACCTTACAGTGAAATGCTGAATACAACAGGTGTAGACCTTACAGTGAAACGCTGAATACAACAGGTGTAGACCTTACAGTGAAACGCTGAATACAACAGGTGTAGACCTTACAGTGAAACGCTGAATACAACAGGTGTAGACCTTACAGTGAAACGCTGAATACAACAGGTGTAGACCTTACAGTGAAACGCTGAATACAACAGGTGTAGACCTTACAGTGAAATGCTGAATACAACAGGTGTAGACCTCACAGTGAAATGCTGAATACAACAGGTGTAGACCTTACAGTGAAATGCTGAATACAACAGGTGTAGACCTTACAGTGAAATGCTGAATACAACAGGTGTAGACCTTACAGTGAAATGCTGAATACAACAGGTGTAGACCTTACAGTGAAATGCTGAATACAACAGGTGTAGACCTTACAGTGAAATGCTGAATACAACAGGGTGTAGACCTTACAGTGTAATGCTGAATACAACAGGTGTAGACCTTACAGTGAAATGCTGAATACAACAGGTGTAGACCTTACAGTGAAATGCTGAATACAACAGGTGTAGACCTTACAGTGAAATGCTGAATACAACAGGTGTAGACCTTACAGTGAAATGCTGAATACAACAGGTGTAGACCTTACAGTGAAATGCTGAATACAACAGGTGTAGACCTTACAGTGAAATGCTGAATACAACAGGTGTAGACCTTACAGTGAAATGCTGAATACAACAGGTGTAGACCTTACAGTGAAATGCTGAATACAACAGGTGTAGACCTTACAGTGAAATGCTGAATACAACAGGTGTAGACCTTACAGTGAAATGCTGAATACAACAGGTGTAGACCTTACAGTGAAATGCTGAATACAACAGGTGTAGACCTTACAGTGAAATGCTGAATACAACAGGTGTAGACCTCACAGTGAAATGCTGAATACAACAGGTGTAGACCTTACAGTGAAATGCTGAATACAACAGGTGTAGACCTTACAGTGAAATGCTGAATACAACAGGTGTAGACCTTACAGTGAAATGCTGAATACAACAGGTGTAGACCTTACAGTGAAATGCTGAATACAACAGGTGTAGACCTTACAGTGAAATGCTGAATACAACAGGTGTAGACCTTACAGTGAAATGCTGAATACAACAGGGTGTAGACCTTACAGTGTAATGCTGAATACAACAGGTGTAGACCTTACAGTGAAATGCTGAATACAACAGGTGTAGACCTTACAGTGAAATGCTGAATACAACAGGTGTAGACCTTACAGTGAAATGCTGAATACAACAGGTGTAGACCTTACAGTGAAATGCTGAATACAACAGGTGTAGACCTTACAGTGAAATGCTGAATACAACAGGTGTAGACCTTACAGTGAAATGCTGAATACAACAGGTGTAGACCTTACAGTGAAACGCTGAATACAACAGGTGTAGACCTTACAGTGAAATGCTGAATACAACAGGTGTAGACCTTACAGTGAAACGCTGAATACAACAGGTGTAGACCTTACAGTGAAACGCTGAATACAACAGGTGTAGACCTTACAGTGAAACGCTGAATACAACAGGTGTAGACCTCACAGTGAAACGCTGAATACAACAGGTGTAGACCTTACAGTGAAATGCTGAATACAACAGGTGTAGACCTTACAGTGAAACGCTGAATACAACAGGTGTAGACCTTACAGTGAAATGCTGAATACAACAGGTGTAGACCTTACAGTGAAATGCTGAATACAACAGGTGTAGACCTTACAGTGAAATGCTGAATACAACAGGGTGTAGACCTTACAGTGTAATGCTGAATACAACAGGTGTAGACCTTACAGTGAAATGCTGAATACAACAGGTGTAGACCTTACAGTGAAATGCTGAATACAACAGGTGTAGACCTTACAGTGAAATGCTGAATACAACAGGTGTAGACCTTACAGTGAAATGCTGAATACAACAGGTGTAGACCTTACAGTGAAATGCTGAATACAACAGGTGTAGACCTCACAGTGAAATGCTGAATACAACAGGTGTAGACCTTACAGTGAAATGCTGAATACAACAGGTGTAGACCTTACAGTGAAATGCTGAATACAACAGGTGTAGACCTTACAGTGAAATGCTGAATACAACAGGTGTAGACCTTACAGTGAAATGCTGAATACAACAGGTGTAGACCTTACCGTGAAACGCTGAATACAACAGGTGTAGACCTTACCGTGAAACGCTGAATACAACAGGTGTAGACCTTACAGTGAAACGCTGAATACAACAGGTGTGGACCTTACAGTGAAACGCTGAATACAACAGGTGTAGACCTTACAGTGAAACGCTGAATACAACAGGTGTAGACCTTACCGTGAAACGCTGAATACAACAGGTGTAGACCTTACAGTGAAACGCTGAATACAACAGGTGTAGACCTTACAGTGAAATGCTGAATACAACAGGTGTAGACCTTACAGTGAAACGCTGAATACAACAGGTGTAGACCTCACAGTGAAATGCTGAATACAACAGGTGTAGACCTTACAGTGAAATGCTGAATACAACAGGTGTAGACCTCACAGTGAAATGCTGAATACAACAGGTGTAGACCTCACAGTGAAATGCTGAATACAACAGGTGTAGACCTTACAGTGAAATGCTGAATACAACAGGTGTAGACCTTACAGTGAAATGCTGAATACAACAGGTGTAGACCTTACAGTGAAATGCTGAATACAACAGGTGTAGACCTTACAGTGAAATGCTGAATACAACAGGTGTAGACCTTACAGTGAAATGCTGAATACAACAGGTGTAGACCTTACAGTGAAATGCTGAATACAACAGGTGTAGACCTTACAGTGAAATGCTGAATACAACAGGTGTAGACCTTACAGTGAAATGCTGAATACAACAGGTGTAGACCTTACAGTGAAATGCTGAATACAACAGGTGTAGACCTTACAGTGAAATGCTGAATACAACAGGTGTAGACCTTACCGTGAAATGCTGAATACAACAGGTGTAGACCTTACAGTGAAATGCTGAATACAACAGGTGTAGACCTTACAGTGAAATGCTGAATACAACAGGTGTAGACCTTACAGTGAAATGCTGAATACAACAGGTGTAGACCTCACAGTGAAATGCTGAATACAACAGGTGTAGACCTTACAGTGAAATGCTGAATACAACAGGGTGTAGACCTTACAGTGAAATGCTGAATACAACAGGGTGTAGACCTTACCGTGAAATGCTGAATACAACAGGTGTAGACCTTACAGTGAAATGCTGAATACAACAGGTGTAGACCTTACAGTGAAATGCTGAATACAACAGGGTGTAGACCTTACCGTGAAATGCTGAATACAACAGGTGTAGACCTTACAGTGAAATGCTGAATACAACAGGTGTAGACCTTACCGTGAAATGCTGAATACAACAGGTGTAGACCTTACCGTGAAATGCTGAATACAACAGGTGTAGACCTTACCGTGAAATGCTGAATACAACAGGTGTAGACCTTACAGTGAAATGCTGAATACAACAGGTGTAGACCTTACCGTGAAATGCTGAATACAACAGGTGTAGACCTTACCGTGAAATGCTTACTTACAATGTAGTTCAAGAAATTGAGTTAAGAAACTATAAACATGGGGTGCCGGTATCGATTCAATATGTGGGGATACAGGTTAGACCAGGTAATTTGCACATGTAGGTAGGGGTGAAGTGACTATGTCAATGTGGAGGCTTAATACAGGGGGTGCCGGTATCGAGTCAAGCTATTGTCGTGCCCTCTTGACGACTGTCTTGGTGTGTTTGGACCAGACAGTTTGTTGGTGATGTGGACACCAAGGAACTTGAAACTCTCCACCCGCTGCACTACAGCCCTGTCGATGTTAATAGGGCCTGTTCGGCCCTCCTTTTCCTCTAATCTACGATCATCTCCTGTAGTCTTGCTCACATTGAGGGAGAGCTTGTTGTCCTGGCACCACACTGCAGGTCTCTGACCTCCTCCCTATAGGCTGTCTCATCGTTGTCGGTGATCAGGCCTACCACTGTTGTGTTGTCAGCAAACTTAATGATGGTGTTGGAGTCCTGCTTGGACAATCAGTTGTGGATGAACAGGGAATACAAGAGGGGAAAGCACGCACCCCTGTGGGCTCCCGGGTTGGAGGATCAGCGTGGCAGATGTGTTGTTGCCTACCCTTACCACCTGGGGGTGGCCCGTCAGGATGTCCAGGATCCAGCTGCAGAGGGAAGTGTTTAGTCCCATGGTCCTTAGATTAGTGATGAGCTTTGAGGGCACTATGGTGTTGAACGCTGAGCTGTAGTCAATGAACAGCATTCTCACATAGGTGTTCCTTTTTATGGAAAGAACAGCTCAAATAAGCAAAAAGAAACAACAGTCCATGATTACTTTAAGACATGAAGGTCAGTCAATAAAGCCACATACAAACATTGTCTCTTTTTATCTTTCTTAAGGCAGCTCTAAAATGCAGGTGTTTCAGCACAGCTCAGTGCTTTCTGTGGTGGTGAAAATCCAGACCGTAGGGGTTGGTAATGTTCTGTAGTTACGCCGTGATTGGCTCAGTGTTCTGTCACTCATGGGGACACCACGTCACCGAAAAATCTACAGGGAGAGGTAGAAAATTCAAGCCCCTTGGGTGCTGCCATAGATTTACATTAGAAGTGCCATCCAAGAAGGCTCAAGGTCATTGCCCACAGATAAAATTATGTCAAATCACGTTATATCTACCGCAGCTTTGATTGGACTGATCACTTCAACATCATACTTTCAAAATCTAATTCCATTCTATGGCCTCTTTCTAGAGCTCTGACCTGAAGATAACTTACGTCATGATTCAACCTTGTTTTTTTCAGAGTTCCCAGTTGTCTTGAAAGCACCATAAATCCAGAAAATTTTGATTTCAAGTTTAATGAAAACATTTGCCCACAAGAAGGACCACCGTGCCACCTCCAAAAATGTTTTGAATGCTGCTGCATACATTATTTTATATGCCAGGTAGATATGTATACTGTAGCTAAGAAAGTCATCCTACGTGTATGATTGGTAGTAAGCTGTTAGTAGCCCATGTTCCTCACCCAAATAGTTTGGTCTCTTTCCCCCTCATAATTTAGCCTACTGTTCTGACTTGGTTGTGCACATGTAGCCTATAGCCTGTTTTAGAGAAATGTCATCATCAAATATTGTAGGAACTTTCACTGTCTGCTTATATGCCCCCTTTAATTATACTACGGTTCTGACTTGGTGTTCAGGGAGAATACTGAAAGAACGGCCCATGTTCTGAATTCTGTCGCTGTACATTTCAAAAGTGCTGAACAAATAGTTATATTGACTACGTCCGTCTCAGTTCACTCATTGTCTTAATCAAAATTACGACTGCCTCTTATCCCCTCATCATTCACTTATGCCATAGATTGTACATCTCAATTGTCAGTAGAAACCACATTTGTTTAAGCAAGTCAGCCATATATATTAATATTTAAATTTACAACAACTTGGGATGTGCCAAGAACGTTGATCATATAAAAAATAAATGTTGTTGACTAGGTGTGAGCAGTATGGCAGAAATGACTGGGGGCTGTAAGGGGAACCTGGAATGGAGTATTTAGAAGGTACTCAAGGCCCTGGGGGCTGAAGAGGGAACCTGGAATGGATAATTTAGAAGATACTCAAGGCCCTGGGGGCTGTAGGGGAAACCTGGAATGGATCATTTAGAAGATACTCAAGGCCCTGGGGGCTGTAGGGGAAACCTGGAATGGAGTATTTTGAAGATACTCAAGGCCCTGGGGGCTGTAGGGGGAACCTGGTATGGATCATTTAGAAGATACTCAAGGCCCTGGGGGCTGTAGGGGAACCTGGAATGGATCATTTAGAAGATACTCAAGGCCCTGGGGGCTATAGGGGGAACCTGGAATGGATCATTTAGAAGATACTCAAGGCCCTGGGGGCTGTAGGGGGAACCTGGAATGGATCATTTAGAAGATACTCAAGGCCCTGGGGGCTGTAGGGGGAACCTGGAATGGATAGTTTAGAAGATACTCAAGGACCTGGGGGCTGTTTGGGGAAACCTGGAATGGAGTATTTAGAAGACACTCAAGGCCCTGGGGGCTGTAGGGGGAACCTGGAATGGATAGTTTAGAAGATACTCAAGGCCCTGGGGGCTGTAGGGGAAACCTGGAATGGATCATTTAGAAGATACTCAAGGCCCTGGGGGCTGTAGGGGGAACCTGGAATGGATCATTTAGAAGATACATGAAGGAAGTGAATGAAATTAAAAACAGAGTGGTTGTGATGTCATTCAGAAAAACAGGCAACATGATTGAGTAAAATCATTTATTTAATTCTATATGCTACAAAGACAAAAACAATATCTTACCAGGATGATTAATTGAACAATAATGGTTTTGCACAAAACAACCCCAATTAAACAATAGGCCTATATTAGTTTCATGTTTAAACAAATTAACATAATAATGAGACCAAAATGGGAAAATGAAGAAAATAATTATAATAATCTACAGTATATGACCAGTATATGACTGCTGTTAAAGGACAGCTGCTGAATGAATAATACAACACACATTATATTAAAACACATTCCAATCAGAATTATACATGTATCAGTTAATACATCACATTAGATCAAATGCCACTATTGTTCCAGCAGGTGGAGCTACAATGTAACAACATACAGCATTGTGTCTCACAGTTCTATATTACAATTCCATGAGTTCCATTCTGATGGTTGTTATGGTGATCAGGTGATCTCAGCCTCCCTCTTCTTCAACATGATCACCTGTTCAACACAGAAGTAGTTCATCAGTGTGGCCATGTATTTAATTATCCAATACAGAACCACTTAGAAATGTAAATCATATCAGATGATTTACTAGTCAATACTGTGCTACTTAGAATCCTATCAAATTATTTCCAACAAGGCTCCTGCTTATGTCCTGCTCTCCCTTATCAATACCTGGGCTATTTACTCCTCATCAATACCCGGGCTATTTACTACTTATCAATACCCGGGCTATTTACTCATTTTCAATACCTGGGATATTTACTATTTATCAATACCTGGGCTATTTACTCCTCATCAATACCTGGGCTATTTACTACTTATCAATACCCGGGCTATTTACTACATATCAATACCCGGGCTATTTACTCATTTTCAATACCTGGGATATTTACTACTTATCAATACCTGGGCTATTTACTCCTCATCAATACCTGGGCTATTTACTCCTCATCAATACCTGGGCTATTTACTCCTCATCAATACCTGGGCTATTTACTCCTCATCAATACCTGGGCTATTTACTCCTTATCAATACCTGGGATATTTACTCCTCATCAATACCTGGGCTATTTACTCCTTATCAATACCTGGGCTATTTACTCCTCATCAATACCTGGGATATTTACTGCTCATCAATACCTGGGCTATTTACTCCTCATCAATACCTGGGCTATTTACTCCTTATCAATACCTGGGCTATTTACTCCTCATCAATACCCGGGTTATTTACTCCTCGTCAATACCCAGGATATTTACTATTCATCAATACCTGGGATATTTACTCCTCATCAATACCTGGGCTATTTACTCCTTATCAATACCTGGGCTATTTACTCCTCAACAATACCTGGGCTATTTACTCCTTATCAATACCTGGGCTATTTACTCCTCATCAATACCTGGGCTATTTACTCCTCGTCAATACCCAGGATATTTACTATTCATCAATACCCAGGCTATTTACTATTTATCAATACCCGGGCTATTTACTCCTCATCAATACCTGGGATATTTACTCCTTATCAATATTACTCCTAAATGCATGAATTCATATCAGTTCCATTACATATTGTGGTAGTTAATCCATCCTACTGTCTCCTTCTACTGAGTGACATATTTTGTTAGTTGACTCTAATCCATCCTACTATCTACTTCTACTAAGAGGTAACATAATATAGTACACACTGTGTTCAGAATACCATATTGTGCCCATGCAGCTGTTCTATATAAGCAAGTCTCTCCAGGATCACAGCTCACCTAATTGGTCTTGGTGGGTCTTTCTGTGTATCCTGGTTTCCACTTCAACACTGTAAACATGGTTCAATCAGAGCTACAGTTATTAACACTTTAAACATGGTTCAATCAGAGCTACAGTTATCAACACTATAAAAACTAAGAAAAATGAACTGAACTATATAAACTAAGTAAAAATAAATGTTTTGTCATAAGTGTGGTAGACGGGTTGATATACCACTGCTTCCAGCCAATCAGCACTCAGGGCTGGAACCCCCCAGTGTATAATGCAGGTTTTATCACCACTTAACAGTGTAAAGAAGGACCAGATCATCTGAATGTCGAGGTTTCTCATATTCTCACCTGTCACAGTCATCCAGCTCTCTGGTGATTCTCCTTTTGAGTTGGAACACTTGTAGAGTCCTTCATCTGACTTGGATACTGCAGGGATGGTCATCTCTCCTGTAGTCTCAGCCCTGATGAGGGATCCATCTTTGTAGAAATCAGCTGTGAGGTCAGAGGGAGTTCCCTGATATCTGCAGCGCAGAGTCACAGAATCTCCCTCAGTCACAGGAAGGGCAGGCTCTCCAGGATCACAGCTCCAGCTGTATATAATATATAAACATCATATATAAACAGGTCTCTCCAGGACCACAGCTCCAGCTGTATATAATATATAAACATCATATATAAACAGGTCTCTCCAGGATCACAGCACCAGCTGTATATAATATATAAACATCATATATAAACAGGTCTCTCCAGGATCACAGCTCCAGCTGTATATAATATATAAACATCATATATAAACAGGTCTCTCCAGGACCACAGCTCCAGCTGTATATAATATATAAACATCATATATAAACAGGTCTCTCCAGGATCACAGCACCAGCTGTATATAATATATAAACAGGTCTCTCCAGGATCACAGCTCCAGCTGTATATAATATATAAACATCATATATAAACAGGTCTCTCCAGGATCACAGCTCCAGCTGTATATAATATATAAACATCATATATAAACAGGTCTCTCCAGGATCACAGCTCCAGCTGTATATAATATATTAACAGGTCTCTCCAGGATTACAGCACTAGCTGTATATAATATATATACACCATTACCCTCCCCTGCTGAGACAAGACTACAGTCCCATTACCCCCGCTGGCGTGTCTGAGACAAAGCTAGAGTGCAGTTACCCAATATATCAATGTATATAGATATTAAACCATATAGATATTAAACTATATAGATGTTAAACCACATAGATATTAAAACATACATATCATAAACTATATAGATATTAAACTATATAGATATTAAACCATACATCTAGTAAACTATATAGATATTAAACCATACATATAGTAAACTATATAGATATTAAACCATATAGATATTCAACTATATAGATATTAAACCATACATATTGTAAACTATATAGATAATAATCCAAATAGATTTTAAACCATATAGATATTAAACTATACAGATATTAAACCATACATATAGTAAACTATATAGATATTAAACTATATAGATATTAAACAATACATATAGTAAACTATATAGATATTAAACCGTACATATATTAAACTATATAGATCTTAAACCATACAGATATTAAACTATTTAGATATTAAACTATATAGATATTAAACTATATAGATATTAAAAAAATATATTTATTAAACCATACAGATATAAAATAATATAGATATTAAACCATTCAGATATTAAACCATACAGATATTAAACTATATAGATATTAAAAAATATATATATTAAACCATATAGATATTAAACCATACAGATATTAAACCATACAGATGTTAAACTATATAGATATTAAACCATACAGATATTAAACTATATAGATATTAAAAATATATATATATTAAACCATATAGATGTTAAACCATACAGATATTAAACTATACAGAAATTAAACTATACAGACATTAAACTATATAGATATTATAATATATAGATATTAAGCTATACAGATATTAAACCATACAGATATTAAACTATATTGATATTAAATCATATAGATATTAAACTATACAGACATTAAACTATATAGATATTAAAATATATAGATATTAAGCTATACAGATATTAAACCATACAGATATTAAATTATATTGATATTAAATCATATAGATATTAAACTATAGAGATATTAAACTATATAATACACTTTAAAGATATTAAACCATGCAGATTTCAGCTCAACCTTCCCGCAATACCATACAGATAATCATAAGATAGATGTGTTCCATCTCACCTGCCGAGACACACACACAGAGAGAGAGAGAGTACTTACAGAGTAGCGAGTTCCATCCTGTCTTGATGCTGAGTGAGACTCTGTCATCTCCAGTTATAGACTTATCGACCGTAATCCTGACGTGATGAAACAGAGGAAGAGAGAGTATGTTATTTTGTCTATACTTCCTCTACCACTGTATATTTCTTCATTGCCACTCTTAACTCCCCTGGACTAGGGTCATATCCGTTAAATCCAACTATTCCCATGTGCCCAACTGTGTTATTCTGAGAGGATTGACCCCTAACCTCTACTATCAGTCACTACTGTAGTAGATCTGAGAGGATTGACCTCTAACTCCTTCTATCAGTCACTACTGTAGATCAGAGAGGATTGACCTCTCACCCCTACTCCATATGTGTGGTTCCCACCGTGAAGCATGGAGGAGGAGGCGTGATGGTGTGGGGGTGCTGTGCTGGTGACAGTGTCTGTGATTTGTTGAGAATTCAAGGCACACTTAACAAGCATGTCTACCACAGCATTCTACAGTGATACGCCATCCCATCTGGTTTGCACTTAGTGGGACTATCATTTGTTTTTCAACAGGACAATGACCCAACACACCTCCAGACTGTTTAAGGGCTATTTGACCAAGAATGAGAGTGATAGAGTGCTGCATAAGATGACCTGTCCTCCATAATCACCTAATCACATAATCAATTGAGATGGTTTGGGATGAGTTGGACCACAGAGTGAAAAGCATTCCAGGAGCTCTTCAAAGGCTTCTACAATGGCTTTCTGACTTCCGGCGCCGACAGAGATGGCAGCCTCGCTTCACGTTCTCAGGAAACCATGCAGTATTTTGTTTTTTTATGTATTACTTCTTACATTGTTACCCCGGGAAATATTAAGTTTTATTACATACAACCGGGAGGAACTATTGGATATAAGAGCAACGTCAACTTACCAACATTACGACCAGGAATACGACTTTCCCAAAGAGGATTCTCGGTTTGCTAACCCAAACACAACAATAGACTGGATAGCACCCGGCGACTCAAAGCAACGGCGGCGCCGGAGAAGAGGGAAACGCGCCGGTCTTTTGGTCAAGCTACGCCGACGGGCGCATCGTGCACCTCTCCCGAGTATTTTAATCGCCAATGTACAGTCTCTTGACAACAAAGTACACGAAATCAGATCAAGGGTGATCATAACAACATACAGGAACTCAAGTCCTTTTGTTCACCTGACATAGAATTCCTTACAATCAAATGCAGACCGCATTATCTACCAAGAGAATTCTCCTCTATTATAATCACAGCCGTGTACATCCCCCCCCTCAAGCTGACACATCAACGGCACTGAAAGAAATTCATCGGACTCTATGTAAACTGGAAACCACATATCCTGAGGCTGCATTTATTGTGGCTGGGGGTTTTAATAAGGCTAATTTAAGAACAAGGCTCCCAAAATTTTACCAGCATATCGAATGTGCCACCCGGGCTGGTAAAATCCTGGACCACTGTTATTCCAACTTCCGTGATGCATACAAGGCTATTCTCCGCTCTCCTTTCGGCAAGTCTGACCATGACTCCATTTTGTTGCTCCCAGCCTACAAACAGAAACTAAAACAGGAAACGCCCGTTCTCAGGTCTGTTCAACGCTGGTCCGACCAATCTGATTCCATGCTGCAAGATTGCTTCGAGCACGTGGACTGGGATATGTTCCGGATACCATCTGACAACAACATTGATGTATACGCTGATTCGGTGAGCGAGTTTATTAGCAAGTGCATTGGTGATGTTGTACCCATAGCAAATATCAAAACCTTCCCCAACCAGGAACCGTGGATTGATGGCAGCATTCGCGCAAAACTGAAAGCGCGAACCACTGCTTTTAACCAGGGTAAGGCTACCGGAAACATGACTGAATACAAACAGTGTAGCTATTCCCTCCGCAAGGCAATCAAACAAGCTAAGCGTCAATATAGAGACAAAGTAGAGTCACAATTCAATGGCTCAGACACAAGAGGAATGTGGCAGGGTCTACAGTCAATCACGGACTACAAAAAGAAAACCAGCCCGTCGCGGACCATGACGTCCTGCTCCCAGACAAACTAAACAACTTCTTTGCTCGCTTTGAGGACAATACAGTGCCACCGACACGGCCCGCTACCAAAACCTGCGGGCTCACCTTCACCGCAGCCGATGTGAGAAAAACATTTAAATGTGTTAACCCTCGCAAGGCTGCCGGCCCAGATGGCATCCCTGGCCGTGTCCTCAGAGCATGCGCAGACCAGCTGGCTGGTGTGTTTACGGACATATTCAATCAGTCCCTATCCCAGTCTGCTGTTCCCACATGCTTCAAGAGGGCCACCATTGTTCCTGTTCCCAAGAAAGCTAAGGTGACTGAGCTAAATGACTATCGCCCGTAGCACTCACTTCCGTCATCATGAAGTGCTTTGAGAGATTAGTCAAGGATCATATCACCTCCATCCTGCCAGACACCCTGGACCCACTCCAATTTTCTTACCGTCCCAATAGGTCCACAGACGATTTAATCGCAATCACACTGCATACTGCCCTAACCCATCTGGACAAGAGGAATACTTATGTAAGAATGCTGTTCATCGACTACAGCTCAGCATTTAACACCATAGTTCCCTCCAAGCTCGTCATTAAGCTCGAGACCCTGGGTCTCGACCCAGCCCTGTGCAACTGGGTCCTGGACTTCCTGACGGGCCGGTCCCAGGTGGTGAGGGTAGGAAACAACATCTCCACCCCGCTGATCCTCAACACTGGGGCCCCACAAGGATGCGTTCTCAGCCCTCTCCTGTACTCCCTGTTGACCCATGACTGCGTGGCCAAGCACGCATCCAACTCAATCATCAAGTTTGCTGACGACACTACAGTGGTAGGCTTGATTACCAACAATGACGAGACAGCCTACAGAGAGGAGGTGAGGGCCCTCGGAGTGTGGTGTCAGGAAAATAACCTCTCACTCAATGTCAGCAAAACAAAGGAGATGATCGTGGACTTCAGGAAACAGGAGAGGGAGCACCCCCCTATCCACATCGAGGGGACAGTAGTGGAGAAGGTGGAAAGTTTTAATTTCCTCGGCGTACACATCACGGACAAACTGAATTGGTCCACCCACACAGACAGCGTGGTGAAGAAGGCGCAACAGCGCCTCTTCAACCTCAGGAGGCTGAAGAAATTTGGCTTGTCACCAAAATCACTCAAACTTTTTGGAGCAGTGGCTTCTTCCTTGCTGTCACGACTTCTACTGAAGTCGGTTCCCCTCCTCGTTCGGGCGGCATTCGGCGGTCAGCGTCACCGGTCTTCTAATCATCACGATCCACTTTTCATTTTCCATTTGTCTTGTCTTGTTTTTCACACACCTGGTTTGCATTCCCCATCATTATCTGTTGTGTATTTAACCCTCAGTTTTCCCCCATGTCTATGTGTGTGATTGTTCATTGTTAAGCCGTTTGCGTTCCGGCTGGTGCGTTTTATTTATGCCTCGCTTGTTTGCGTTTGGCAAAGTGTTTTGTATTACGCGGTTAGTGTTTTGTTCGTTGGATTCTTTGAGTAAAGTGCTTTCAGTCCTGTTCTCTTGCGCCTGACTATTCATACACACGAACCCTGACACTTGCTGAGCGGCCTTTCAGGTAATGTCGTTTTACTGTGGATATAGATACTTTTGTATCTGTTTCCTCCAGCATCTTCACAAGGTCCTTTGCTGTTGTTCTGGGATTGATTTGCACTTTTCGCATCAAAGTACGTTCATCTCTTGGAGACAGAACGCGTCTCCTTCCTGAGCGGTATGACGGCTGCGTGGTCCCATGGTGTTTATACTTGCGTACTATTGTTTGTACAGATGAACGTGGTACCTTCAGGCGTTTGGAAATTACTCCCGAGGATGAACCAGACTTGTGGAGGTCTACAATTTTTTGGTTGATTTCTTTTGATTTTCCCATAATGTCAAGCAAAGAGGCACTGAGTTTGAAGGTAGGCCTTGAAATACATTCACAGGTACACCCCCAATTGACTCAAATGATGTCAATTAGCCTATCAGAAGGGACTAAGGGAGATATAGCCTAAGGACAGGAGCATAAAGTCATGGGATAGGAGAGAGAGAGAGGGACTAAGGGAGATATAGCCTAAGGGGGGACAGGAGCATAAAGTCATGGGATAAGAGAGAGAGTGAGTTTAAAATAGATAGAACTGCAAAGGAAAAAATAGGAAATAATAGATAAAACTAAGGAGCAAAGAATAAATAGTTTACAAAATAGTTTACAAAAAACCATGGAGTCGCTGAAAGAAGCGCAAGTAAATTCTACCAATTGGCTCGAATATGAAAGAGTAAACTAGATAATGTAAGGCAAAAGTATTAACAGGATAATTCTAATTAAATAAAGAATTCAGGGAGGTAATTATGAATTGGAACATAAAACCAGAATAAGAAGCTCAATATACAAGTTAGTGTTCTATCAGCGTCATTACGCTCACAGGACTGTTTTAAAAATTAATAGGGTAAAATGGGGTGCTTGGTAATGTCGTTCAGGCTATTTTGGTTGGATTTCAAACGCACTAGATTGGATATACCAGAGTGCAGAATAACTGATGAGTTAACAAATACTCGTCAGATTGAATATTGTTGGTGTCAGTAAATGTAAGGGAAATAACATAATTTGAATTATTGCAAGCAGCACAGTTAGTCACCAATGTGTTTAACAAACAAGTAAAGAGCCTAACCAGCTTTGCGAGGTGAGTAGAACGGAGAGTGAAGATGTATTTTTCTTGTTTATATCTGGAAAACAGCCAGATAGGTCCCCAAGGACACATTCTTAAATGGAAGAAGTTTGGAACCACTAAGACTCTTCCTTTATTTAAGCTCTCTTCTCTGGTTGATGGCTTGGAAGGCAGCCACGGTTCATCCTTTATTTGAAGGGGGAGATCAAGCTGATCCTAACTGTTATAGGCCTATTTCTATTTTGCCCGGTTTATCAAAAGTGTTGGAAAAACTTGTCAATAATCATCTGACTGGCTTTCTTGATGTCTAGTATTCTCTCTGGTATGCAATCTCGTTTCTGCTCAGGTTATGGATGTGTCACTGCAACCTTAAAGGTCCTCAATGATGTCACCATTGCCCTTGATTCTAAGCAATGCTGTGCTGCTATTTTTCTTGACTTGGCCAAAGCTTTTGATACGGTGGACCATTCCATTCTTGAGTGCCGGCTAAGAAGTATTGGTGTCTCTGAGGGGTCTTTGGCCTGGTTTGCTAACCACCTCTCTCAAAGAGTGCTGTGTGTCTGCTGTCTCAGCCACTGCCTGTCACCAAGGGAGTTCCCCCAGGCTCGATCCTAGGTGGTTTGGTTAGCAGAATGCCCCTCTCCCTACCGGTGTGATTACTACCTCTGAGGGTTTAGAGCTTGAGGTAGTCACCTCATACAAGTACTTGGGAGTATGGCTCGACGGTACACTGTCCTTCTCTCAGCACATGTCAAAGCTGCAGGCTAAGGTTAAATCTAGACTTGGTTTCCTCTATCATAATCGCTCCTCTTTCACCCCAGCTGCAAAACTAACCCTGATTCAGATGACCATCCTACCTATTTTAGATTACGGTGACATAATTTATAGATCGGCTCTCGAGTGGCCATCAGATTTGCCACCAATGATCCTTATAAAACACATCACTGCACTCTATACTCCTCTGTAAACTGGTCATCTCTGTATACCCGTGGCAACACCCACTGTTGATGCTTATTTATAAAACCCTCTTAGGCCTCACTCCCTCCTATCTGAGATATCTACTGCAGCCTTTATCCTCCACATACAACACCCGCTCTGCCAGTCACATTCTGTCAATGTTCCCCAAAGCACAAACATCCCTGGGTCGGTCCTCTTTTCAGTTCGCTGCAGCTAGCAACTGGAACGAGCTGCAACAAACACTCAAACTGGACAGTTTTATCTCAATCTCTTCATTCAAAGACTCAATCATGGACACTCTTACTGACAGTTGTGGCTGCGTTGCGTGATGTATGTAATCACTGCCAAAGTTGCTTCAACAAAGTACTGAGTAAAGGGTCTGAATACTGATGGAAATGTGATATTGCAAATTTTGTTTTTTGTTTTTTTGCAAACAATTCTAGAAATCTGTTTTTGCTTTGTCATTATGGGGTATTGTGATGTCATTATGGGGTATTGTGATGTCATTATGGGGTATTGTGTGTATATTGATGAGGGAAAAAAACAACCATTTAATCCATTTTAGAATAAGGCTGTAACGTAGCAATATGTGGAAAACGTCTAGGGGTCTGAATACTTACCGAATGCACTGTATATATAATATTGAATTAATATTGAAGTATCATGCAGCAACATGGTGATAAGTCACTCTGATAAAATGTGTGTATTTTCTGCCATACTGTTCACACCTGTCTAGCTAGTCACATTAATGTTAAATGATCAAATGTTCTTGGGACAATTTCACATTGAAATACTTATTTTCCACCATAATTTGCAAATAAATTCATTAAAAGTCCTACAATGTGATTTTCTTTTTTTTCCTCCCTTTGTCTGTCATAGTTGAAGTGTACCTATGATGAAAATTACAGGCCTCTCTCATCTTTTTAAGTGAGAGAACTTGCACAATTGGTGGCTGACTAAATACTTTTTTGCCCCACTGTAAATGTTGTATAAAATATATGATTAAGTATTAAGTAGTTTTGTGAAGACAGCAATGTGATTATAGCCTTCTAAATTAAATCATTTTTTGTCATATAAACTTTTATCCAGTCAGTAATCACACCCACGTGAGCACAGACGGTGTGATGGAACTGCCTTTCAGACCAGAGTGCTTAAAAGCACTCGCAAATTATTATACTTTAGACCAGAGAACGTGAGGCCGTGGCTCACATGTTGAAATGGTTAAATTTACAATACCAAAGAAGCGGACGGTAAAGCCGGACGTCACGAGTACAGACCAGCATGACAGACAGCGTGAGATGAACGTTATGAAATGGTTGGAACCTATGAAAGACCAGAACACACAGTCACAGACTCACAGTCTGCAGCATGAAAAGGTTATCCTAGAACTTCGACTAAAGACACGAGAGGGAAAGGAAGACAATCCCCTCTGATACAACTGTTGGTACGTCTGAAATATCTATTCTCCAAGACCAGAGAAGCACTACATCCACAAAGGACATTGTGAACTCTGGTGGACAAACCAGAGTCTTACATACATCGAGAGACTACCCATAGATGGATCGATTGGTTTTAACAGAGAGATGACAAAGACATCAGTGCATAAATATATACATTGCATTCCTTATCCGAATGAGCGGTCGTTCATGTGCAAAGTGTCTGTATTCCCGTGAACGTAGCTTCCAAATGTATGTGCGATAAGTCGACTCTCTACGTCTCCCCCTCTCCTTACCTACCCCTCCCTTTCCATTGTGTAAACAAGCAGTCATATCTTGTTAGTCAACTAGGGACCTGTTTTCATTGCATTATGTTAGTAATCAACAACCTATACCATGTGTGTGTGTTTATGTATTTCTGTGTGATTATTTAGTTAGTTAGTAAATAATTAAATAATTAAGCTAATTTGTGTATTGTTGATTCATCCGTTAGGTTAGGGTTCGTGCAGAATTATGCGACGTTCAGAATGAGACTGATGAGGTAATAATTAATAATTGACTGTTATTGATGTAAGAGATATCTATATATCTTTAGAGTTTAAGTCGGGAGATAGCAACTCGTTAAACAACTGTTCCCGTGGTGCCCCAAAATCCTAATGAGTTAATTGTCACATGATTCATTTAATCGAGTAACAATTAAACATAGTAGGTAATTATTCGATAAATAACAGTCATCACATTAATGATAGTCACGTCACGACACATCTCAACATCAACTGTTCAGAGGAGACTTCGTGAATCAGACTTTCATGGTCAAATTGCTGCAAGGAAACCACTACTAAAGGACACCAATAAGAAGAAGACACTTGCTTGGGCCAAGAAACACGAGCAATGGACATTAGACCGGTGGAAATCTGTCCTATGGTCTGATGAGTCAGATTTTTGGTTACAACCGCTGTGTCTTTATGAGACGCAGAGTAGGTGAACGGATTATCTCTGCCTTCCCGACTTCAACTGCATATACATACACATATACAGTACCAGTCAAAAGTTTGGACACCTACTCATTCAAGGGTTTTTCTTAATTTTTACTATGGAATCATTTAGTAACCACAAAAGTGTTAAACAAAGACCAAGTCCATATTATGGCAAGAACAGCTCAAATAAGCAACAAGAGAAACGACAGTCCATCATTACTTTAACACATGAAGGTCAGTTAATCTGGAAAATGACAATCATTTTTCTTCAAGTGCATCAAGCGCTATGATGAAACTGGCTCTCATGAGGACCTCCACAGGAAATGAAGACCCAGAGTTACCTCTGCTGCAGAGGATAAGTTCATTAGAGTAAACTGCATCTCAAATTGCATCCCAAATAAATTCTTCAGAGTTCAAATAACAGACACATCTCAACAGCAACTGTTCAGAGGAGACTGTGAATCAGGCCTTCATGGCTTTGCTGCAAAGAAACCACTACTAAAGGACACCAATAAGAAGAAGAGACTTGCTTGGGCCAAGAAACACGAGCAATGGACATTAGACCGATGGTACTCTGGTCTGATGATTCCAAATTTGAGATTTTTGGTTCCAACCGCTGTGTCTTTGTGAGACGCAGAGTAGATGAACGGATGATCTCTGCATGTGTGGTTCCCACCGTGAAGCATGGAGGAGGAGGTGTGATGGTGTGGGGGTGCTTTGCTGGTGACACAGTCTATGATTTATTTAGAATTCAAGGCACACTTATCCAGCATGGCTACCACAGCATTCTGCAGCATTACGCCATCCCATCTGGTTTGTGCATAGTGGAACTATCATTTGTTTTTCAACAGGACAATGACCCAACACACCTCCAGGCTGTGTAAGGGCTATTTGACCAAGAAGGAGAGTGATGGAGCACTGCATCAGATGATGGCCTCCACAACCACCCAACCTCAACCCAATTGAGATGCTTTGGGATGAGTCGGACCTCAGAGTGAAGGAAAAGCAGCCAGCAAGTGCTCAGCATATGTGGAAACTCCTTCAAGAGTGTTGGAAAAGCATTCCAGGTGAAGCTGGTTGAGAGAATGCCAAGAGTGTGCAAAAGCTGTCAACAAGGCAAAGGGTGGCTACTTTGAAGAATCTCAAATCTCAAATCTATTTTGATTTGTTTAACACTTTTTTGGTTACTACATGATTCCATGTGTTATTTCATAGTTTTTATTTTTCCACTACATTTTCTACAATGTAGAAAATATTAAAAATAAAGAAAAAAACCTTGAATGAGTAGGTCCAAGCATTTCTGTTAGCTAAAAACAGAGCCCCACCTGCCCTGAATGACGGGTCGCCACTGTTGTCGCATTTATTTCACATTATTTGATATTAATTTAATGTCCATATAAGAACACTAGATGGAGCCAGATATCGCGAGATGACATGAAGTTAATGTCCATATCAGAACACTAGATGGAGCCAGATATCGCGAGATGTTATGAAGTTAATGTCCATATCAGACCACTAGAAGGAGCCAGATATCGCGAGATGATATACAACTAGAAGTACTGTCAGTGAAAGTGAAAGTAAAGTGTGAAAGTCCCCCACCCTTTTCCTCCGTTATTTATTGGAACAGACGTCGTGTTACATTCTGGTCGTTGACAAATGAGTCTTTCAACTGTCCGGGTTTATTTTCTAACCTCCTAATAGTTTATTGACCAGTTAGAAACAGCTTTACCTTGGAGTCAGACTTGTTAGTGAAATGAAGCCCTTTCTGACCTCGGCGGCCTGCTGTTTTGGGATTCTGTTCATCAGTGTTTCATTGATAACAACAGGTAGGCCACAACATTATTCCTTCATTATTTACCCTAAAGGCTGTTTTATTATCTGAACATAATATTAACAAGAAAGAAACGGTATTTACCCTAAAGGCTGTTTTATTATCTGAACATAATATTAACAAGAAAGAAACGGTATTTACCCTAAAGGCTGTTTTATTATCTGAACATAATATTAACAAGAAAGAAACGGTATTTACCCTAAAGGCTGTTTTATTATCTGAACATAATATTAACAAGAAAGAAACGGTATTTACCCTAAAGGCTGTTTTATTATCTGAACATAATATCAATAAGAAAGAAACTGAGTTTCTTCAGTTTGGGGTGTGGTGGTGCTGTAGGGTGTCTGATCAGACAGGACAGTTTGGGGTGTGGTGGTACTGTAGGGTGCCTGATCAGACAGGACAGTTTGGGGTGTGGTGGTGCTGTAGGGTGTCTGATCAGACAGGACACTTTCCGGTGTGGTGGTGCTGTAGGGTGTCTGATCAGACAGGACAGTTTGGGGTGTGGTGGTGCTGTAGGGTGTCTGATCAGACAGGACAGTTTGGGGTGTGGTGGTGCTGTAGGGTGTCTGATCAGACAGGGCAGTTTGGGGTGTGGTGGTGCTGTAGGGTGTCTGATCAGACAGGACAGTTTGGGGTGTGGTGGTGCTGTAGGGTATCTGATCAGACAGGACAGTTTGGGTTGTGGTGGTGCTGTAGGGTGTCTGGCAGACAGGACAGTTTGGGGTGTGGTGGTGCTGTAGGGTCTCTGATCAGACAGGACAGTTTGGGGTGTGGTTGTGCTGTAGGGTGTCTGATCAGACAGGACAGTTTGGGTTGTGGTGGTGCTGTAGGGTGTCTGATCAGACAGGGCAGTTTGGGGTGTGGTGGTGCTGTAGGGTGTCTGATCAGACAGGGCAGTTTGGGGTGTGGTGGTGCTGTATGGTGTCTGATCAGACAGGGCAGTTTGGGGTGTGGTGGTACTGTAGGGTGTCTGATCAGACAGGGCAGTTTGGGGTGTGGTGGGTACTGTAGGGTGTCTGATCAGACAGGGCAGTTTGGGGTGTGGTGGTGCTGTAGGGTGTCTGATCAGACAGGACAGTTTGGGGTGGGGTGGTGCTGTAGGGTGTCTGATCAGACAGGGCAGTTTGGGGTGTGGTGGTACTGTAGGGTGTCCGTGGCAGACAAACACTATTTACACAATACTAAGATATGGCAGTGACTGTTTCGTAGCAGGGTAGGAGAATTAGTTTAGTTTAGGTAAAGTGTTAGCGAAAATGCTCTCCTAACTTGTTACGAAAATCGAAGTGACGCACAAAGTAGAGGGTGTTAAATGGTTAGGCTAAAGGAAGTGTAGCCATGTTCATGACTGTAAAGAGGAGACGCTTTACACCGAGGTAAAGACAGATTCAGGTTGGATATTCGCCTGTAGTTTTCCTTACCTCCACCAACAGCAGTTAGGGACCGTCAACATAGTGACAAATCATAATGTTCTAATTTCAATATCTCTTTAACCATTACTCCTAAAACTTTCAAAACTGGTTCTAGCCAACCCGATGTCATAGACACACAATGCAAACACTTTTTGTCGATTTACATTTTAAAATACATTTTACATTTTCTAATTTCAATAGCTCTTTGGTCATGTGACCTACTGACTTCAAACAAGGTTCAGAATGTACACTCAGCGGGCCTACACATTGCACACCCTTTAGTGTGTCCATTTTCATCTACACAATGTTTCTAAATTCAATAGCTCCTTGGTAATGTGACCTACTGTCACGATCGTCTTTGCAATTATCAGACCAAGGCGCAGCGTGCATAGAGTTCCACATATTTTAATTGAAGTGAAACATACAAAACAACAAAGAAACAACAGATCGAAACAATAACGTAGCGCTAAAAGGCACTAACACAAAACAATATCCCACAAATGCAGGTGGGAACAGAACACACTAAGTATGATCCCCAATTAGAGGTAACGAATAACAGCTGCCTCTAATTGGGAACCATACTCAACCCCAACATAGAAATAACACATTTAGAAAAAAAAAAAAACCTAGTCACGTCCTGACCTAAAACACCATAGAGAACCCAGAGGGCTCTCTATGGCCAGGACGTGACACCTAAAGACCTCAAACAAGGTTCAGAAAGTCCACTGACTACCCTTCTATATTGCACAACCTTTAGTTTGCCCATTTTCATCTCACAGGAGTTTACATTAATTTCAAATCAAATAAAATGTTATTTGTCACATACACATGGTTAGCAGATGTTAATGCGAGTGTAGCGAAATGCTTGTGCTTCTAGTTCCCACCATGCAGTAGTATCTAACAAGTAATCTAACAAATTCACAACAAATACCTTATACACACAAGAGTAATGGAATGAATAAGAGTATATACATATAAATATATGGATGAGTGAGGCAGGATGCAGTAGATGGTATGGAGTACAGTATATACACACATATATATATATATATATATATATATATATATATATGTATATATATATATATGAGATGAGTAATGTAGGATTTGTAAACATTATATAAATGGCATTGTTTAAAGTGGCTAGTGATACATTATTTCAACCAATTATAATTATTAAAGTGGCTAGAGATTTGGGTCGATGGCCGCGAACGGCATAGGCAAGATTCAGTAGATTTAGAGTTTAGAGTACAGTGTATACATTTGATATAAGTATGTCGTATAAGTAAACATTATATACAAAATTGTTTAAAGTGGCTAGTGATACATTGTTACATCCAATTCCTATGTTTAAAGTGGCTTTCAAATTTCAAATTCAAATTTCAATAGCTCCTTGGTCATGTGACCTACTGACTTCAAACAAGGGAAAGCAAATGATTGAAAGGGGATGATTATTTTCTGTTGCTTCTTCCGACACCTGGTTGATGGTGCCGCTAGATACTGCGAGGGGTATTTGGTTCTCAAGCCTATAAATATTGCGCTGGCACTTGTTGTCGATTGGGTGTAAAAACCCAGTTAAAGTCCACTGAAGGTTAGTAGCGGCAACTGATGTCCAGTTTGTAAGACAGAAAAGCCTCTGATGATACCACCGGGTGTGACTCAGGGGCTGGGGGCAGCACTCAGGATGTGGAGGTTGGGTTGGGGTCTTAGTCTCTGAGCGGATAAAAGCGGGCGGGTCACCAGGTGCACATAGCTTGTTTCAGATTACCAGGTGCACAAGGAGGCCTCCATCAAGGCGCCCACTGAGTGTACATTCTGAACCTTGTTTGAAGTCAGTAGGTCACATGAACAAGGAGCTATTGAAATTCAAATGTAAAAAAAGGTTTGTACTTTGTTGACGCTCCCTAACTAATTCAACTAGGAATACAAAATGCTGCTCACATTTCCACGTTTATTAGCTTTGCAAAGTTAATTAATGTCCGAATTGTGAAAATAAGACCTGTGCAATGTTGTGCGCTATTTTTCCAACATCATGACACTTATTTGGAGTCTGTGGCTCAAGTGGTTTGAAAGCGCGAATATCCAACCTGAAACTGATTTTACCTCGGTACGCTTTACGATTTGCATTGAAGAGAGACAGTTTCTAGTGTCTGACTAGTGTCTGTTGAGTTAAACTATATATCCTTCCTGTATTCTGACTAGTGTCTGTTGAGTTAAAGTCAAAAGTCAAAGTCACCATTATTAGTCAGTTGTACAACCGAATGCCTTCAACTGAAATGTGTACAGTACATTGAGACAATGCACTGTCTGGGACAATGCACTGTCTGGGATGAGGGGTCTGGGATGAGGGGTCTGGGATGAGGGGTCTGGGACAATATACTGTCTGGGATGAGGGGTCTGGGATGAGGGGTCTGGGATGAGGGGTCTGGGATGAGGGGTCTGGGACAATATACTGTCTGGGATGAGGGGTCTGGGATGAGGGGTCTGGGATGAGGGGTCTGGGATGAGGGGTCTGGGACAATATACTGTCTGGGATGAGGGGTCTGGGATGAGGGGTCTGGGATGAGGGGTCTGGGACAATGTACTGTCTGGGATGAGGGGTTTGGGACAATGTACTGTCTGGGATGAGGGGTCTGGGACAATGTACTGTCTGGATGAGGGTCTGGGACAATGCACTGTCTGGGATGAGGGTCTGGGACAATGTACTGTCTGGGATGAGGGGTCTGGGACAATGTACTGTCTGGGATGAGGGGTCTGGGACAATGTACTGTCTGGGATGAGGGGTCTGGGACAATGCACTGTCTGGGATGAGGGGTCTGGGACAATGTACTGTCTGGGATGAGGGGTCTGGGATGAGGGGTCTGGGATGAGGGGTCTGGGACAATATACTGTCTGGGATGAGGGGTCTGGGATGAGGGGTCTGGGATGAGGGGTCTGGGACAATGTACTGTCTGGGATGAGGGGTTTGGGACAATGTACTGTCTGGGATGAGGGGTCTGGGACAATGTACTGTCTGGATGAGGGGTCTGGGACAATGCACTGTCTGGGATGAGGGGTCTGGGACAATGTACTGTCTGGGATGAGGGGTCTGGGACAATGTACTGTCGGGGATGAGGGGTCTGGGACAATGTACTGTCTGGGATGAGGGGTCTGGGACAATGTACTGTCTGGGATGAGGGGTCTGGGACAATGTACTGTCTGGGATGAGGGGTCTGGGACAATGTACTGTCTGGGATGAGGGGTCTGGGACAATGTACTGTCTGGGATGAGGGGTCTGGGATGAGGGGTCTGGGATGAGGTGTGTGTGGCCAATCCACCATTGTTTGGTGTGTAGCATGTTGGCTGCGCTTGCTGTGAATTACTAGAAGCTGGTCAAAATGAATTGACAACCCAAATCATTGTGCGGGCCGGATAGAAATGTGTCACAGGCACCAGCACGTCTTGTCTCTTATCCATTCTCGAGAACGGGTTTGGTAACTTATGATTCCTATCTTAATTAGTGATGTTACATATGGAGGGAGTTTCTGTCAGATTGCTTTGTAAATAAATCAAAGTGAATGCAGCTCTCTTCTTACAGACAGAGAGGTCCATCCCACATTTTATACAGACTACAATGATGAGTCCTAAAATTGTCCCCTTGTGATAAAACGTATTGCTGAATGGTAGACAGCGTCCAAGGGTTTTAAAACAGGTTTCCGCGTGCCACCTGGATTCACCTGGATTCACCTGGATTCACCTGGATTCACCTGGTCAGTCAATGTCATGGGAAGAGCAGGTGTTCATAATGTTTAGCTCAGTGGATAGTTTCTAATGGCAGCCTGCAGTACCCTGCGGCAGGTAGCCTAGTGGTTAGAGCGTTGGACTTGTAACCGGAGGGCTGCAAGTTCAAATCCCCGAGCTGACGAGGTAAAAATCTGTCGTTCTGCCCCTGAACAAGGCAGTTAACCCACTGTTCCCCGGGCGCCGAAGACGTGGATGTCGATTAAAGGCAGCCCCCCGCACCTCTCTGATTCAGAGGGGTTGGGTTAAATGTGGAAGACACATTTCGGTTGAAGGCATTCGGTTGTACAACTGACTAATAATGGTGACTTTGGTTGGCCTACAACTTGAGTTACTTAATGAGAGGGGGCAGCACTGAGCTAGCCTGCAGTACCCTGGTTGGCCTATCTCACACTGTCTACATAAATCTCCCACATGACGCCTTCATTTGGCTTCAATTCACTATTGAGTCTTCACATAGGAATGAATGGGGTCATGTGATTGATGGCTTTGTCCATTCATATGGACAGAGTCCATGGAAGAAACTGGTAACTTCCTGTATCTTTAACTGTGTGTCGTTTGTTTTTCTCCAGGGTCGTCTGAGGTTCAGGTTGTTGGATCGGCTGTCCCAGTCGTTGCCTTAGCTGGTGATGACGTCATTCTACCATGTTCCTTGAAACCCAGTGTCAGTGCTAAGGACATGGTAGTGAAGTGGACAGGATTGTTCCTGGAAACAAGAAACATTCATCTTTACCTTGACGGTCGAGACTCCAATGCGGATCAGTTTCCATCCTACAGGAGAAGGACATCATTGTTTAATGATGAACTGAAGAACGGCAACGTCTCCTTAAAGCTGACCAGAGTTACTCTCTCTGATGCTGGAAGATACAGGTGTTTCATTCCAACACTGACCAGCCAGGTGAAGGAAACCACCGTTCAACTCATTGTTGGTGAGTCATGAATACTGGAGATGTGATCAGAGGTTGTATTGGTAAATCTGGCTAAATGATTGGCTGCTAAAATATCAACATGTCTTCCTCCCTCATCATCATTATAGATCTCTGTTAGAGATCATGTATTCAGCTGGTCTCCCTCATCAGTCCTTCCTCTGTTAGAGATCATGTATTCAGCTGGTCTTCCTCCCTCATCATTCCTTCCTCTGTTAGAGATCATGTATTCAGCTGGTCTTCCTCCCTCATCATTCCTTCCTCTGTTAGAGATCATGTATTCAGCTGGTCTTCCTCATCAGTCCTTCCTCTGTTAGAGATCATGTATTCAGCTGGTCTTCCTCCCTCATCATTCCTTCCTCTGTTAGAGATCATGTATTCAGCTTGTCTTCCTCCCTCATCATTCCTTCCTCTGTTATAGATCATGTATTCAGCTGGTCTCCCTCATCATTCCTTCCTCTGTTAGAGATCATGTATTCAGCTGGTCTTCCTCCCTCATCATTCCTTCCTCTGTTATAGATCATGTATTCAGCTGGTCTTCCTCATCATTCCTTCCTCTGTTAGAGATCATGTATTCAGCTGGTCTCCCTCATCATTCCTTCCTCTGTTAGAGATCATGTATTCAGCTGGTCTCCCTCATCATTCCTTCCTCTGTTAGAGATCATGTATTCAGCTGGTCTTTTTGTTAATACTGGAGTGCTGCAGGGTACTGTTCATGACTTCTGACCATCTGTAGGTGCTGTATCCCAGCCAGTGATCTGTGTTTTATCTTGTATCTGTGTAGGTGCTGTATCTCAGCCAGTGATCTTTGTTTTATCTTGTATCTGTGTAGGTGCTGTATCTCAGCCAGTGATCTGTGTTTTATCTTGTATCTGTGTAGCTGCTGTATCTCAGCCAGTGATCTGTGTTTTATCGTGTATCTGTGTAGGTGCTGTATCTCAGCCAGTGATCTCTGTTTTATCTTGTATCTGTGTAGGTGCTGTATCCCAGCCAGTGATCTCTGTTTTATCTTGTATCTGTGTAGGTGCTATATCTCAGCCAGTGATCTCTGTTTTATCTTTTATCTGTGTAGGTGCTGTATCTCAGCCAGGGATCTCTGTTTTATCTTGTATCTGTGTAGGTGCTGTATCTCAGACAGTGATCTCTGGTTTATCTTGTATCTGTGTAGGTGCTGTATCTCAGCCAGTGATCTCTGTTTTATCTTGTATCTGTAGGTGGTGTATCCCAGCCAGTGATCTGTGTTTTATCTTGTATCTGTGTAGGTGCTGTATCTCAGCCAGTGATCTTTGTTTTATCTTGTATCTGTGGAGGTGCTGTATCTCAGCCAGTGATCTCTGTTTTATCTTGTATCTGTGTAGGTGCTGTATCTCAGCCAGTGATCTCTGTTTTATCTTGTATCTGTAGGTGCTGTATCTCAGCCAGTGATCTCTGTTTTATCTTGTATCTGTAGGTGCTGTATCTCAGCCAGTGATCTCTGTTTTATCTTGTATCTGTAGGTGCTGTATCTCAGCCAGTGATCTCTGTTTTATCTTGTATCTGTAGGTGCTGTATCCCAGCCAGTGATCTCTGTTTTATCTTGTATATGTGTAGGTGCTGTATCTCAGCCAGTGATCTCTGTTTTATCTTGTATCTGTGTAGGTGCTGTATCCCAGCCAGTGATCTCTATTGATGGAACTGAAGGCTGGGGGGTGGTCCTGAATTGTGAGTCTGGACGCTGGTATCCTGAACCAGAGATGGACTGGCTGGACAGTTCTGGAACCATCCTCCCTGCTGATGGACCTCCAAAGAAACACTGGGACAAAGAGGGCCTCTGCACTGTGAGACGACATGTCACCGTGGACCAGACTGACACCAACAGGTTCACCTGTAGAGTTCAACAGCAGGAGATCAACCACACGAAGGAGACAGAGATTCATGTCCCAGGTGAGGTCGTCATTGGTTAACCCAAATACCTGAGACCTCTTGTTAGTTAGACTAGTTAGTGGAGGACGGTTTCCTAAGGATGACCTCATTGGTCTGTTTTCAGTAGTATTTATAAATGATGCTTTACTTCCTATCCAGTATATATGTAGGTGTTGTAATGGTTTGACATGGCTTCTCTGTTTCCAGATGAGGTGTTTCCTAAGGGATGACCTCATTGGTCTGTTTTCAGTAGTATTTATAAATGATGCTTTACTTCCTATCCAGTATATATGTAGGTGTTGTAATGGTTTGACATGGCTTCTCTGTTTCAGATGAGGTGTTTCCTAAGGGATGACCTCATTGGTCTGTTTTCAGTAGTATTTATAAATGATGCTTTACTTCCTGTCCAGTATATATGTAGGTGTTGTAATGGTTTGACATGGCTTCTCTGTTTCAGATGAGGTGTTTCCTAAGGATGACCTTATTGGTCTGTTTTCAGTAGTATTTATAAATGATGCTTTACTTCCTGTACAGTATATATGTAGGTGTTGTAATGGTTTGACATGGCTTCTCTGTTTCAGATGAGGTGTTTCCTAAGGGATGACCTCATTGGTCTGTTTTCAGTAGTATTTATAAATGATGCTTTACTTCCTGTCCAGTATATATGTAGGTGTTGTAATGGTTTGACATTGCTTCTCTGTTTCAGATTTAAGGTTTCCTAAATCACAGTTGATTGTTGGTCTAATATCAGCAGCTGTTGGAGTTCTTGCAGCTTCAGCTGGTGGCAATACATGTTGATAAAACATATTAAAGGTGAGTTTAATTTTGATCTTGATGTCACAACATTAAACAAGTGTGATATTTCAGTTTTCATTTTTTTATTAATTTGCACAAAAACACTTCCTGAATAAGAAAGACCAGGATATAACTAGGAATGACCCATATACTGTCCATTAGACTCTATTCACTTCTATTCATTTATACCAGGTTACCTTCAGTCCTGTATTAGAAAGATCAGGATATAACTAGGAATGACCCATATACTGTCCATTAGACTCTATTCACTTCTATTCATTTATACCAGGTTACCTTCAGTCCTGTATTAGAAAGATCAGGATATAACTAGGAATGACCCATATATTGTCCATTAGACTCTATTCACTTCTATTCATTTATACCAGGTTACCTTCAGACCAGTCCAGTATTAGAAAGATCAGGATATAACTAGGAATGACCCATATACTGTCCATTAGACTCTATTCACTTCTATTCATTAATACCAGGTTACCTTCAGTCCTGTATTAGAAAGATCAGAATATAACTAGGAATGACCCATATACTGTCCATTAGACTCTATTCACTTCTATTCATTTATACCAGGTTACCTTCAGTCCTGTATTAGAAAGATCAGGATATAACTAGGAATGACCCATATATTGTCCATTAGACTCTATTCACTTCTATTCATTTATACCAGGTTACCTTCAGACCAGTCCAGTATTAGAAAGATCAGGATATAACTAGGATTGACCCATATACTGTCCATTAGACTCTATTGGTTATAATGTATATTCATTTCTATTTCAAAAGACTGGGTCTATAATACTGAATATTCATGGTACATCTCTCTCACATCTCTTGTGTCTACAGAAAATAACTTCAAGAAAAGAGAAGTGATGCGTAAGTGTCTTGTCTTGTTCTACAGTATATAACTCTACATCTAACCTGACTAGTAATGTCCTCTTGTTCTACAGTATATAACTCTACATCTAACCTGACTAGTAATGTCCTCTTGTTCTACAGTATATAACTCTACATCTAACCTGACTAGTAATGTCCTCTAGTTCTACAGTATATAACTCTACATCTAACCTGACTAGTAATGTCCTCTTGTTCTACAGTATATAATTCTACATATAACCTGACTAGTAATGTCCTCTTGTTCTACAGTATATAACTCTACATCTAACCTGACTAGTAATGTCCTCTTGTTCTCCAGTATATAACTCTACATCTAACCTGACTAGTAATGTCCTCTAGTTCTACAGTATATAACTCTAACCTGACTAGTAATGTCCTCTTGTTCTACAGTATATAACTCTACATCTAACCTGACTAGTAATGTCCTCTAGTTCTACAGTATATAACTCTATATCTAACCTGACTAGTAATGTCCTCTAGTTCTACAGTATATAACTCTATATCTAATCTGACTAGTAATGTCCTCTAGTTCTACAGTATATAACTCTATATCTAACCTGACTAGTAATGTCCTCTTGTTCTACAGTATATAACTCTACATCTAACCTGACTAATAATGTCCTCTTGTTCTACAGTGTATAACTCTACATCTAACCTGACTAGTAATGTCGTCTTGTTCTACAGTATATAAATCTAACCTGACTAGTAATGTCCTCGTGTTCTACAGTATATAACTCTACATCTAACCTGACTAGTAATGTCCTCTTGTTCTACAGTAAATAACTCTACATCTAACCTGACTAGTAATGTCCTCTTGTTCTACAGTATATAACTCTACATCTAACCTGACTAGTAATGTCCTCTTGTTCTACAGTATATAACTCTACATCTAACCTGACTAGTAATGTCCTCTTGTTCTACAGTATATAACTCTACATCTAACCTGACTAGTAATGTCCTCTTGTTCTACAGTATATTACTCTAACCTGACTAGTAATGTCCTTTGTTCTACAGTATATAACTCTACATCTAACCTGACTAGTAATGTCCTCTTGTTCTACAGTATATAACTCTAAATCTAACCTGACTAGTAATGTCCTCTTGTTCTACTGTATATAACTCTAAATCTAACCTGACTAGTAATGTCCTCTTGTTCTACAGTATATAACTCTAACCTGACTAGTAATGTCCTCTTGTTCTATAGTATATAACTCTACATCTAACCTGACTAGTAATGTCCTCTTGTTCTACAGTATATAACTCTACATCTAACCTGACTAGTAATGTCCTCTAGTTCTACAGTATATAACTCTAAATCTAACCTGACTAGTAATGTCCTCTTGTTCTATAGTATATAACTCTACATCTAACCTGACTAGTAATGTCCTCTAGTTCTACAGTATATAACTCTAACCTGACTAGTAATGTCCTCTTGTTCTACAGTATATAACTCTACATCTAACCTGACTAGTAATGTCCTCTAGTTCTACAGTATATAACTCTATATCTAACCTGACTAGTAATGTCCTCTAGTTCTACAGTATATAACTCTATATCTAACCTGACTAGTAATGGCCTCTTGTTCTACAGTATATAACTCTACATCTAACCTGACTAGTAATGTCCTCTTGTTCTACAGTATATAACTCTAACCTGACTAGTAATGTCCTCTAGTTCTACAGTATATAACTCTATATCTAACCTGACTAGTAATGTCCTCTAGTTCTACAGTATATAACTATATCTAACCTGACTAGTAATGTCCTCTTGTTCTATAGTATATAACTCTACATCTAACCTGACTAGTAATGTCCTGTAGTTCTACTGTATATAACTCTACATCTAACCTGAATAGTAATGTCCTCTTGTTCTACAGTATATAACTCTAACCTGACTAGTAATGCCCTCTAGTTCTACAGTATATAACTCTATATCTAACCTGACTAGTAATGTCCTCTAGTTCTACAGTATATAACTCTATATCTAACCTGACTAGTAATGTTCTCTTGTTCTACAGTATATAACTCTACATCTAACCTGACTAGTAATGTCCTCTAGTTCTACAGTATATAACTCTAACCTGACTAGTAATGTCCTCTTGTTCTACAGTATATAACTCTACATCTAACCTGACTAGTAATGTCCTCTAGTTCTACAGTATATAACTCTATATCTAACCTGACTAGTAATGTCCTCGTGTTCTACAGTATATAACTTTACATCTAACCTGACTAGTAATGTCCTCTTGTTCTACAGTATATAACTCTAAATCTAACCTGACTAGTAATGTCCTCTTGTTCTACAGTATATAACTCTAACCTGACTAGTAATGTCCTCTTGTTCTATAGTATATAACTCTACATCTAACCTGACTAGTAATGTCCTCTTGTTCTACAGTATATAACTCTACATCTAACCTGACTAGTAATGTCCTCTAGTTCTACAGTATATAACTCTAAATCTAACCTGACTAGTAATGTCCTCTTGTTCTATAGTATATAACTCTACATCTAACCTGACTAGTAATGTCCTCTAGTTCTACAGTATATAACTCTAAATCTAACCTGACTAGTAATGGCCTCTTTTTCTACAGTATATAACTCTACATCTAACCTGACTAGTAATGTCCTCTTGTTCTACAGTATATAACTCTAACCTGACTAGTAATGTCCTCTAGTTCTACTGTATATAACTCTATATCTAACCTGACTAGTAATGTCCTCTAGTTCTACAGTATATAACTCTATATCTAACCTGACTAGTAATGTCCTCTTGTTCTATAGTATATAACTCTACATCTAACCTGACTAGTAATGTCCTCTAGTTCTACTGTATATAACTCTACATCTAACCTGAATAGTAATGTCCTCTTGTTCTACAGTATATAACTCTAACCTGACTAGTAATGTCCTCTAGTTCTACAGTATATAACTCTATATCTAACCTGACTAGTAATGTCCTCTAGTTCTACAGTATATAACTCTATATCTAACCTGACTAGTAATGTCCTCTTGTTCTACAGTATATAACTCTACATCTAACCTGACTAGTAATGTCCTCTAGTTCTACAGTATATAACTCTAACCTGACTAGTAATGTCCTCTTGTTCTACAGTATATAACTCTACATCTAACCTGACTAGTAATGTCCTCTAGTTCTACAGTATATAACTCTATATCTAACCTGACTAGTAATGTCCTCTTGTTCTACAGTATATAACTCTACATCTAACCTGACTAATAATGTCCTCTTGTTCTACAGTATATAACTCTACATCTAACCTGACTAGTAATGTCGTCTTGTTCTACAGTATATAAATCTAACCTGACTAGTAATGTCCTCTAGTTCTACAGTATATAACTCTAAATCTAACCTGACTAGTAATGTCCTCTAGTTCTACAGTATATAACTCTATATCTAACCTGACTAGTAATGTCCTCTAGTTCTACAGTATATAACTCTATATCTAACCTGACTAGTAATGTCCTCTAGTTCTACAGTATATAACTCTACATCTAACCTGACTAGTAATGTCCTCTAGTTCTACAGTATATAACTCTAACCTGACTAGTAATGTCCTCTTGTTCTACAGTATATAACTCTACATCTAACCTGACTAGTAATGTCCTCTAGTTCTACAGTATATAACTCTATATCTAACCTGACTAGTAATGTCCTCTTGTTCTACAGTATATAACTCTACATCTAACCTGACTAATAATGTCCTCTTGTTCTACAGTATATAACTCTACATCTAACCTGACTAGTAATGTCCTCTTGTTCTACAGTATATAACTCTACATCTAACCTGACTAATAATGTCCTCTTGTTCTACAGTATATAACTCTACATCTAACCTGACTAGTAATGTCCTCTAGTTCTACAGTATATAAATCTAACCTGACTAGTAATGTCCTCGTGTTCTACAGTATATAACTTTACATCTAACCTGACTAGTAATGTCCTCTTGTTCTACAGTATATAACTCTAAATCTAACCTGACTAGTAATGTCCTCTTGTTCTACAGTATATAACTCTAACCTGACTAGTAATGTCCTCTTGTTCTATAGTATATAACTCTACATCTAACCTGACTAGTAATGTCCTCTTGTTCTACAGTATATAACTCTACATCTAACCTGACTAGTAATGTCCTCTAGTTCTACAGTATATAACTCTAAATCTAACCTGACTAGTAATGTCCTCTTGTTCTATAGTATATAACTCTACATCTAACCTGACTAGTAATGTCCTCTAGTTCTACAGTATATAACTCTATATCTAACCTGACTAGTAATGGCCTCTTTTTCTACAGTATATAACTCTACATCTAACCTGACTAGTAATGTCCTCTTGTTCTACAGTATATAACTCTAACCTGACTAGTAATGTCCTCTAGTTCTACTGTATATAACTCTATATCTAACCTGACTAGTAATGTCCTCTAGTTCTACAGTATATAACTCTATATCTAACCTGACTAGTAATGTCCTCTTGTTCTATAGTATATAACTCTACATCTAACCTGACTAGTAATGTCCTCTAGTTCTACTGTATATAACTCTACATCTAACCTGAATAGTAATGTCCTCTTGTTCTACAGTATATAACTCTAACCTGACTAGTAATGTCCTCTAGTTCTACAGTATATAACTCTATATCTAACCTGACTAGTAATGTCCTCTAGTTCTACAGTATATAACTCTATATCTAACCTGACTAGTAATGTCCTCTTGTTCTACAGTATATAACTCTACATCTAACCTGACTAGTAATGTCCTCTAGTTCTACAGTATATAACTCTAACCTGACTAGTAATGTCCTCTTGTTCTACAGTATATAACTCTACATCTAACCTGACTAGTAATGTCCTCTAGTTCTACAGTATATAACTCTATATCTAACCTGACTAGTAATGTCCTCTTGTTCTACAGTATATAACTCTACATCTAACCTGACTAATAATGTCCTCTTGTTCTACAGTATATAACTCTACATCTAACCTGACTAGTAATGTCGTCTTGTTCTACAGTATATAAATCTAACCTGACTAGTAATGTCCTCTAGTTCTACAGTATATAACTCTAAATCTAACCTGACTAGTAATGTCCTCTAGTTCTACAGTATATAACTCTATATCTAACCTGACTAGTAATGTCCTCTAGTTCTACAGTATATAACTCTATATCTAACCTGACTAGTAATGTCCTCTTGTTCTACAGTATATAACTCTACATCTAACCTGACTAGTAATGTCCTCTAGTTCTACAGTATATAACTCTAACCTGACTAGTAATGTCCTCTTGTTCTACAGTATATAACTCTACATCTAACCTGACTAGTAATGTCCTCTAGTTCTACAGTATATAACTCTATATCTAACCTGACTAGTAATGTCCTCTTGTTCTACAGTATATAACTCTACATCTAACCTGACTAATAATGTCCTCTTGTTCTACAGTATATAACTCTACATCTAACCTGACTAGTAATGTCGTCTTGTTCTACAGTATATAACTCTAACCTGACTAGTAATGTCCTCGTGTTCTACAGTATATAACTTTACATCTAACCTGACTAGTAATGTCCTCTTGTTCTACAGTAAATAACTCTACATCTAACCTGACTAGTAATGTCCTCTTGTTCTACAGTATATAACTCTACATCTAACCTGACTAGTAATGTCCTCTTGTTCTACAGTATATAACTCTACATCTAACCTGACTAGTAATGTCCTCTAGTTCTACAGTATATAACTCTACATCTAACCTGACTAGTTATGTCCTCTTGTTCTACAGTATATAACTCTACATCTAACCTGACTAGTTATGTCCTCTTGTTCTACAGTATATAACTCTACATCTAACCTGACTAGTAATGTCCTTTGTTCTACAGTATATAACTCTACATCTAACCTGACTAGTAATGCCCTCTTGTTCTACAGTATATAACTCTACATCTAACCTGACTAGTAATATCCTCTTGTTCTACAGTATATAACTCTACATCTAACCTGACTAGTAATGTCCTCTTGTTCTACAGTATATAACTCGACATCTAACCTGACTAGTAATGTCCTCTTGTTCTACAGTATATAACTCTACATCTAACCTGACTAGTAATGTCCTCTTGTTCTACAGTATATAACTCTACATCTAACCTGACTAGTAATGTCCTCTTGTTCTACAGTATATAACTATACATCTAACCTGACTAGTAATGTCCTCTTGTTCTACAGTATATAACTCTACATCTAACCTGACTAGTAATGTCCTCTTGTTCTACAGTATATAACTCTACATCTAACCTGACTAGTAATGTCCTCTTGTTCTACAGTATATAACTCTACATCTGTTTTAGGTGTCATATTTGTGGACATCCTTAAGGATCATCTCATTCAGAAGGTTACCAAGGTGAAGCCCATCATTTGTGAGCTGCTCGATGAGAAGTACTTTAAATTCAGGATCAACCAGTTGACCAGCCAGGACCAGATGACCAGCCAGGACCAGATGACCAAATTGTACATTACCCTAGAAGAAGCAGATATCACACAGAAATTAGAGTTTTACAGGATTCTACTGGATCTGGAACCTTATCTTGTCTCTGAACTGGGTAAGAACCTCTACCTCTGGTTACATATCACTGGAATATAAACCTTATCTAGTCTATCACCTGGGTAAGAACCTCTCTACCTCTGGTTACATATCACTGGAATATAAACCTTATCTAGTCTATCACCTGGGTAAGAACCTCTCTACCTCTGGTTACATATCACTGGAATATAAACCTTATCTAGTCTATCACCTGGGTAAGAACCTCTCTACCTCTGGTTACATATCACTGGAATATAAACCTTATCTAGTCTATCACCTGGGTAAGAACCTCTCTACCTCTGGTTACATATCACTGGAATATAAACCTTATCTAGTCTATCACCTGGTTAAGAACCTCTCTACCTCTGGTTACATATCACTGGAATATAAACCTTATCTAGTCTATCACCTGGGTAAGAACCTCTCTACCTCTGGTTACATATCACTGGAATATAAACCTTATCTAGTCTATCACCTGGGTAAGAACCTCTCTACCTCTGGTTACATATCACTGGAATATAAACCTTATCTAGTCTATCACCTGGGTAAGAACCTCTCTACCTCTGGTTACATATCACTGGAATATAAACCTTATCTAGTCTATCACCTGGGTAAGAAGCTCAGTCCTCTACTGGCTGTACTGGGTAGAGAGGAACCAGGCTCTGAGGGGTGACCATTCCTCTACTGGCTGTACTGGGTAGAGAGGAACCAGGCTCTGAGAGGGTGACCAGTCCTGTACTGGGTAGAGAGGAACCAGGCTCTGAGGGGTGACCAGTCCTCTACTGGCTGTACTGGGTAGAGAGGAACCAGGCTCTGAGGGGTGACCAGTCCTCTACTGGCTGTACTGGGTAGAGAGGAACCAGGCTCTGAGGGGTGACCAGTCCTCTACTGGCTGTACTGGGTAGACCAGAGGAACCAGGCTCTGAGGGGTGACCAGTCCTCTACTGGGTAGAGAGGAACCAGGCTCTGAGGGGTGACCAGTCCTCCACTGGCTGTACTGGGTAGAGAGGAACCAGGCTCTGAGGGGAACCAGGCTCTGAGGGGTGACCAGTCCTCTACTGGCTGTACTGGGTAGACCAGAGGAACCAGGCTCTGAGGGGTGACCAGTCCTCTACAGGCTGTACTGGGTAGACCAGAGGAACCAGGCTTTTCTACTGGACCAGTTAGGTTCTGTACTGGACCAGTTTTGTTCTCTATTGGACCAGTTAGGTTCTCTACTGGACCAGTTAGTTTTTCTACTGGACCAGTTAGGTTCTGTACTGGACCAGTTTTGTTCTCTATTGGACTAGTTAGGTTCTCTACTGGACCAGTTTTGTTCTCTATTGGACCAGTTAGGTTCTCTACTGGACCAGTTAGGTTCACTATTGGACCAGTTATGTTCTCTACTGGACCAGTTAGTTTCTCAACTGGACCAGTTAGTTTTTCTACTGGACCAGTTAGTTTCTCTATTGGACCAGTTAGTTTCTCTATTGGACCAGTTAGGTTCTCTATTGGACCAGTTAGGTTCTCTACTGGACCAGTTAGGTTCTCTACTGGACCAGTTAGTTTCTCTATTGGACCAGTTCGTTTTTTCTACTGGACCAGTTAGGTTCTCTACTGGACCAGTTTTGTTCTCTATTGGACTAGTTAGGTACTCTACTAGACCAGTTAGGTTCTCTCCTGGACCCGTTATTGTCTCCACTGGACCAGATATGTTCTCTACTGGACCAGTTCAGTTCACTCCAGGACCAGTTAGGTTCTCTACTGGACCATTTAGGTTCTCTACTGGACCAGTTAGGTTCTCTATTGGACCAGTTAGGTTCTCTATTGGACCATTTAGGTTCTCTATTGGACCAGTTAGGTTCTCCACTGGACCAGTTAGGTTCTCTACTGGACCCGTTATTGTCTCCACTGGACCAGTTAGGTTCTCTACTGGACCAGTTAGGTTCTCTACTGGACCAGTTAGGTTCTCTCCTGGACCAGTTATGTTCTCTACTGGAACCGTTATTGTCTCCACTGGACCAGTTAGGTTCTCTACTGGTCCCGTTATTGTCTCCCCTGGACCAGTTAGGTTCTCGACTGGACCCGTTATTGTCTCCCCTGGACCAGTTAGGTTCTCTACTGGACCCGGTATTGTCTCCAATGGACTAGTTAGGTTCTCTACTGGACCCGTTATTGTCTCCACTGTTCCAGTTAGGTTCTCTACTGGTCCCGTTATTGTCTCCCCTGGACCAGTTAGGTTCTCTACTGGACCCGTTAGGTTCTCTATTGGACCAGTTAGGTTCTCTATCGGACCAGTTAGGTTCTCTACTGGACCAGTTAGGTTCTCTACTGGACCAGTTAGGTTCTCGACTGGACCCGTTATTGTCTCCCCTGGACCAGTTAGGTTCTCTACTGGACCAGTTAGGTTCTCTACTGGACCCGTTATTGTCTCCACTGGACCACTTAGGTTCTCTACTGGTCCCGTTATTGTCTCCCCTGGACCAGTTAGGTTCTCTACTGGTCCCGTTAGTTTCTCTATTGGACCAGTTAGTTTCTCTATTGGACCAGTTAGTTTCTCTACTGGACCAGTTAGTTTTTCTACTGGACCAGTTAGGTTCTCTACTGGACCAGTTTTGTTCTCTATTGGACTAGTTAGGTACTCTACTAGACCAGTTAGGTTCTCAACTGGACCCGTTATTGTTTCCACTGGACCAGATATGTTCTCTACTGGACCAGTTCAGTTCACTCCAGGACCAGTTAGGTTCTCCACTGGACCAGTTAGGTTTTCCACTGGACCAGTTAGGTTCTCTACTTGACCAGTTAGTTTCTCTACTGGACCCGTTATTGTCTCCACTGGACCAGTTAGGTTCTCCACTGGACAAGTTAGGTTCTCTACTGGACCAGTTAGGTTCTCTACTGGACCAGTTAGGTTCTCTCCTGGACCAGTTATGTTCTCTACTGGTCCCGTTATTGTCTCCCCTGGACCAGTTAGGTTCTCTCCTGGACCCGTTATTGTCTCTACTGGACCAGTTAGGTTCTCTACTGGACCAGTTAGGTTCTCTACTGGACCAGTTGGGTTCTCTACTGGACCAGTTATGATCTCTACTGGACCAGTTAGGTTCTCTACTGTACCAGTTAGGTTCTCTACTGGACCAGTTTTGTTCTCTATTGGACTAGTTAGGTACTCTACTAGACCAGTTAGGTTCTCTACTGGACCCGTTATTGTTTCCACTGGACCAGATATGTTCTCTACTGGACCAGTTCAGTTCACTCCAGGACCAGTTAGGTTCTCCACTGGACCAGTTAGGTTCTCCACTGGACCAGTTAGGTTCTCTACTTGACCAGTTTGTTTCTCTACTGGACCCGTTATTGTCTCCACTGGACCAGTTAGGTTCTCCACTGGACAAGTTAGGTTCTCTACTGGACCAGTTAGGTTCTCTACTGGACCAGTTAGGTTCTCCACTGGACCATTTAGGTTCTCTATTGGACCATTTAGGTTCTCTACTGGACCAGTTAGGTTCTCTACTGGACCAGTTAGGTTCTCTACTGGACCAGTTAGGTTCTCCACTGGACCAGTTAGGTTCTCTCCTGGACCAGTTATGTTCTCTACTGGACCCGTTATTGTCTCCACTGGACCAGTTAGGTTCTCTACTGGTCCAGTTATTGTCTCCCCTGGACCAGTTAGGTTCTCGACTGGACCCGTTATTGTCTCCCCTGGACCAGTTAGGTTCTCTACTGGACCCGGTATTGTCTCCACTGGACCAGTTAGGTTCTCTACTGGACCAGTTAGTTTCTCTACTGGACCAGTTAGGTTCTCTACTGGACCCGTTAAGTTCTCCACTGGACCAATTAGGTTCTCTACTGGACCCGTTATTGTCTCCCCTGGACCAGTTAGGTTCTCTACTGGGCCCGTTATTGTCTCCCCTGGACCAGTTAGGTTCTCTACTGGACCAGTTAGGTTCTCGACTGGACCCGTTATTGTCTCCCCTGGACCAGTTAGGTTCTCCCCTGGACCAGTTAGGTTCTCGACTGGACCCGGTATTGTCTCCACTGGACCAGTTAGGTTCTCTACTGGACCCGTTATTGTCTCCCCTGGACCAGTTAGGTTCTCTACTGGACCCAGTATTGTCTCCACTGGACCAGTTAGGTTCTCTACTGGACCCGTTATTGTCTCCCCTGGACCAGTTAGGTTCTCTACTGGACCAGTTAGGTTCTCTACTGGACCCGTTATTGTCTCCACTGGACCAGTTAGGTTCTCTACTGGTCCCGTTATTGTCTCCCCTGGACCAGTTAGGTTCTCTACTGGACCCGTTAGGTTCTGTACTGGACCAGTTTTGTTCTCTATTGGACCAGTTAGGTTCTCTACTGGACCAGTTAGTTTTTCTACTGGACCAGTTAGGTTCTGTACTGGACCAGTTTTGTTCTCTATTGGACCAGTTAGGTTCTCTACTGGACCAGTTAGTTTTTCTACTGGACCAGTTAGGTTCTGTACTGGACCAGTTTTGTTCTCTATTGGACTAGTTAGGTTCTCTACTGGACCAGTTAGTTTTTCTACTGGACCAGTTAGGTTCTGTACTGGACCAGTTTTGTTCTCTATTGGACCAGTTAGGTTCTCTACTAGACCAGTTAGTTTTTCTACTGGACCAGTTAGGTTCTGTACTGGACCAGTTTTGTTCTCTATTGGACCAGTTAGGTTCTCTACTGGACCAGTTAGTTTTTCTACTGGACCAGTTAGGTTCTGTACTGGACCAGTTTTGTTCTCTATTGGACTAGTTAGGTTCTCTACTGGACCCGTTTTGTTCTCTATTGGACCAGTTAGGTTCTCTACTGGACCAGTTAGGTTCACTATTGGACCAGTTATGTTCTCTACTGGACCAGTTAGTTTCTCAACTGGACCAGTTAGTTTTTCTACTGGACCAGTTAGTTTCTCTATTGGACCAGTTAGTTTCTCTATTGGACCAGTTAGGTTCTCTATTGGATCAGTTAGGTTCTCTACTGGACCAGTTAGGTTCTCTACTGGACCAGTTAGTTTCTCTATTGGACCAGTTCGTTTTTTCTACTGGACCAGTTAGGTTCTCTACTGGACCAGTTTTGTTCTCTATTGGACTAGTTAGGTACTCTACTAGACCAGTTAGGTTCTCTCCTGGACCCAAGTTATTGTCTCCACTGGACCAGATATGTTCTCTACTGGACCAGTTCAGTTCACTCCAGGACCAGTTAGGTTCTCTACTGGACCATTTAGGTTCTCTACTGGACCAGTTAGGTTCTCTATTGGACCAGTTAGGTTCTCTATTGGACCATTTAGGTTCTCTATTGGACCAGTTAGGTTCTCCACTGGACCAGTTAGGTTCTCTACTGGACCCGTTATTGTCTCCACTGGACCAGTTAGGTTCTCTACTGGACCAGTTAGGTTCTCTACTGGACCAGTTAGGTTCTCTCCTGGACCAGTTATGTTCTCTACTGGAACCGTTATTGTCTCCACTGGACCAGTTAGGTTCTCTACTGGTCCCGTTATTGTCTCCCCTGGACCAGTTAGGTTCTCGACTGGACCCGTTATTGTCTCCCCTGGACCAGTTAGGTTCTCTACTGGACCCGGTATTGTCTCCACTGGACCAGTTAGGTTCTCTACTGGACCCGTTATTGTCTCCACTGTTCCAGTTAGGTTCTCTACTGGTCCCGTTATTGTCTCCCCTGGACCAGTTAGGTTCTCTTCTGGACCCGTTAGGTTCTCTATTGGACCAGTTAGGTTCTCTATCGGACCAGTTAGGTTCTCTACTGGACCAGTTAGGTTCTCGACTGGACCCGTTATTGTCTCCCCTGGACCAGTTAGGTTCTCTACTGGACCAGTTAGGTTCTCTACTGGACCCGTTATTGTCTCCACTGGACCACTTAGGTTCTCTACTGGTCCCGTTATTGTCTCCCCTGGACCAGTTAGGTTCTCTACTGGTCCCGTTAGTTTCTCTATTGGACCAGTTAGTTTCTCTATTGGACCAGTTAGTTTCTCTACTGGACCAGTTAGTTTTTCTACTGGACCAGTTAGGTTCTCTACTGGACCAGTTTTGTTCTCTATTGGACTAGTTAGGTACTCTACTAGACCAGTTAGGTTCTCAACTGGACCCGTTATTGTTTCCACTGGACCAGATATGTTCTCTACTGGACCAGTTCAGTTCACTCCAGGACCAGTTAGGTTCTCCACTGGACCAGTTAGGTTTTCCACTGGACCAGTTAGGTTCTCTACTTGACCAGTTAGTTTCTCTACTGGACCCGTTATTGTCTCCACTGGACCAGTTAGGTTCTCCACTGGACAAGTTAGGTTCTCTACTGGACCAGTTAGGTTCTCTACTGGACCAGTTAGGTTCTCTCCTGGACCAGTTATGTTCTCTACTGGACCCGTTATCGTCTCCACTGGACCAGTTAGGTTCTCTACTGGTCCCGTTATTGTCTCCCCTGGACCAGTTAGGTTCTCTCCTGGACCCGTTATTGTCTCTACTGGACCAGTTAGGTTCTCTACTGGACCAGTTAGGTTCTCTACTGGACCAGTTGGGTTCTCTACTGGACCAGTTATGATCTCTACTGGACCAGTTAGGTTCTCTACTGTACCAGTTAGGTTCTCTACTGGACCAGTTTTGTTCTCTATTGGACTAGTTAGGTACTCTACTAGACCAGTTAGGTTCTCTACTGGACCCGTTATTGTTTCCACTGGACCAGATATGTTCTCTACTGGACCAGTTCAGTTCACTCCAGGACCAGTTAGGTTCTCCACTGGACCAGTTAGGTTTTCCACTGGACCAGTTAGGTTCTCTACTTGACCAGTTAGTTTCTCTACTGGACCCGTTATTGTCTCCACTGGACCAGTTAGGTTCTCCACTGGACAAGTTAGGTTCTCTACTGGACCAGTTAGGTTCTCTACTGGACCAGTTAGGTTCTCTCCTGGACCAGTTATGTTCTCTACTGGACCCGTTATTGTCTCCACTGGACCAGTTAGGTTCTCTACTGGTCCAGTTATTGTCTCCCCTGGACCAGTTAGGTTCTCGACTGGACCCGTTATTGTCTCCACTGGACCAGTTAGGTTCTCTACTGGACCAGTTAGTTTCTCTACTGGACCAGTTAGGTTCTCTACTGGACCCGTTAAGTTCTCCACTGGACCATTTAGGTTCTCTACTGGACCCGTTAGTTTTTCTACTGGACCAGTTAGTTTCTCTATTGGACCAGTTAGTTTCTCTATTGGACCAGTTAGGTTCTCCACTGGACCAGTTAGGTTCTCTACTGGACCAGTTAGTTTTTCTACTGGACCATTTAGGTTCTGTACTGGACCAGTTTTGTTCTCTATTGGACTAGTTAGGTTCTCTACTGGACCAGTTTTGTTCTCTATTGGACCAGTTTGGTTCTCTACTGGACCAGTTAGGTTCACTATTGGACCAGTGATGTTCTCTGCTGGACCAGTTAGTTTCTCAACTGGACCAGTTAGTTTTTCTACTGGACCAGTTAGTTTCTCTATTGGACCAGTTAGTTTCTCTACTGGACCAGTTAGTTTTTCTACTGGACCAGTTAGGTTCTCTACTGGACCAGTTTTGTTCTCTATTGGACTAGTTAGGTACTCTACTAGACCAGTTAGGTTCTCTACTGGACCCGTTATTGTCTCCACTGGACCAGATATGTTCTCTACTTGACCAGTTAGGTTCACTCCTGGACCAGTTAGGTTCTCCACTGGACCAGTTAGGTTCTCCACTGGACCAGTTAGGTTCTCTACTTGACCAGTTTGTTTCTCTACTGGACCCGTTATTGTCTCCACTGGACCAGTTAGGTTCTCCACTGGACAAGTTAGGTTCTCTACTGGACCAGTTAGGTTCTCTACTGGACCAGTTAGGTTCTCCACTGGACCATTTAGGTTCTCTATTGGACCATTTAGGTTCTCTACTGGACCAGTTAGGTTCTCTACTGGACCAGTTAGGTTCTCTACTGGACCAGTTAGGTTCTCCACTGGACCAGTTAGGTTCTCTACTGGACCAGTTAGGTTCTCTACTGCAGTGGTTCCCAACCTTTTTCCTTGGGGCCCCCCCTATGTACATATTTAACAATCCGTGCCCCCATCTATCTATCTATCTATCTATATATATATATATATATATATATATATATTAATGCTATGCACACACTGTATATAGTAACTAAATTTAGTTTTAAGTTTTTAATGACATTTTATTACATGAATACACAGGAAATGTTCCTTCCAACTTCAAATGTTTCCTTTTAGCCTAATATTTTCATTTTTACACAACTAGTAAAACGCAGTTGTTTCTTTTTTTTCAGGATTTTGTGTATAAACATAGAATACTGAATGTTATGAACGTAATGTTAAATGTGAACGGTAGAATGCTGTATGTACTTACATGCATGCATGCACAGATCCTTATTTTTTACAAGGCTAATCATAACGTCAGCGTAAACACATAACGCTAATGTCCACCTTGGGCTTGCATGCCTTTGACTAGTGATGGAATGTCAGGTGTAATGCCAGTGACAGCCAGTCTAAAATCGCTGTGGACTTCCAGTCTGTTGCGTGACTTTGTTTTTATAGCCACAAGGGCACTGAAGGCTGTCTCAGAGAGGTAGGTGGTACTGAAAGGAAGAATGATCTTTGTAATGGCATAGTTTGCGAGTTTAGGTGCGAAGTCATGTGACGGCAAAACTCGGCGCGCAAAGATGCACTCACGGTACCCCCAGAATGTTGAAGCAGCAGTGGAAAGTGTTGTAAATGCCCCTGTGATATTTTCCAGCCCTGTACTCCAGCTTGCGCATAAAAGCATCGATTGCTTCTTTGCACTTCAAGATGTTTGACTCAGAGCCCTGCAGTCTCTTGTTGGTCTCATTATAAAGAGTGAATATGTCAGCAAGGTATGCGGTTTTGATCCAGAACACATCAGTCAGCTGCTCCAACAGTGTGTTTTGATTTCGCAGAAATTCCAGGATTTTATCCTGCAGTTCTAGAAAGCGCACAAGCACTTTGCCACGCGAAAGCCAGCGCACCTCTGTGTGTAGCAGTAGAGTTTGGTGCGCTTCATCCTCACACAGTTGTGCAAATAATCTATGGTTGGTAGGGCGAGCTTTAATGAAGTTTACGACTTTTACAACTGTTGCCAGTGTGTCACCAAGGTCTCTGGACAGTTTTTTACTGGCGAGTGCCTGGCGATGTATCATACAGTGGAAAATTACACAGTCTGGAGTCTTTTCCATCAAACGGCTGTTAAATCCCTTATTTCTACCCATCATCGCGGCAGCTCCATCCGTACAGCAAGCGACGATATTTGTGTAGGCCAAATTGTACGATGTGAGGTAAGAATCAACAGCCATAAAAATATCCTGACCTGTAGTTGTTGTTGGTAAATTGGTAGACATAAGTATGTCCCGCTTTCAACTCATCTCCGTCCACATACTGTACATATACGATAAGCACAGACTCTCCGCTACTGTGGTCGTTTCATCCAGCTGTATAGCAAATTGGACTTCTCTAAGCTTTTCATGCAACTGTTTTTGCAGTTTTCTGCCATTTTATCAATTCTGTCTTTAACAGTGTTGTTAGAAAGTGGGACAGATTTAACCTTTTCAGCTGCTTATGGGCCACATAGTCCCTCCACTATTTTAATGCAGGCGGGTTTGATTAACTCCTCTCCAATATTATGCGGCTTTTTGCCTTGGCAATCAACAGCGAACACTCAAAGGAAACTTTAGTGGCCTTCTGTAAATCACTACCTGCTCTTTCGAATACTGTTCTGATGTCTGTCGATCTTTTGACAGAGCCATCTCTTTTCTCTCTCTAAGAATTCCTGATCTTTGCCGATTGTCTCTGGATGCTTCGCTTTCCTGGTGTCTTTTCATTTTGCTTGGTTTCATGCTGTCGTTTGCCAGTTTTCACCACAAAAGACACATTCTGGCCGAGACTTGTCTTGGCCTTCAATAAAACCAAAATGTATGTAGGTTTTGTCATAGTGTCTTAACTTTTTCTTCGCCTCTGATGAAGAATCACCGCATTTACGTTTCTCTGCCATTTTCCTTTTGATTTTGCCGTTACGATGACAACAAGCACATTGAGCAAGTGACCGTGTGCGCGCAAAATGTAAATAATTATTTTATATAAGAGAATTTTTGACTGCCTTATCTTGGCATTGTAAGCATATGCTTTTTTTCAAACTTTGAAAAAAATGTTTTATATAAAATTATTAGTGGAACATTTTATGCATCTTTATTCACCTCGAAGCATATCCGCTCTCGCGCCCCCCCTGTGAACTCTGGCGCCCCCCTGAGGGGGGCGCGGACCCCAGGTTGGGAACCAATGCTCTACTGGACCAGTTAGGTTCTCTATTGGACCATTTAGGTTCTCTACTGGACCAGTTAGGTTCTCTACTGGACCCGTTATTGTCTCCACTGGACCAGTTAGGTTCTCTACTGGACCAGTTATGTTCTCTACTGGACAGGTTAGGTTCTCTACTGGACCGGTTATTGTCTCCACTGGACCACTTAGGTTCTCTACTGGACCCGTTATTGTCTCCACTGGACCAGTTAGGTTCTCTACTGGACCAGTTAGTTTCTCTACTGGACCAGTTAGGTTCTCTACTGGACCCGTTAAGTTCTCCACTGGACCATTTAGGTTCTCTACTGGACCCGTTATTGTCTCCACTGGACCAGTTAGGTTCTCTACTGGACCAGTTAGGTTCTCTCCTGGACCAGTTATGTTCTCTACTGGACCCGTTATTGTCTCCCCTGGACCAGTTAGGTTCTCTACTGGACCCGGTATTGTCTCCACTGGACCAGTTAGGTTCTCTACTGGACCCGGTATTGTCTCCCCTGGACCAGTTAGGTTCTCTACTGGACCAGTTAGGTTCTCTACTGGACCCGGTATTGTCTCCACTGGACCAGTTAGGTTCTCTACTGGACCCGTTATTGTCTCCCCTGGACCAGTTAGGTTCTCTACTGGACCAGTTATGTTCTCTACTGGACAGGTTAGGTTCTCTACTGGACCGGTTATTGTCTCCACTGGACCACTTAGGTTCTCTACTGGACCCGTTATTGTCTCCACTGGACCAGTTAGGTTCTCTACTGGACCAGTTAGTTTCTCTACTGGACCAGTTAGGTTCTCTACTGGACCCGTTAAGTTCTCCACTGGACCATTTAGGTTCTCTACTGGACCCGTTATTGTCTCCACTGGACCAGTTAGGTTCTCTACTGGACCAGTTAGGTTCTCTCCTGGACCAGTTATGTTCTCTACTGGACCCGTTATTGTCTCCCCTGGACCAGTTAGGTTCTCTACTGGACCCGGTATTGTCTCCACTGGACCAGTTAGGTTCTCTACTGGACCCGGTATTGTCTCCCCTGGACCAGTTAGGTTCTCTACTGGACCAGTTAGGTTCTCTACTGGACCCGGTATTGTCTCCACTGGACCAGTTAGGTTCTCTACTGGACCCGTTATTGTCTCCCCTGGACCAGTTAGGTTCTCTACTGGACCCGTTATTGTCTCCCCTGGACCAGTTAGGTTCTCTACTGGACCCGTTATTGTCTCCACTGGACCAGTTAGGTTCTCTACTGGTCCCGTTATTGTCTCCACTGGACCAGTTAGGTTCTCTCCTGGACCAGTTAGGTTTTATACTGGACCCGTTAGGTTCTCTACTGGACCAGTTAGGTTCACTACTGGACCAGTTAGGTTCACTCCTGGACCAGTTAGGTTCACTCCTGGACCAGTTATGTTCACTACTGGACCAGTTAGGTTCTCTACTGGACCAGTTAGGTTCACTCCTGGACCAGTTAGGTTCTCTACTGGACCAGTTATGTTCACTACTGGACCAGTTATGTTCACTACTGGACCAGTTAGGTTCTCTACTGGACCAGTTATGTTCACTACTGGACCAGTTAGGTTCTCTACTGGACCAGTTGGGTTCTCTACTGTACCAGTTAGGTTCTCTACTGTACCAGTTAGGTTCTCTATTGGACCAGTTAGGTTCCCTACTGGACCAGTTAGGTTCACTCCTGGACCAGTTAGGTTCTCTCCACTGGACCAGTTAGGTTCTCTACTGGACCCGTTATTGTCTCCACTGGACCAGTTAGGTTCTCTACTGGACCAGTTAGGTTCTCTACTGGCTGTACTGGGTAGAGAGGAACCAGGCTCTGAGGGGTGACCAGTCCTCTACTGGCTGTACTGGGTAGACCAGAGGAACCATGCTCTGAGGGGGACCAGTCCTCTACTGGCTGTACTGGGTAGAGAGGAACCAGGCTCTGAGGGGTGACCAGTCCTCTACTGGCTGTACTGGGTACAGAGGAACCAGGCTCTGAGGGGTGACCAGTCCTCTACTGGCTGTACTGGGTAGACCAGAGGAACTAGGCTCTGAGGGGTGACCAGTCCTCTACTGGCTGTACTGGGTAGAGAGGAACCAGGCTCTGAGGGGTGACCAGTCCTCTACTGGCTGTACTGGGTAGACCAGAGGAACCAGGCTCTGAGGGGTGACCAGTCCTCTGCTGGCTGTACTGGGTAGACCAGAGGAACCAGGTTCTGAGGGGTGACCAGTCCTCTACTGGCTGTACTGGGTAGACCAGAGGAACCAGGCTCTGAGGGGTGACCAGTCCTCTACTGGCTGTACTGGGTAGAGAGGAACCAGGCTCTGAGGGGTGACCAGTCCTCTACTGGCTGTACTGGGTAGACCAGAGGAACCAGGCTCTGAGGGGGGACTAGTCCTCTACTGGCTGTACTGGGTAGAGAGGAACCAGGCTCTGAGAGGTGACCAGTCCTCTACTGGCTGTACTGGGTAGAGAGGAACCAGGCTCTGAGGGTGGACTAGTCCTCTACTGGCTGTACTGGGTAGAGAGGATCCAGGCTCTGAGGGGTGCCAGCAGGGTTAGATAATAACATGATGGTTTTAGAAGGTGTCAACATGTCTTCTAACTGACTCTCTGTTTTTTATGACCGTCTTCAGAGTCAGATGAGGATTACCTTTACCTTAGTAAGTAGTATCTTTGTGTCTGATGTGCCTTCCTACCTGTCTGTCTGTGTTCCCTTCTGTCTGTCTGTGTTCCCGTCAGTCTGTCTGTGTTCCCGTCTGACTGTCTGTGTTCCCGTCTGTCCGTTTGTGTTCCCATCTGTCTGTCTGTGTTCTCGTCTGTCTGTCTGTGTTCCCGTCTGTCTGTCTGTGTTCCCGTCTGTTTATCTTTGTTCCCGTCTGTCTGTCTGTGTTCCCGTCTGTCTGCATTCCCGTCTGTCTGTCTGCGTTCCCGTCTGTCTGTCTGCGTTCCCGTCTGTCTGTCTGCGTTCCCGTCTGTCTGTCTGCATTCCCGTCTGTCTGCGTACCCGTCTCTGTCTGCGTACACGTCTGTCTGCGTACCCGTCTGTCTGCGTACCCGTCTGTCTGTCTACCCGTCTGTCTGTCTGTGTACCCGTCTGTCTGTCTGCCTGTGTACCCGTCTGTCTGTCTGTGTACCCGTCTGTGTACCCGTCTGTGTACCCGTCTGTGTCTGTGTACCCGTCTGTCTTTGTACGTGTCTGTGTGTCTGTGTACCCGTCTGTCTGTGTACGTGTCTGTCTGTCTGTGCACCCGTCTGTCTGTGTACGTGTCTGTCTGTCTGTGTACGTGTCTGTCTGTCTGTGTACCCATCTTTCTGTGTACGTGTCTGTCTGTCTGTGTACCCGTCTGTCTGTCTGCCTGTGTTCCTGTCTGTCTGTGTTCCTGTCTGTCTGTGTCCCTGTCTGTCTGTTTTGGTGGCAAGATGAGTGAATATATTTCTCCCCCTAGTTGAACTTCACAACGTGGCTGGACAGCTGGGTAAGTGGTGTCACTGTGTTTACTGTATTCATGTAATTTTCAACATTACCAACATTATCAAAGGAAATAGAGGACAGGTAGTCTGTCTTCATGTTCTAGTACCCATAATACATCATGTTTTATCTACCGTCTACAGAGGAGGTCAGAATAGAGAGGATGTAGTCCGTCTTCACGTTCTAGTACCCATAATACATCATGTTTTATCTACCGTCTACAGAGGAGGTCAGAATAGAAAGGATGTAGTCCGTCTTCACGTTCTAGTACCCATAATACATCATGTTTTATCTACCATCTACAGAGGAGGTCAGAATAGAGAGGATGTAGTCCGTCTTCACGTTCTAGTACCCATAATACATCATGTTTTATCTACCGTCTACAGAGGAGGTCAGAATAGAGAGGATGTAGTCCGTCTTCATGTTCTAGTACCCATAATACATCATGTTTTATCTAGCGTCCTACAGAGGAGGTCAGAATAGAGAGGATGTAGTCCGTCTTCATGTTCTAGTACCCATAATACATCATGTTTTATCTACCGTCTACAGAGGAGGTCAGAATAGAGAGGATGTAGTCCGTCTTCATGTTCTAGTACCCATAATACATCATGTTTTATCTAGCGTCTACAGAGGAGGTCAGAATAGAGAGGATGTAGTCCGTCTTCATGTTCTAGTACCCATAATACATCATGTTTTATCTAGCGTCTACAGAGGAGGTCGGAATAGAGAGGATGTAGTCCGTCTTCATGTTCTAGTACCCATAATACATCATGTTTTATCTACCGTCTACAGAGGAGGTCAGAATAGAGAGGATGTAGTCCGTCTTCATGTTCTAGTACCCATAATACAACATGTTTTATCTACCGTCTACAGAGGAGGTCAGAATAGAGAGGATGTAATCCGTCTTCATGTTCTAGTACCCATAATACATCATGTTTTATCTAGCGTCTACAGAGGAGGTCAGAATAGAGAGGATGTAGTCCGTCTTCATGTTCTAGTACCCATAATACATCATGTTTTATCTAGCGTCTACAGAGGAGGTCAGAATAGAGAGGATGTAGTCCGTCTTCATGTTCTAGTACCCATAATACATCATGTTTTATCTAGCGTCTACAGAGGAGGTCAGAATAGAGAGGATGTAGTCCGTCTTCATGTTCTAGTACCCATAATACATCATGTTTTATCTAGCGTCCTACAGAGGAGGTCAGAATAGAGAGGATATAGTCCGTCTTCATGTTCTAGTACCCATAATACATCATGTTTTATCTAGCGTCTACAGAGGAGGTCAGAATAGAGAGGATGTAGTCCGTCTTCATGTTCTAGTACCCATAATACATCATGTTTTATCTAGCGTCTACAGAGGAGGTCAGAATAGAGAGGATGTAGTCCGTCTTCATGTTCTAGTACCCATAATACATCATGTTTTATCTACCGTCTACAGAGGAGGTCGGAATAGAGAGGATGTAATCCGTCTTCATGTTCTAGTACCCATAATACATCATGTTTTATCTAGCGTCTACAGAGGAGGTCGGAATAGAGAGGATGTAGTCCGTCTTCATGTTCTACTACCCATAATACATCATGTTTTATCTACCGTCTACAGAGGAGGTCAGAATAGAGAGGATGTAGTCCGTCTTCATGTTCTAGTACCCATAATACATCATGTTTTATCTACCGTCTACAGAGGAGGTCAGAATAGAGAGGATGTAGTCCGTCTTCATGTTCTAGTACCCATAATACAACATGTTTTATCTACCGTCTACAGAGGAGGTCAGAATAGAGAGGATGTAGTCCGTCTTCATGTTCTAGTACCCATAATACATCATGTTTTATCTAGCGTCTACAGAGGAGGTCAGAATAGAGAGGATGTAGTCCGTCTTCATGTTCTAGTACCCATAATACATCATGTTTTATCTACCGTCTACAGAGGAGGTCAGAATAGAGAGGATGTAGTCCGTCTTCATGTTCTAGTACCCATAATACATCATGTTTTATCTAGCGTCTACAGAGGAGGTCAGAATAGAGAGGATGTAGTCCGTCTTCATGTTCTAGTACCCATAATACATCATGTTTTATCTACCGTCTACAGAGGAGGTCAGAATAGAGAGGATGTAGTCCGTCTTCATGTTCTAGTACCCATAATACATCATGTTTTATCTAGCGTCTACAGAGGAGGTCAGAATAGAGAGGATGTAGTCCGTCTTCATGTTCTAGTACCCATAATACATCATGTTTTATCTACCGTCTACAGAGGTCAGAATAGAGAGGATGTAGTCCGTCTTCATGTTCTAGTACCCATAATACATCATGTTTTATCTACCGTCTACAGAGGAGGTCAGAATAGAGAGGATGTTGTCCGTCTTCATGTTCTAGTACCCATAATACATCATGTTTTATCTACCGTCTACAGAGGAGGTCAGAATAGAGAGGATGTAGTCCGTCTTCATGTTCTAGTACCCATAATACATCATGTTTTATCTACCGTCTACAGAGGAGGTCAGAATAGAGAGGATGTAGTCCGTCTTCATGTTCTAGTACCCATAATACATCATGTTTTATCTACCGTCTACAGAGGAGGTCAGAATAGAGAGGATGTAGTCCGTCTTCATGTTCTAGTACCCATAATACATCATGTTTTATCTACCGTCTACAGAGGAGGTCAGAATAGAGAGGATGTAATCCGTCTTCATGTTCTAGTACCCATAATACATCATGTTTTATCTACCGTCTACAGAGGAGGTCAGAATAGAGAGGATGTAGTCTGTCTTCATGTTCTAGTACCCATAATACATCATGTTTTATCTACCGTCTACAGAGGTCAGAATAGAGAGGATGTAGTCCGTCTTCATGTTCTAGTACCCATAATACATATCTAATGTTTTTATCTTCTCTGTCTTTTGTCTTCAGACGAGGTCACAACAGAGAGGGGTGAGTTGCACAACTTCGTCTATTTCATTGATTTAAGTGAAACACTTTCCTTAAAAATGTATACACTATATATTAAACTGATTAACAACACTATATAATACACTGATTAACTACACTATATATTACACTGATTAACTACACTATATATTAAACTGATTAACTACACTATATAATACACTGATTAACTACACTATATATTACACTGATTAACTACACTATATATTAAACTGATTAACCACACTATATATTACACTGATTAACTACACTATATATTACACTGATTAACTACACTATATATTAAACTGATTAACTACACTATATAATACACTGATTAACTACACTATATATTACACTGATTAACTACACTATATAGTACACTGATTAACTACACTATATAATACACTGATTAACTACACTATATAGTACACTGATTAACTACACTATATAGTACACTGATTAACTACACTATATATTACACTGATTAACTACACTATATATTACACTGATTAACTACACTATATAGTACACTGATTAACTACACTATATATTACACTGATTAACTACACTGATTAACTACACTATATAGTACACTGATTAACTACACTATATATTACACTGATTAACTACACTATATATTACACTGATTAACTACACTATATAATACACTGATTAACTACACTATATATTACACTGATTAACTACACTATATAGTACACTGATTAACTACACTATATAGTACACTGATTAACTACACTGTATATTACACCGAATAACTTCACTTGATATACAAAAGTATGTGGACAACTCTTTAAATTAGTGGATTCTATTTCATTCACACCCTTTGCTGACTGGTGTATAAAATCAAGCACAGGGCCATGCAATCTCCATAGACAAACATTGTCAGTAGAATGGCCTTACTGAAGATCTCAGTGACTTTCAATGTGGCACCATCTTAGGATGCCACCTTTCCAACAAGTCAGTTTGTCAAGTTTCTGCCCTGCTAGAGCTGCCCCTGGTCAGGTGTAAGTGCTGTTATTGTGAAATGGAAACTTCTAGGAGCAAAATTGTGTCAGCCGTTTAGTGGTAGGCCACAGAATCTCACAGAACGAGACGCCAAGTGTTGAAGCGCGTAAAAATCGTCCGTCCTCGGTGTAACACTCACTACCGAGTTCCAAACTGCCTCTGGAAGCAACGTCAACACAATAACTGTTTGTCTGGAGCTTCATGAAATGGGTTTCCATGGCCGAGCAGCTGCACACAAGCCTAAGATCACCATGCTTCATGCCAAGCGTCGGCTGGAGTGGTGTAAAGCTTGCCGCAATTGTACTCTGGACTAGTGGAAATACGTTCTCTGGAGTTATGAATCACGCTTCACCATCTGGCAGTCCGACAGATTAATCTGGGTTTGACGGATGCCAGAAGAAACACTACCTGCCCCAATGCATAGTTTCAACTGTAAAGTTTGGTGGAGGAGGAATAATGTTTGGGGATGTTTTTCATGGTTCGGGCCCCTTAGTTCCAGTGAAGGGAAATCCTAACGCTACAACATATAATGACATTCTAGATGATTCTGTGCTTCCAACTTTGTGGCAACAGTTTGGGGAAGGCCCTTTCCTGTTTCAGCATGATAATGCCCCTATGCACAAAGCGAGGTCCATACGGAAATGGTTTGTCGAGATTGGTGTGGAAGAACTTGACTGGCCTGCACAGAGCACTGACCTCAACCCCATCAAACACCTTTGGGATGAATTGGAACACCGACTGCGAGCCAGGCCTAATCGCCCAGCATCAATCGATCAATCAAATGTATTTATACATCAGCTGATGTCACAAAGTGCTGTACAGAAACCCAGCCTAAAACCCCAAACAGCAAGCAATGCAGATGTAGAAGCACGGTGGCTAGGAAAAACTCCCTAGAAAGGCCAGAACCTAGGAAGAAACCTAGAGAGGAACCAGGCTCTGAGGGGTGACCAGTCCTCTTCTGGCTGTACTGGGTAGAGAGGAACCAGGCTCTGCGGGGTGACCAGTCCTCTTCTGGCACTACTGGGTAGAGAGGAACCAGGCTCTGAGGGGTGACCAGTCCTCTACTGGCTGTACTGGGTAGAGAGGAACCAGGCTCTGAGGGGGGACTAGTCCTCTACTGGCTGTACTGGGTAGAGAGGATCCAGGCTCTGAGGGGTGCCAGCAGGGTTAGATAATACCATGATGGTTTTAGAAGGTGTCAACATGTCTTCTAACTGACTCTCTGTTTTTTATGACCGTCTTCAGAGTCAGATGAGGATTACCTTTACCTTAGTAAGTAGTATCTTTGTGTCTGATGTGCCTTCCTACCTGTCTGTCTGTGTTCCCTTCTGTCTGTCTATGTTCCTGACTGTCTGTCTATGTTCCTGTCTGTCTGTGTTCCCGTCTGTCTGTCTGTCTGTGTACCCGTCTGTCTGTCTGCCTGTGTACCCGTCTGTCTGTCTGTGTACCCGTCTGTCTGTCTGCCTGTGTTCCTGTCTGTCTGTGTTCCTGTCTGTCTGTGTCCCTGTCTGTCTGTTTTGGTGGCAAGATGAGTGAATATATTTCTCTCCCCCCTAGTTGAACTTCAAAACCTGTCTGGACAGCTGGGTAAGTGGTGTCACTGTGTTTACTGTATTCATGTAATTTTCAACATTACCAACATTATCAAAGGAAATAGAGGACAAGTAGTCTGTCTTCATGTTCTAGTACCCATAATACATCATGTTTTATCTAGCGTCTACAGAGGAGGTCAGAATAGAGAGGATGTAGTCCGTCTTCATGTTCTAGTACCCATAATACATCATGTTTTATCTACCGTCTACAGAGGAGGTCAGAATAGAGAGGATGTAGTCCGTCTTCATGTTCTATTACCCATAATACATCATGTTTTATCTAGCGTCTCCAGAGGAGGTCAGAATAGAGAGGATGTAGTCCGTCTTCATGTTCTAGTACCCATAATACATCATGTTTTATCCAGCGTCTACAGAGGAGGTCAGAATAGAGAGGATGTAGTCCGTCTTCATGTTCTAGTACCCATAATACATCATGTTTTATCCAGCGTCTACAGAGGAGGTCAGAATAGAGAGGATGTAGTCCGTCTTCATGTTCTAGTACCCATAATACATCATGTTTTATCTACCGTCTACAGAGGAGGTCAGAATAGAGAGGATGTAGTCCGTCTTCATGTTCTAGTACCCATAATACATCATGTTTTATCTACCGTCTACAGAGGAGGTCAGAATAGAGAGGATGTAGTCCGTCTTCATGTTCTAGTACCCATAATACATCATGTTTTATCTACCGCCTACAGAGGAGGTCAGAATAGAGAGGATGTAGTCCGTCTTCATGTTCTAGTACCCATAATACATCATGTTTTATCTACCGTCTACAGAGGAGGTCAGAATAGAGAGGATGTAGTCCGTCTTCATGTTCTACTACCCATAATACATCATGTTTTATCTAGCGTCTACAGAGGAGGTCAGAATAGAGAGGATGTAGTCCGTCTTCATGTTCTAGTACCCATAATACATCATGTTTTATCTACCGTCTACAGAGGAGGTCAGAATAGAGAGGATGTAGTCCGTCTTCATGTTCTAGTACCCATAATACATCATGTTTTATCCAGCGTCTACAGAGGAGGTCAGAATAGAGAGGATGTAGTCCGTCTTCATGTTCTAGTACCCATAATACATCATGTTTTATCTACCGTCTACAGAGGAGGTCAGAATAGAGAGGATGTAGTCCGTCTTCATGTTCTAGTACCCATAATACATCATGTTTTATCTACCGTCTACAGAGGAGGTCAGAATAGAGAGGATGTAGTCCGTCTTCATGTTCTAGTACCCATAATACATCATGTTTTATCTACCGTCTACAGAGGAGGTCAGAATAGAGAGGATGTAGTCCGTCTTCATGTTCTAGTACCCATAATGCATCATGTTTTATCTACCGTCTACAGAGGAGGTCAGAATAGAGAGGATGTAGTCTGTCTTCATGTTCTAGTACCCATAATACATGTTTTATCTACCGTCTACAGAGGAGGTCAGAATAGAGAGGATGTAGTCCGTCTTCATGTTCTAGTACCCATAATACATCATGTTTTATCTACCGTCTACAGAGGAGGTCAGAATAGAGAGGATGTAGTCTGTCTTCATGTTCTACTACCCATAATACATCATGTTTTATCTAGCGTCTACAGAGGAGGTCGGAATAGAGAGGATGTAGTCCGTCTTCATGTTCTAGTACCCATAATACATCATGTTTTATCTAGCGTCTACAGAGGAGGTCAGAATAGAGAGGATGTAGTCCGTCTTCATGTTCTAGTACCCATAATACATCATGTTTTATCTACCGTCTACAGAGGAGGTCAGAATAGAGAGGATGTAGTCCGTCTTCATGTTCTAGTACCCATAATACATCATGTTTTATCTACCGTCTACAGAGGAGGTCGGAATAGAGAGGATGTAGTCCGTCTTCATGTTCTACTACCCATAATACATCATGTTTTATCTAGCGTCTACAGAGGAGGTCGGAATAGAGAGGATGTAGTCCGTCTTCATGTTCTAGTACCCATAATACATCATGTTTTATCTAGCGTCTACAGAGGAGGTCAGAATAGAGAGGATGTAGTCCGTCTTCATGTTCTAGTACCCATAATACATCATGTTTTATCTACTGCTCTACAGAGGAGGTCAGAATAGAGATGATGTAGTCCGTCTTCATGTTCTAGTACCCATAATACATCATGTTTTATCTACCGTCTACAGAGGAGGTCAGAATAGAGAGGATGTAGTCCGTCTTCATGTTCTAGTACCCATAATACATCATGTTTTATCTACCGTCTACAGAGGAGGTCAGAATAGAGAGGATGTAGTCCGTCTTCATGTTCTAGTACCCATAATACATCATGTTTTATCTACCGTCTACAGAGGAGGTCAGAAAAGAGAGGATGTAGTCCGTCTTCATGTTCTACTACCCATAATACATCATGTTTTATCTAGCGTCTACAGAGGAGGTCAGAATAGAGAGGATGTAGTCCGTCTTCATGTTCTAGTACCCATAATACATGTTTTATCTAGCGTCTACAGAGGTCAGAATAGAGAGGATGTAGTCCGTCTTCATGTTCTAGTACCCATAATACATCATGTTTTATCTACCGTCTACAGAGGAGGTCAGAATAGAGAGGATGTAGTCCGTCTTCATGTTCTAGTACCCATAATACATCATGTTTTATCCACCGTCTACAGAGGAGGTCAGAATAGAGAGGATGTAGTCCGTCTTCATGTTCTAGTACCCATAATGCATCATGTTTTACCTACCGTCTACAGAGGAGGTCAGAATAGAGAGGATGTAGTCCGTCTTCATGTTCTAGTACCCATAATACATCATGTTTTATCTACCGTCTACAGAGGAGGTCAGAATAGAGAGGATGTAGTCCGTCTTCATGTTCTAGTACCCATAATACATCATGTTTTATCTACCGTCTACAGAGGAGGTCAGAATAGAGAGGATGTAGTCTGTCTTCATGTTCTAGTACCCATAATGCATATCTAATGTTTTTATCTTCTCTGTCTTTTGTCTACAGACGAGGCCATAAGAGAGAGGGGTGAGTTGCACAACTTCGTCTATTTCATTGATTTAAGTGAAAACACTTTCCTTAAAAAATATATACTGTATAAATCTCATGATTCAATCATAATTTATGTTAAACATTTGCCTTAAAAATGTATACACTATATATTACACTGATTAACTACACTATATATTAAACTGATTAACTACACTATATATTACACTGATTAACTACACTATATATTAAACTGATTAACTACACTATATAATACACTGATTAACTACACTATATATTACACTGATTAACTACACTATATATTACACTGGTTAACTACACTATATATTACACTGATTAACGACACTATATATTACACTGATTAACTACACTATATATTACTACACTATATATTACACTGATTAACGACACTATATATTAGACTGATTAACTACACTATATATTACTACACTATATATTACACTGATTAACTACACTATATATTGCACTGATTAACTACATGATATATTACTACACTATATATTACACTGATTAACTACACTATATATTGCACTGATTAACTACATGATATATTACTACACTATATATTACACTGATTAACTACACTATATATTGCACTGATTAACTACATGATATATTACTACACTATATATTGCACTGATTAACTACATGATATATTACTACACTATATGTTACACTGATTAACTACACTGTATATTGCACTGATTAACTACATGATATATTACTACACTATATATTACACTGATTAACTACACTATATATTACTACACTATATATTACACTGATTAACTACACTGTATATTAAACTGATTAACTACACTATATATTCCACTGATTAACTACACTATATATTACACTGATTAACTACACTATATATTCCACTGATTAACTACACTATATATTACACTGATTAACTACACTATATATTACACTGATTAACTACACTATATATCACACTGATTAACTAAACTATATATCACACTGATTAACTACACTATATAATACACAGATTAACTACACTATATATTACTACACTATATATTACACTGATTAACTACACAATATATTACGCTGATTAACTACACTATATATTATACTGATTAACTACACTATATATTACTACACTATATAGTACACTGATTAACTACACTATATATTACACTGATTAACTACACTATATATTACACTGATTAACTACACTATATATTACACTGATTAACTACACTATATAATACACTGATTAACTACACTATATATTACACTGGTTAACTACACTATATATTACTACACTATATAGTACACTGATTAACTACACTATATATTACACTGATTAACTACACTATATATTACACAGATTAACTACACTATATATTACACAGATTAACTACACTATATATTACACTATATACTACACTATATATTACACTGATTAATCACACTATATATTACACTGATTAACTACACTATATATTACTACACTATATAGTACACTGATTAACTACACTATATATTACACTGATTAACTACACTATATATTACACTGATTAACTACACTATATAATACTACACTATATATTACACTGATTAACTACACTATATATTACGCTGATTAACTACACTATATATTACACTGATTAACTACGCTATATACTACACTATATATTACACTGATTAACTACACTATATATTACTACACTATATAGTACACTGATTAACTACACTATATATTACACTGATTAACTACACTATATATTACTACACTATATAGTACACTGATTAACTACACTATATATTACACTGATTAACTACACTATATATTACACAGATTAACTACACTATACATTACACTGATTAACTACACTATATATTACACAGATTAACTACACTATATATTACACTGGTTAACTACACTTTATAATAAACTGATTAACTACACTATATATTACACAGATTAAATTACACTATATATTACACTGATTAACTACACTGTATATTACACTGATTAACTACACTATTTATTACACTGATTAACTACACTATATATTACTACACTATATATTACACTGATTAACTACACTATATATTACACTGATTAACTACACTATTTATTACACTGATTAACTACACTATATATTACACTGATTAACTACACTATATATTGCACTGATTAACTACACTATATAATACACTGATTAACTACACTATATATTACACTGATTAACTACACTATATATTACTACACTATATATTACACTGATTAACGACACTATATATTGCACTGATTAACTACACTATATATTACACTGATTAACTACACTATATATTACACTGATTAACTACACTATATATTGCACTGATTAACTACATGATATATTACTACACTATATATTACACTGATTAACTACACTATATATTGCACTGATTAACTACATGATATATTACTACACTATATATTACACTGATTAACTACACTATATATTGAACTGATTAACTACATGATATATTACTACACTATATATTACACTGATTAACTACACTATATATTGCACTGATTAACTACATGATATATTACTACACTATATATTACACTGATTAACTACACTATATATTGCACTGATTAACTACATGATATATTACTACACTATATATTACACTGATTAACTACACTATATATTGAACTGATTAACTACATGATATATTACTACACTATATATTACACTGATTAACTACACTATATATTACTACACTCTATATTACACTGATTAACTACACTGTATATTACACTGATTAACTACACTATATATTACACTGATTAACTACACTATATATTACACTGATTAACTACACTATATAATACACTGATTAACTACACTATATATTACACTGGTTAACTACACTATATATTACTACACTATATAGTACACTGATTAACTACACTATATATAACACTGATTAACTACACTATATATTACACAGATTAACTACACTATACATTACACTGATTAACTACACTATATATTACACTGGTTAACTACACTATATAATACTACACTATATATTACACTGATTAACTACACTATATATTACGCTGATTAACTACACTATATATTACACTGATTAACTACGCTATATATTACACTATATATTACACTATATATTACACTGATTAATCACACTATATATTACACTGATTAACTACACTATATATTACTACACTATATAGTACACTGATTAACTACACTATATATTACACTGATTAACTACACTATATATTACACTGATTAACTACACTATATAATACTACACTATATATTACACTGATTAACTACACTATATATTACGCTGATTAACTACACTATATATTACACTGATTAACTATGCTATATACTACACTATATATTACACTGATTAATCACACTATATATTACACTGATTAACTACACTATATATTACTACACTGATTAACTACACTATATATTACACTGATTAACTACACTATATATTACACTGATTAACTACACTATATAATACACTGATTAACTACACTATATATTACACTGGTTAACTACACTATATATTACTACACTATATAGTACACTGATTAACTACACTATATATTGCACTGATTAACTACACTATATATTACACAGATTAACTACACTATACATTACACTGATTAACTACACTATATATTACACAGATTAACTACACTATATATTACACTGGTTAACTACACTATATAATAAACTGATTAACTACACTATATATTACACAGATTAAATTACACTATATATTACACTGATTAACTACACTGTATATTACACTGATTAACTACACTATTTATTACACTGATTAACTACACTGTATATTACACTGATTAACTACACTATATATTACACTGATTAACTCCACTGTATATTACACTGATTAACTACACTATAATACACTGATTAACTACACTATATATTACACTGATTAACTACACTTAATATTAAACTGATTAACTACACTATATAATACACTGATTAACTACACTATATATTACACTGGTATAATACACTGATTAACTACACTATATATTACGCTGATTAACTACACTATATATTACACAGATTAAATTACACTATATATTACACTGATTAACTACACTGTATATTACACTGATTAACTACACTGTATATTACACTTATTAACTACACTATATATTACACTGATTAACTACACTATATATTACACTGGTTAACTACACTATATATTACACTGATTAACTACACTATATATTACACTGATTAACTACACTATATATTACACTGATTATCTACACTATATAATACTACACTATATATCACACTGATTATCTACACTATATAATACTACACTATATATCACACTGATTAACTACATTATATATTACACTCATTAACTACACTATATAATAAACAGATTAACTACACTATATATTACACAGATTAAATTACACTATATTACACTGATTAACTACACTGTATATTACACTGATTAACTACACTATATATTACACTGATTAACTACACTATATATTACACTGATTAACTACACTATATATTACTACACTATATATTACACTGATTAACTACACTATATATTACACTGATTAACTACACTATATATTACACTGATTAACTACACTATATAATACTACACTATATATCACACTGATTATCTACACTATATAATACTACACTATATATCACACTGATTAACTACATTATATATTACACTCTTTAACTACACTATATAATAAACTGATTAACTACACTATATATTACACAGATTAAATTACACTATATATTACACTGATTAACTACACTGTATATTACACTGATTAACTACACTATATATTACACTGATTAACTACACTATATATTACACTGATTAACTACACTATATATTACTACACTATATATTACACTGATTAACTACACTATATATTACACTGATTAACTACACTATATATTACACTGATTAACTACACTATATTACTACACTATATATCACACTGATTAACTACATTATATATTACACTCTTCAACTACACTATATAATAAACTGATTAACTACACTATATATTACACAGATTAAATTACACTATATATTACACTGATTAACTACACTGTATATTACACTGATTAACTACACTATATATTACACTGATTAACTACACTATATATTACACTGATTAACTACACTATATATTACTACACTATATATTACACTGATTAACTACACTATATATTACACTGATTAACTACACTATATATTACACTGGTTAACTACACTATATATTACACTGATTAACTACACTATATATTACACTGATTAACTACACTATATATTACACTGATTAACTACGCTATATATTACACCGAATAACTACACTATATATTACACTGATTAACTACACTATATATTACACTGGTTAACTACACTATATAATACACCGAGTAACTACACTTGATATACAAAAGTATGTGGACAACTCTTTAAATTAGTGGATTCTATTTCAGCCACACCCTTTGCTGACTGGTGTATAAAATCAAGCACACAGCCATGCAATCTCCATAGACAGACATTGTCAGTAGAATGGCCTTACTGATGTGCCCAGTGACTTTCAACATGGCACTGTCTTAGGACACCTTTCCAAAAAGTCAGTTTGTCAAGTTTCTGCCCTACTAGAGCTGCCCCAGTCAAGTGTAAGTGCTGTTATTGTGGTGTGGAAACTTCTAGGAGTAAAAATGTCTCAGACGTTTAGTGGTAGGCCACAGAATCTCACAGAATTGGACCGCCAAGTGTTGAAGCGCGTAAAATTCGTGGTCCGCGACGGGGCTGGTTTTCTTTTTGTAGTCTGTGATTGACTGTAGACCCTGCCACATACCTCTCGTGTCTGAGCTGTTGAATTGCGACTCTACTTTGTCTCTATACTGACACTTAGCTTGTTAGCTCTATACTCTATACTGACGCTTAGCACAACCAGGTGGACTGGGGACAGCAAGGAGTCATCAGGCCAGGTAGCCCTGAGGCTTGGTCCTAGGGCTCAGGTCCTCCGAGAGAAGAGAGAGGGACATCAGAGCCCGACCTCACTAATGCTCTTGTGGCTGAATGGAAGCAAGTCCCCTCAGCAATGTTCCAACATCTAGTGGAAAGCCTTCCCAGAAGAATGGAGGCTGTTATAGCAGCAATGTTCCAACATCTAGTGGAAAGCCTTCCCAGAAGAGTGGAGGCTGTTATAGCAGCAAAGGGGGGACCAACTCCATATTAATGCCCATGATTTTGGAATGAGGTGTTCATTGAGCAGGTGTCCACATACTTTTGGTCATGTAGTGTATAAATCTCATGATTCAATGATTATTTAATTATCACTCTCTTTATTCTATTTTTACACCAGATGAACTCCAAGAAGAGCTGAGTATGTTGTGTGTGTCTGTGTGTCTGTGTGTGTGTGTGTGTGTGTGTGTGTGTGTGTCTACATTGTCTTGTTGTTAAGGTTTGCTCACCAACATGTGTGTTCTGACCAGCTGTTCTTGTCCTCAGGGAAAGCTAAAGAGACCATCAAAACCCTCTCCACCTCTCCAGGAGGTCAACAGAAAACACAGACTCCTTCCCAAAGTAATCAGTCTTTATGATTCTAATGTTTCCTAGAATTACTGGTCAGTTTATTATATATGTCTGTCTGTCTCTCTCGCTCTCTGTCTCGCTGTCTATCTGGTCAGTTTATTATATATAGGTCTGTCTGTCTGTCTCTCTCGCTCTCTGTCTCACTGTCTATCTGGTCAGTTTATTATATATATATATATCTGTCTGTCTGTCTGTCTGTCTACAATTACTGGTCAGTTTATTATATATATATATAGGTCTGTCTGTCTCTCTGTCTCGCTGTCTATCTGGTCAGTTTATTCTGATGTTGTTGCTTCATTCTAAATGATTCTTCTATTCTTCTATAATAGAAGGGATGGAGATGAAGCCTTTACTGCGTCAGAAGGATGATCTGGATGAGATGGAGAGGGGAGGAAGAGTTACTACAGAAGTTGACTATAATTGTTCTATAGACTTTAACTAAAGAGCTGAGAGAGACAATAGTTTTCCTTAGAGTTGAGTTTATATAGAGACAATAACTTTCTATAGAGCTGAGTTACTATAGAGAGACTATAACTATAGTCTCTCTATAGTACTATAGTTACTATAGAGAGACTATAACTATAGAGCTGAGTTACTATAGAGAGACTATAACTATAGAGCTGAGTTACTATAGAGAGACTATAACTATAGAGCTGAGTTACTATAGAGAGACTATAACTATAGAGCTGAGTTACTATAGAGAGACTATAACTATAGAGCTGAGTTACTATAGAGAGACTATAACTTTCTATAGAGACTTAACCCACCTAACCAAGCTGAGTTTCTGAGTATATAACTGAGTGATATGAATCTTGGTAAGACAAAGTTATTTGATAAACGCGTTAGTCAGAACTCTATAATCCACTTTCAGTAGTTCTTTACTTTCTGAAGTTTTACTACCCATGTTTGTATTATGGGTTTATATCCATTTCCTGGTTTTTCTATATATGTGTTCCCCATAAACAATGTCTTTCTAATCCCCCTCAGGAATTGATAGTGTTGAATTGAATGGAATGATGGACTAATGTCTCCTGTTAGAATCTGTTACAGACGCTCTTATGTCCAGTACCTGATAATCACAGGTATATCAACAAGACCACAGGAGGTTGGTGACACCTTAACTGGGGAGGACGGGCTCGGGGTAATGACTGGAGAGGAATCAGTGGAATGGTATTAAATACATCAAACACATGGTTTCCATGGTTTCCAGGTGTTTGATGCCGTTCCATTGGCTCCGATCCAGCCATTATAATGAGTCCTCCTCCCCTCACCAGCCTCCTGTGAACAAGACTGATAAAAACCATTTGTTGAAATGTTTTATATTTATATTTTAGCTTCAACCTGGCAGCTTCTATTGTAGCTTTGACCTGTCTGCTTCTATTGTAGCTTCAACCTGGCAGCTTCTATTGTAGCTTCGACCTGGCAGCTTCTATTGTAGCTTCGACCTGTCAGCTTCTGTTGTAGCTTCACCCTGTCAGCTTCTATTGTAGCTTCGACCTGTCAGCTTCTATTGTAGCTTCGACCTGTCAGCTTCTATTGTAGCTTCGACCTGTCAGCTTCTATTGTAGCTTCGACCTGTCAGCTTCTATTGTAGCTTCGACCTGTCAGCTTCTATTGTAGCCTCGACCTGTCAGCCTCTATTGTAGCTTCGACCTGTCAGCTTCTATTGTAGCTTCACCCTGTCAGCTTCTGTTGTAGCTTCAACCTGTCAGCTTCTGTTGTAGCTTCATGTCAATGTCCCAGTTTTTTATTTGACTTTTTAAAGGTTTTATTTGCTCTACTATTTTGTATTCACCTTGAGAATATACAGCGGTCAGAAATTATTGACATCCTTGCTAAAGATGAGCAATAATGACAATATTAAAGAAATAAAATCTATTGTAAATTATATTATTTTAAACTAATACAACTGCTCAGAGAAATATAATTTTTTGTTATTTATGTTTTTGTAAAAAGGTAGGGGTCAAAATGATTGACAGCCCTAAATCTTCAGGAGTTTGATGTCATTGCTATAAATATAGAACCAAATACTATGAATATAGAACCAAATACTATGAATATAGAACCAAATACTATGAATATAGAACCAAATACTATGAATATAGAACCAAATACTGACCTTCTGACTACTTTAATTATTAGAATCTTTAGGGGTGTCAATCATTTAGAAAACAAATATTACTTGTTAAACAAAATATTTTTCTCTGATCAATTGTATTGGTGTAAAATAGTATAATTGACACATTTTGTTGAGCAGATGATATAGCTCAGTATTTGAGTTATTTATTTTACAGTCATTATTATCTTTATCAAGGGTGTCAATAATTCCAGACCCCACTGTATATTATATATTGATTTATTAATACAGTCATTATTATCTTTATCAAGGGTGTCAATAATTCCAGACCCCACTGTATATTATATATTGATGTATTAATACAGTCATTATTATCTTTATCAAGGGTGTCAATAATTCCAGACCCCACTGTATATTATATATTGATTTATTATATACAGTCATTATTATCTTTATCAAGGGTGTCAATAATTCCAGACCCCACTGTATATTATATATTGATTTATTAATACAGTCATTATTATCTTTATCAGGGGTGTCAATAATTCCAGACCCCACTGTATATTATATATTGATTTATTAATACAGTCATTATTATCTTTATCAAGGGTGTCAATAATTCCAGACCCCACTGTATATTATATATTGATCATGTATATGCAGTTGAATGGTATTTTCCATGTATTGATGATTTCTTGTTTTAATAAACTATGACATCATTGTGTGAGAACGTGACTCCAGTGTAATATTTTAACATTATTGAATGTTAGTGTCGTGGAATATTTAATCAAATATGACACCTTACTGGAACTTATGAATTCAGAATAAGACCTTTAATACAAAGTATGAGAGGCCGAGCTGAACCATGGAACAACCGGCCTTTCTAGTATTTCATCCTTACATCCTTACATGAAGCATATGGACACTCCCCATATGCTGACACATTTTCCCTCTTGACCTTCTGCCACCATTATCTTTCAGTCCCAGTTCTTACGTCATACAAACAATAATACATGTTATTGTATTATATACATTTCCTATGTCAGTGCTTTTTCCATCATCCTGCTCACATGTTGATAATGGAATTTATATGTTAATGTTAATGACTAAGATATTCCACCCTGGAAATCGTGTGTGTGACAAATAGAGAAACTATCATCAGAGAAACTGTAATCCTCTAATTGTATGTATATAAGACAATTTCAGTAAGGCTTGCAACTAGTGGGGCTTGCAACTAACAGACAGCAGTCCCACTAGTAGGGAGTAGTCTAGATGATTAAGACAAGGGGAACTGTGACAGGGGAACTGCTTAGGCTTACAAAAATAGTCAGCATGTTGAAATGTGTGATAAACAGAAGCACGTAGCCAAATAGAGATGTGTTCAATGTACTTGTCAACATCTTATTGGTGTACTCCTGGGTGGGTCTGGGATATAAAAAGCTATGTACATTTGTATTTAGAGCTCTCTAAGTAAGGAACTGATCCAACTGCAGACTGGGGTTTTTGTCTAAATCTTTATTGACCAGAGCCTTACAACCTCTGGGAATTATTCAAAACTTGAGTGATAGTTTATGTCAACAATCGAGATAGCAAAATTCTCGTGACACATGTTCACCTTAAATTGGTCCATCCATTTATCATTAATGTATAGTAAATGCAGTTACTGACCCCAGCCCTCATATGTATTAGTTCATGTGATCACTGCCCTGAGGTCTATTCAGGCCTACTCTGTGGCATCATTGCTACATCGCCCAATGTGGTAATTGGCATGGCTCCTTCCCCGTGACAGCAAATTCAATCAGTGTCTTTGTTTTAGCTCCAACATAAACCCCCCTATGGGACTAAATAGTCCCACACAAAAATATCATAAAACAAAGCACATGATGAAGGCAAAAACACTGACATAGGAAATGTAGTTATTTATTATTCAATGTTGGATTCAGGAGTAGTTTCTTCATTGTAGCTACTCCAGTTGGTGACAGATGTCCAGATTGTCTGCATCAACCCACTTTCTTGTGGTTTTGCCATTGTCTTAGTTGGTGTACTAGTGCTAGTTGGAGATGGTATTAACATTTCTTGTAGGTTTGCTACCATTACTTTCAAGGACATTCTACCGTTCTTCATCTGTCTTGAAGACCATGTGAGGGGTAGAGAAGTCAATGGTAAGAAAGTCTCCTTTCCATTCTCCTGTTGTTGTTTCTCCGTCACCTTATACAGCGCCTCCGCCAGGGGTATCTGCCAGAGTAGGTGTGAGCAACAGGCCCCAACGCCTCTCCTTTGGATTCTCTGGATATTCAGACGAGAGCAAGTTGCCCCTTGATCCGCCTCTCCTTCGGCTTCTTCCTGGGTCCTGCCTGGCACATCGACATCCTCTGCTCCCGTTCCCTCCAGACATCAGCCTGGTTTATCAGCATCCCCTGCTCCAGTTCCCTCTAGACACCAGCCTGGTTTATCAGCATCCTCTGCTCCCGTTCCCTCCAGACACCAGCCTGGTTTATCAGCATCCTCTGCTCCCGTTCCCTCCAGACACCAGCCTGGTTTATCAGCATCCTCTTCTCCCGTTCCCTCCAGACACCAGCCTGGTTTATCAGCATCCTCTGCTCCTGTTCCCTCCAGACACCAGCCTGGTTTATCAGCATCCTCTGCTCCCGTTCCCTTCAGAGACCAGCCTGGTTTATCAGCATCCTTGCTCCCGTTCCCTCCAGACACCAGCCTGGTTTATCAGCATCCTCTGCTCCTGTTCCTCCAGACACCAGCCTGGTTTATCAGCATCCTCTGCTCCCGTTCCTCCAGACACCAGCCTGGTTTATCAGCATCCTCTGCTCCTGCCTCCTCCAGACACCAGCCTGGTTTATCAGCATCCTCTGCTCCCGTTCCCTCTAGACACCAGCCTGGTTTATCAGCATCCTCTGCTCCCGTTCCTCCAGACACCAGCCTGGTTTATCAGCATCCTCTGCTCCCGTTCCTCCAGACACCAGCCTGGTTTATCAGCATCCTCTGCTCCCGTTCCCTCCAGAGACAAGCCTGGTTTATCAGCATCCTCTGCTCCCGTTCCCTCCAGACACCAGCCTGGTTTATCAGCATCCTCTGCTCCCGTTCCCTCCAGAGACCAGCCTGGTTTATCAGCATCCTCTGCTCCCGTTCCCTCCAGACACCAGCCTGGTTTATCAGCATCCTCTGCTCCCGTTCCCTCCAGACACCAGCCTGGTTTATCAGCATCCTCTGCTCCCGTTCCCTCCAGACACCAGCCTGGTTTATCAGCATCCTCTGCTCCCGTTCCCTCCAGAGACCAGCCTGGTTTATCAGCATCCTCTGCTCCCGTTCCCTCCAGACACCAGCCTGGTTTATCAGCATCCTCTGCTCCCGTTCCCTCCAGACACCAGCCTGGTTTATCAGCATCCTCTGCTCCCGTTCCCTCCAGAGACAAGCCTGGTTTATCAGCATCCTCTGCTCCCGTTCCCTCCAGACACCAGCCTGGTTTATCAGCATCCTCTGCTCCTGCCCTCCAGAGAACAGCCTGGTTTATCAGCATCCTCTGCTCCTGTTCCTCCAGACACCAGCCTGGTTTATCAGCATCCTCTGCTCCTGTTCCCTCCAGACACCAGCCTGGTTTATCAGCATCCTCTGCTCCTGCTCCTCCAGAGACAAGCCTGGTTTATCAGCATCCTCTGCTCCCGTTCCCTCCAGACACCAGCCTGGTTTATCAGCATCCTCTGCTCCCGTTCCCTCCAGAGACCAGCCTGGTTTATCAGAATCCTCTGCATCCTCATGGCTCGGTGGTCGCCTCCTTCTCCCTGCCGGGATTCCGGTGCAGTGGTTTTAGATGGTGCCACGTGTTGCTTCCTTTCATTAGTGTTGCTAGGACAACTTCGTAGGGACCTTGGCTGTTCCACTTTCTCCGGAACACTCAGACCTGGTCCCCTTGGATCACCGGACGTGGAACCTCTGGTCCTGGTTCATGTTTTTTCCTTCTTTCCGTGAGGTTTTCAAACTCAGAGACCTATGGCCTTTGCTTTATGATTACACCATCTTATTTCCATCTCTTATCACACAACAAAATTACATTCCAGCTGCAGCTGGCAACTTCCTCTCCTTCTGGTTCCTAAGAGAGTGATAGCATAAGACTTGCAAAGCAACGAGAAACAAAACATGTCATCATTAACAATGTGATAAGCTATGCATAATTATATATGCCTGAATACCAAAGTCTGAGACCATGACAATTCCCACTCTCTCTTCACCTAACTCTATACCTCCAGGATACTTTTCTGCTGGACTCCACAAAAATAAAAGCCCTAAAGAAGCTTCCTCATGATTTCGCCCAGTCTTCCCCTTTTGGCCCCAGGTTCCGAGAGGTGTTCCCAAGTCATGTCATTTTCACCTTGTTCCCCATCTCCTCCATTTCAACTCATAGGCACGTCACCTGATATGCAAGTGCGTATCCCTAATTAGCATTACATTCTCTTGAGGTAACTCAGTAATGTTTTTACATTGATGGCTTCAGAATGTTGTTTAGAGTATAATTATCCCAACATCTATCCTCTTCATGTGATGCATTAACCAATAAAACAACTAACCCAATTATGATGTTTAAAGTAGCTCCCAAACCCAACCCATCTGTATGCCAACAGTGGAATCTAGTTTCTCCCTCTCTTTAGCTCCTCTGTCATGGTGTGTTCAAGCTCACCCATTATACAGCTGGACCTTACTTCAAGTGAGAGCTATGCACCCACCGAAGAGAGGCATGACAATCTTTACCACTGCAGGTGTTGTAAGGGGTACCGTATGTGTGGACCAGACCAAATCTATCCCAACATCCCCTCCAGGTGTATCTGGATGTTCACTCAATCTCCAGAATTCAGTCCATGCCCTTGGTTATCTCTGGCTCCTTATGTGCTGTTTGTAGTCAAGTTGGTGCTGCCTTTATCAGCTTGATTGTCAATACTTAATTCATTCAACTCGTATTACTAGACACTGTACCACATAATGGAAACAGATTATAATGTCTAGAATACATAACTTTCCTCCCCAAATGTACCACTATTATCTAACTATAAAACCATGCAATAGTAATGTTTCTTCATACCTTTACTTTTAAACATCCCACTAACTGCTTACTTCCAACCACAGCTAATATTTTTTACAATCTCAAGGCTCAATCTCTACTATTCATATAACCTCTTATTGAAACCTCAGTTTTTCAAATTACTAAAATATTGCATCATTAGAGTGCTATAAGCAGACACTAATAACATATTACCATTCATATCCTGTCAACACTCATTTGTTATGAGAATTTTGTACTCAATGTTCATAAACTGAACTTCAATTAAACAACTCCGTCTGTAACCCAGCATTTGTAAGATACTGGTTGAAATGAAACGGACGGAAGCCCAGTCTACAATGGTCAAATGTCAAATGTTTATTCAGGAGAGCTCTAGATGATACAATGCACATTCGTTTATATAGTCACACATAGCGTCATAATTGTCCACACACATAGCGTCACATATGTCCCTCCTCGTCTACTCCAAAACATCTTATCTTGTCCTGCAACATGTTCACAATCTTATTACAAGCCCAACGGTTTTTCCCCTCCCTGGGTGGAGAGACCTTCTTCCTCTTATCAGTTTCACAGTGGTCACAAGTTGTCTGTCTCTGGTTCCTCCATTCTTATGCACACACATTCAAGCCATTTATAAAAAAATACTGTTAGTTATTGTTTATATCATGTTTGACAGTGATGAGGGGTGGTTGTTTGACCGCGAACCCATAGCGGATGCAGGCAATGAGGCAGTGGTCGCTGAGATCCTGATTGAAAACAGCAGAGGTGTATTTGGAGGGCAAGTTGGTCAGGATGACATCTAGGAGGGTGCCCATGTTTACGGATTTAGGGTTGTACCTGGTGGGTTCCTTGATGATTTGTGTGAGATTGATGTCTAGCCTCTGATGGAGATTCTGGCTATAAGGTCTAAAAACATTGCGGATCCGTGTCACATTGAGTGAGGCGGGTTACCGGAAGGTATATTTAATTTAAAAATAGAAAAGAGATTGAAAATAAATTTTAATATATACAAAAAAAACGAAAAATACAAAAAGTAAACGAGAAGACGACAAACCACATCTGCACTGCTACACCATCTTGTAAAATCGATATAGTGATATGATATGTATGATATAGTGATATGGGATCATTCTCCAGTATCATGATTAATTACAGGGTGGCAGGTAGCCTAGTGGTTAGAGTGTTGGGTCAGTAACTGGATTCATAATGTATGATATAGTGATATGGGATCATTCTCCAGTATCATGATTAATTACAGAGTGGCAGGTAGCCTAGTGGTTAGAGTGTTGGGTCAGTAACTGGATTCATAATGTATGATATAGTGATATGGGATCATTCTCCAGTATCATGATTAATTACAGGGTGGCAGGTAGTGTTGGGTCAGTAACTGGATTCATAATGTATGATATAACCCATTCATAAACACCAATATCCTGTCAGACAGGACTAAATCTACATTTGAACAGCATTTTAGCCATCAATGTGACTTTTGGCGGCGTCTAATCAGTCAGTTCTGTACCTGCTGAGTGGCAGTGTGGGTGGACTGAACTAAAGAGTGCAAAACTCATGAGGAACTAAAACTCAGTAGTCTGCCTGGAAATTACATCGCTGGACCAATACATTTTTCTTCTATTTTTCATATTAATATATTTCATGTTTTTATGTTCTCCTCTCATTTTAATTGAAGTACTTTTCATGTACCAACTTGTCTGATTTTCAAGGAATTCCAGAAGTTGAATTTCAGAGTGCCAAATTCAAGTACTTTATGCAGCTCAAACACCTTGTAGATACAGATTGCTGGTGCATTGAGCTGACCTGAAGGAACAGAGAGAGAAATTGCTGGATGTAAACTTTATCGCTAATCAAAATCCTGTTTCAGAAGAGAAACTGCAGCAACAGCAGAAGATTAAGAGTTAAGACTGAAACAGACACAGTTCAATAGGATGGCCAGACACGAGAGGGGAATTCACAGAGACAGTTCAATAGGATGGCCAGACACAAGAGGGAAATTGTCACGAGAATTTTGTTCTCAATTGTTTACATAAACTATCGATCAGGCTTTGAATAATTCCCAGAGGTTGTAAAGCTCTAGTTAATGAAAAATTAGACAAAGTCCCATATCTGCAATTTGGTCAGGTTGTTTATTCATGAGAATTCTGAACTCCAAATGTGAACACAGTCTTTTTATATTGTACAAGCTTTAAGCTGAACACAAATGATACAAATGCTCCACCCTCTCTAGGAAATAGTACTTTCCCACAGTACACATTCATTGGCTTATCACAATCTTGCAACATAAGTAAATCTGGACAGCTCCTAGCCGTCCCTACCGTCCCGATGACGAGAAGACCTCTCTCCTGTAGTCTGGTTTCACAAAGAATTATTTGTTCTCCCAGATACTCCTTTTTACATTGCAAGATTGTACCACCTTGTTCCACTCTCTATACAATATAAATTTCTAGACACACACACATCAATTGGATTATCATTGTCTTATAACCCTATCCCTATTGCATACATTTTCAGAATGGAATATTCTTAGTCATTAATTAAACATACAAACATCCCACCCTTTGACAAAAAATTATCCACTGAAAATAAAATAAATGACACCACACCAAACGAAAACAAAAACATACAAAGAAATAACACCACATCTACAAAAAATATCATGATATATGTAATAAAAATACGAACAAGAAATCTAACTTGGGGTCTATTACTACTTCCAATCAAAACTCTTCTGTTTAGGATTTTCGTTACAACCTTTATCAAATAGACAACATTACTAAACATTAAAAATAGTTTCATCCAATTCAGGCTCCTCTGGATTAAAACCAAAAGCATTCTCTGTCAATCTAGAAGGCATGTATCTGTCGTCTCATGGTCTGGTAGGACCATACATCTGTCATCTGTTGCATCACCGCCTTTTCCAGAGACCTAGACACAAAACCTCTCACACACGGGATTTAACAACATCCACATAATACCAGCATAAACATTCTTGTCAGATACGGCCCCCAATATGGTCACCTCAATAGACTTCCGTTTACCAGACATGTTGTCGAACCAACCAGTGAGTGAGTTATCAATACCAGAATTTTCAGCCAATTCATTCTCCAGTGTAGTGAGTCCCTGAAGAGCCTTTGTTACTGACCCATCAGGTGCTGTGCTATTGGGGAAGAATGTTCAGCACATAAATTCCAAACATCACCCAGACCCCACCCTTCTCAGCCAAGAGCAGATCTAATGCTATTCTATTCTGCCACTCCATTAAACTCGTTGCCGCGGTCTGTTCAGCCAATCCTTTTATAGCGTTACGAGTGTGGTTAATAAATCTTTGTTGAATGCAATAGATATAATTTATCCAATCTACATTTTAATTAATTGTTGACCACCAAAAGAGACTCGACTCAAACCCTGCTGTGATTTAATTCCTAGCTTTAAATTCATCTGGAACCCCTCGAGGTACAACTATCTCATCGATATACACCTTTTCATCAAACTATCCTGGGAGGAAGTCCCGCTTCTTACGCAACAAAGTCAAAGTCACCATTATTAGTCAGTTGTACAACCAAATGCCTTCAACCGAAATGTTTCTTCCGCATTTAACCCAACCCCTCTGAATCAGAGAGGTGCGGGGCTGCCTTAAATCGACATCCACGCCTTCGGCGGGGAACAGTGGGTTAACTGCCTTGTTCAGGGCAGAACGACAGATTTTTTTTTCCTTGTCAGCTTGGGGATTCGAACTTGCAACCCTCCGGTTACAAGTCCAACGCTCTAACCACTAGGCTACCTGCCGCCCCAACAAACCTCCACCCTTCGACATGTTAAGGGTGAAAGGCATTACCAGCTGAGCCAACACACAGGTCCCCTGGCAATTTAGGCGTTACCACCTAGGAGGAATGTTATGCCTGTGGCACTGCTAAGCCTAGGTTAATAGGATGGCCAGACACGAGAGGGAAATTCACAGAGATAGTTCAATAGGATGGCCAGACACGAGATGGGAATTCACAGAGACAGTTCAACAGGATGGCAAGACACGAGAGGGGAATTCACAGAGACAGTTCAATAGGATGGCAAGACACGAGAGGGAAATTCACAGAGACAGTTCAACAGGATGGCAAGACACGAGAGGGCAATTCACAGAGACAGTTCAATAGGATGGCCAGACACGAGAGGGGAATTCACAGAGACAGTTCAATAGGATGGCCAGACACGAGAGGGAAATTCACAGAGACAGTTCAACAGGATGGCAAGACACGAGAGGGCAATTCACAGAGACAGTTCAATAGGATGGCCAGACACGAGAGGGAAATTCACAGAGACAGTTCAACAGGATGGCAAGACACGAGAGGGAAATTCACAGAGACAGTTCAACAGGATGGCAAGACACGAGAGGGCAATTCACAGAGACAGTTCAATAGGATGGCACAGAGACACAGAGACATCCTATTGATGTCTGGCCATCAATAGGATGTCCAGACACGAGAGGGGAAGTCACAGAGACAGTTCAATAGGATGGCCAGAAACGAGAGGGGAAGTCACAGATACAGTTCAACAGGATGGCCAGACACGAGAGGGAAATTCACAGATACAGTTCAATAGGATGGCCAGACACGAGAGGGGAAGTCACAGAGACAGTTCAACAGGATGGCCAGACACAAGAGGGGAAGTTGCAGAGAAAATACGGCACTACTGGACCTGCTGTTCAAAAGTTCAAAACTTGTCCTTCCTTAGATAATGGGAGAATACATTATGGAAAAAATACATGAAGCACACATGGGAATCGTAAAATGTAAGGAATGAGCAAGGGATGTTCTGTTCAGTCCAGGCATGGCTAAACAGATAGATGTTGTAACAAAATGTGTCGTCTGCAACACACACAACAACAACCAAAGAGAGACCCTCATGTCTAATCCAATCACAGAGAGAGCTTGGGCCAAAATTGGAGTGGACCTCTTCCATTACAACAACACAGAATATCTACTATGTGTGGATCACTACTCAAAATACCCCGAAATCTCCAAGCTCAGTGGAACAACAAGTAAACACATCATTACAGCACTAAAGTCGATCTCAGAAACAACGTTTTGTGCTCCGACAATGGAAGACGGCTGGTGAGTCCAGAAATGTCAGAGTCCTCTACCAGCTAGGAGTTCAAACATGTCACGTGGAACCCGAGATTTCCAGCCAAGCTGAGAGAGCAGTTCAGACTGTGAACAACCTGTTGAAAAAAAGCACAAGACTGCAAAAGAGATCCTTACACAGCTCTCCTTGAGTACAGAGATACAGGCTAAGAGCGCCACCCTCAGGCCCTCCGGGTAAATACATGTAGTCATTAGTAACAGCGCCACCCTCAGGCCCTCCAGGTAAATACATGTAGTCATTAGTAACAGCACCACCCTCAGGCCATCCAGGTAAATACATGTAGTCATTAGTAACAGCACCACCCTCAGGCCCTCCAGGTAAATACATGTAGTCATTAGTAACATCGCCACCCTCAGGCACAAGGCGCACCTGTGTAATGATTTTATTTTATTTGAACCAGGTACTGTAGTGACACCTCTTGCACTGAGATGCAGGATCTTAGACCACTGTGCCACTCGGGAGCCCAATGATCATGTTGTTTAATCAGCTTCTTGATATGCACCACTTGTCAGGTGGATGGATTATCTTGGCAAAGGAGAAATGCTCACTAACAGGGATGTAAACAAAGTTGTGCACACACATTGAGAGAAATACTTTTTTTGCTTGTATGAAAATTCCTGGGATCTTTTATTTCAGCCCATGGAACATAAGCCCAACACTTGGGCTCCTGAGGTTTGCAGTGGTCTAAGGCACTGCATCTCAGTGCTTGAGGTGTCACTACAGACACCCTGGTTCAAATCCAGGCTGTATCACAACTGGCCATGATTGGGAGTCCCATAGGGCGGTGCACAATTGGCCCAGCGTCGTCCGGGTTTGGCTGGTGTAGGCCGTCATTGTAAATAGGAAGTTGATCTTAACTGACTTGCCTAGATAAATAAAGGTTAGATAAAAAATACAAATGTTATATTTTTGTTCAGTATAGAAAACCAAAGCAGAGGCAACTTAAACTACCACTTCACCCCATAGACATTAAAACCAGCTTCACCCCTCTCGCCAAAGTGAGCCAGAAAGGATTCCAATCTCTAGGCTCTTGTCGTTTTCATTGTTGTGAATCGTTTCATTATTTCTCCACCTTACTTACAAGACAAGTAAGATCTGATCGGACAGACATGCTTAGTACCGTTGTCAATCAGCTAGTAATAAACTATCACAGACTCGCGCATAAAAAAAAACCCATCAGAATAACAATAACAGTCCATCTACCGCGTAGCCCACCGCGTTACCTACCGCGTAACCCACCGCGTTCAACTAGGGCGAAAATCTGCCGCACGCCATGCAGTAGTAGGAGTTGTCTCTTTGGGACACATGTCAAGGCTGTAATCGAACGCACCCTGGCCAATCAGGGACGAGTCTCCGCCCATCTGAACCCTCGAGTCCCCGCCCCCCCCCACGGTAATCAGCCAACGGGGTTGCGGCCTGGGGGCGGGGTCTGAGCTCCGAGTTCCATCCAGTTTGAACCTCAACGGACTGGCCTCGGTAGCGAAGCGCACAGCGTCGACAACAACAACAACAACAACAGCTTTATTATTGATATCTGACCGGTTAAAGTAAGTCATGGAAAAACATTACACGTTTTAGTAGTAAAGAAAATATATATTTATTTTTCTACATGAAGCCATTTAATGAAAAATGTACCTGAGTAATTGTCGAAAACGTTAAGTTTGTCTAGTGTATTTGTTTTTTCCGTTACCGTTTAACAGTTCACTGTACGGGGGTAACGTTACCTTTAACTACTGAACCAACGTTACGACGCTACATCTACATTTTACACGTAGTTAAAGTTAAAAAAAAAGAATAAATAATGTTGCTTTGGGATTTAGTCCGTTTGATTAGTCATTCTGAACTGTAGCTAGTGCTATGAACCCGGCTGGCAGCGTTAGCCTGAATGCTAGCGCTGGGGGATGGGGTGAGCTAGCAGCTAGGCGGGAACCAGATGGTGGGCCCATTGTTCTCAGCAGGCTAACCCCACGGCCGCTTTACCGTCCGACGCCGAGTCTACAGAGGCATGCCTTTTAGCTAATGATATATATATATCTTTTTGTTTTTGTAGGTAATAAATGTTTAATTTCCCCTCCCCGTTGTATCAGTTCAGTCGTGTGACCATGGTGAAAGGGGACGTTAATAAACCCAAGGGTAAGACGTCAGCCTACGCCTTCTTCGTCCAGACCTGCCGGGAGGAACAGAAGATTAAACACCCCGACCAGTCGGTCAACTTCGCGGAGTTCTCCAAGCAGTGTTCCGAGAGATGGAGGGTAAATAGTATAACACACGGGGTTATGCCACTGTGTCTGTTGTGTCGCTGTTATAATAGTTGTCTGTTATAATAGTTGTCTGTGTAATAATAATAATAATAATAATATAACTGAGTTTGTGTGTAGGCTTCCACTGTGAATGACAAGCGTCGTTTTGAGGAC
>CM059811.1:1487586-1507586 GCA_030435695.1 Brachymystax lenok tsinlingensis | reverse complement strand
GTAGTAGTGTGTGTGTGTGTGTATGGCAACAGTATATATTATTGTCTCCAGTATGTTCTATAGGAGGTAGTAGTGTGTATATATATATATACACGTACTATATTATGTCTCTCCAGGCTGTTCTATAGGGAGGTAATAGTGTGTGGTAGTGTGTGTATGGCACAATAATGTGTATATTATTGTCTCCAGGCTGTTCTATAGGAGGTAGTAGTGTGTGTGTATATGTAATAATAATGTATATATTATTGTCTCCAGGCTGTTCTAGTATAGGAGGTAGTAGTGTGTATATATATAATAATGTATATATTATTGTCTCCAGGCTGTGTATCTATAGGGAGGTAGTAGTGTGTGTGTATATATATATATATATAATGTGTCCCAATATTGTTCCAGGCTACAGGAGGTAGTAGTGTATTAGTGTGTGTATATATAACAATGTGTATATTATTGTCTCCAGGCTATGTTCTATAGGAGGTAGTAGTGTGTGTGTGTGTATATACAGATAGTGTGTGTATATATAATAATGTATATATTATTGTCTCCAGGCTGTTCTATAGGGAGGTAGTAGTGTGTGTATATATATATGGGTGTATATATTATATGTACTTGTCTCCAGGCTGTTCTATAGAGGTAGTAGTGTGTGTATATATACTGTGTATATTATTGTCTACAGGCTGTATATATATAGTAGGTAGTAGTGTGTGTATATATATTAATGTATATATTATTGTCTCCAGGCTGTTCTATAGGAGGTAGTAGTGTGTGTATATATAATAATGCAGTATTGTTAATTTCAGGCTGTCTCTATAGGAGGTAGTAGTGTGTGTATATATAATAATGTATATATTATTGTCTCCAGGCTAGTGTTTTATAGGAGTGTAGTGTGTGTGTATATATATAATAATGTATATATTATTGTCTCCAGGTTGTTCTATAGGAGGTAGTAGTGTGTGTATATATATATAATAATGTATATATTATTGTCTCCAGGCTGTTCTATAGGAGGTAGTAGTGTGTGTATATATAATGTATGTATATTATTGCTACAGGCTGTTCTATAGAGGTAGTAGTGTGTGTATATATAATAATGTATATATTATTGTCTCCAGGCTGTTCTATAGGAGGTAGTATGTGTGTGTATACTATAAGGATACATTATGTTCTATACAGTATGTTATAGAGGTGTACCATCCCAACAGGATACATTACAGTATGTTCTATAGAGGTGTATCCCAACAGGATACATTACTACATATGTATATATTAGGTGTCCCATCACAGGCTGTTCTATAGAGGTAGTAGTGGTGTATATATACAATGTATATATTATTGTCTCCAGGCTGTTCTATAGGAGGTAGTAGTGTGTGTATATATATAGGATACATGTACTATATTATTGTCTCCAGGCTGTTCTATATAGGAGTGTAGTAGTGATGTATATATAATAATGTATATATTATTGTCTCCAGGCTGTCTTCTATAGAGTGTAGTAGTGTGTATATATACAACAGGATACATTCTACAGTATGTTCTATAGAGGTGATCCAACAGGATACATTACTACAGTATGTTCTATAGAGGTGTACCATCCCAACAGGATACATTACATTACTACAGTGTTCTATAGAGGTGAGTGTGTATCCCAACAGGATACACATTACTACAGTATGTTCTATAGAGGTGTAGATCCCAACAGGATACATTATACATTATTAGTGTTCTATAGAGGTGTATATATACAGTATAGAGTGTTCTATAGAGGTGTACCATCCCAACAGATATACATTACTACAGTATGTTCTATAGAGGTGTACATAACAGGATACATTACTACAGTGTTCTATAGAGGTGTAGTGGGATACAAAATACATACATTACTACAGTGTTCTATAGAGGTGTAGTAGTGTGTGATAACAGGATACATTACTACAGTGTTCTATAGAGGTGTAATCCCAACAGGATACATTACTACATTACTATGTGTCTATAGAGGTGTACCATCCCAACTAATATGTATATAGTACTACATATGTTCTATAGAGGTGTGTGTATATCCCAACAGGATACATTACTACAGTGTTCTATAGAGGTGTAGTGTGTGTACTATACATAACAGGATACATTACAGTATGTTCTATAGAGGTGTAGTGTATCTATAATGTGTACATCCCAACAGTGTACTATAGAGTTATAGAGGTGTATATAACAGATATAATATTACTACAGTATGTTCTATAGAGGTGTAGGATACATATACACATTATACATTACTATGTTCTATAGAGGTGTATGGGATATATATTACAATGTATACATTGTACTCCAGTGTTCTATAGAGGTGTAGTGTGTGTGTATATATATACATATATTATACATATTATATATAGACAGTGTCTATAGAGGTGTAGTGTATATATATAATACATGTATATACATTAGTGTTCTATAGAGGTGTTATATATCCCAACAGGATACATTACTACAGTGTTCTATAGAGGTGTACCATCCCAGGATATATACACATTATATATTAGTATGTTCTATAGAGGTGTAGTATGTATATAGGATAATATACATTACTACAGTATGTTCTATAGAGGTGTACCATCCCAACAGGATACATATTACTACAGTATGTTCTATAGAGGTGTGTATACATACAGGATATTACTAGTGTACTATAGAGGTGTAGTGTGTGTATATAATACATTATATACATTACAGTGTTCTATAGAGGTGAAATATATATACATTACTACAGTATGTTCTGAGGTGTTCTATAGAGGTGATACATATATAAAATACATTAGTACAGTATGTTCTATAGAGGTGTAGATAATAATACATTATACATTACTACATGTTCTATAGAGGTGTAGTGGGATACATTACTACAGTATGTTCTATAGAGGTGTATATATATAAACAGGATACATTACTACAGTATGTTCTATAGAGGTGTAGTAGGGATATAATATATATATATGTACCATAACAGATACATACAGTATGTTCTATAGAGGTGTAATATATATACATATACATATGTATATATAGATGTTCTATAGAGGTGTGTGTATATATATACATATATACATTACTACAGTATGTTCTATAGAGGTGTAATATATATTACATAACAGTATACATTACTACAGTGTTCTATAGTATGTGTGTATATATATAAACAGGATAATTACTACAGTATGTTCTATAGAGGTGTATATAATATATACATACTATGTATATTAGAGGTGATTACTACATATATGTGTTCTATATGTACCATCCCAACAGGATACATTACTACAGTATGTTCTATATAGAGTGTGTACTAACAGGATACATACATTACTACAGTATGTTCTATAGAGGTGTACCATCCCAACAGGATACATTGTGACATTCTAATATAGAGGATACATCTAACAGGATACATACACAGGTATAGTACATATATACATTACAGTATGTTCTATAGAGGTGTACCAAACAGGATAGTATGTTCTATATGATCCCAACAGGATACTATACAATTATACTTACTATGTGTCAGAGGTGTACCATACAACATGTATAGAGGGTGTATGTTGTATAGATGGTGTCATCAACATACATACATATGTTCTATAGATAGAGGTGTACCAACAGGATATTACTACACAACAGGTGTACCACAACAGGATACAAACTACATTACTACCACACTACAGTATGTTCTATAGAGGTACCATCCCACAACAGGATACATTATATATAGAGGTGTACTATACATGTATCAACAGGTACTCTATAGTAGTGTTCAGTACCATCCCACATACCTACAAAACTACATTACTACAGTATGTTCTATAGAGGTGTACCATCCCAGGATACATAACACATTACAGTATGTTCTATAGAACCATCCCAACAGGATACATTACTACTATAGATGGTGTAACAGAATTACATACTTAATTACTACAGTATGTTCTATAGAGGTACCATCCAACAGGATACATATACTACAGTATGTTCTATAGAGGTGTACTAAATCACAGGATACACATTATTACTGTATCTATATAAGGTGTTCAACAGGATACATTACTACACAGTATGTTCTATAGAGTCAACAGGATACACTACATTACATTATGTTCTATAGAGGTGTACCATCCCAACACTATACATTACTACATTAGTTCTATAGAGGAACCATACTCAAACAGAAGATACAGTTACATTCTACCATCCCAACAGGATACATTACTACAGGATGTTCTATAGAGGTGTACATCTCAGGATACATTCTACAGAGGTGTATATCCCAACAGGATACATTACATATGAAGAACAGAAAACAGTAATGTTCTTATAGAGGTGTACTAATTCTATACATTACTCTACAGTATGTTCTATAGAGGTGTACCATCCCAACAGGATACATTACTAAATTATGTTCTATAGAGATCCAACAGGATACAACTACATTACTACAGTATGTTCTATAGAGGTGTACCATCCAACAATATACCACATATGTTCTATAGAGGTGTACCATCCCAACACAATACATTACTAGTGTTCTATAGAGGTGTACCATCCCAACAGGATACATTACTACAGTATGTTCTATAGAGGTGTACAAAAGGATATACATTACAGTATGTTCTAGAGGTAGCATCAATACATAAAACTACATTACTACAGTATATTCTATAGATCCCATACATAGAGGTACTAACAGTTTTATTAACACATTACTACATGTGCAACATAGAGGGTACCATTCCCAGGAACATAGGATACACACCCAACACACAAGTTATGTGTACCATCCAACAACAACTACATTTTCATTATATGTTCTATAGAGGTGTACCATCCCAACAGGATACTATAGAGGTGTACTAACATAGTATGTTCTATAGAGGTACCTGTATCCAACACAGGATAATTACTATATGTTCTATAGAGGATAGTTATTTACTACAAATGTTCTATAGAGGTGTACCATCCCAACAGGATACAACATGTGTTCTATAGAGGTGTCCAATGTTCTACATTACTACAGGTTAGAGTTACCACCACAGTATCTAGAGGGAGGTGTACCATCCCAACAGGATACATTACTACAGTATGTTCTATAGAGGTGTACCATCCCAACAGGATACTTACTACATATGTTCTATGATAAGTCAGATCCACAGGATATGTTACTACAGAAAACCCAACAGGATACCATCAACAGGATACATTATTATGTTCTATAGAGGTGTACCATCAACAGGATACATACAACAGTATGTTCATATAATTACCATCAATCAGGATACATTACTACACATAGAGGATCTCCCAACAGGATTTACTACATTAACTACTACTATGTTCTATAGAGGTGTACTCCCACTTTTAATTCAGTAGAGGTTCCACACAGGATACCAAACGGGATACATATTCTATACAACAGGAGGGTGTACCATCCCAACAGGATACATTACTACATGTATGTTCTATAGAGGTGTAATCCCACAGATACATAGAATATTACATTACTACAGTATGAACACAAGAACATTACTAACAGTATGTTCTATAGAGGTGTACATCCAACAGGAAGTACTACATTACCACAGTACACGTATGTCTATAGAGGTGTACCATCAACAGGATACAACTACATTATGTTCTATAGAGGTGTACCATCCCAACAGGATACAATACATTATTATGTTCTATAGAGGTGTACTATAACAGGATATACATTACTAATGTGTGTACCATCCCAACAGGATACATTACTACAGTATGTTCTTAGAGGTACCATCCCAACAGGATACATGTACTATAGAGTGTACTATCCCAACAGGATACATTACTAATAGAGTGTTCTATAGAGGTGTACACATTACACATTACAGTATGTTCTATAGAGGTGTACCATCCCACAAAATGTTCTACAGTACATTCTATGTATGTTCTATAGATTACTAATTACATTACCAAGTATGTTCATATGTACTATAGAGGTACACAAACAGAATGTGTATAGAGGTACATTACTATTGTAGTATGTTCTATAGAGGTGTACTTATCAATACAATACACAGTGGTTCTTATAACATCCAACAGGATACAAACTACATACATCTACAGTATGTTCTATAGAGGTGACCCAACACACAACAGGTTCTATAGAGACAACAGGATACAATTACTACAGTGCTATAGAGTGTACTATAAACAGGATACCATCCCACAGGATATGTTAGTAGCTGTTCTATAGAGGTGTACCATCCCAACAGGATACATACTAAATCTGTTCTATAGAGGTATCCAGTGTAATTACATAGTATGTTCTATAGAGGTGTACCATCTGTAATACAACATTATATTACAGTTAGAGGATAACAGTACATAGTAAGAGGTGTACTATACAGTATGTTCTTAAGAGGTATGTTCAGTGTTCTCCAACAGGATACACATAGGTTATATAGGTGTACCATCCCAACAGGAATACAATACTCTATAAGGACATCCAACAACAGATAAACTACAGTATGTTCTATAGGATACAGATGTGTATCAAAGAAGGATCCGCAATACAGTATGTTCTATAGAGGTGTACATTCTAACAGGATTTCAAGTATGTTCTATAGAGGTGTGAGAAAACATAATACACATACAAGTATGTTCATCCCAACAGGATACACTAACAGACAGTTCTATAGTGTGTGTACCATCCAACAGGATAAATACATTATATGTTCTGTGTACCATCCCAAAGAACTACACACAGGAGTGTATAATCCATCCAACAGGATACATTACTACATATACAGTATGTTCTATAGGGTGAACCATCCCAATACAGGTACTTACTAACAGTACATGTGTAGAGGTGACACCCAACAGTGTTCTATACAGGTATACTATATATGTATGTCTTAGAGGGATACATTACCCTGGGTTTCTTACAATTTACATCAACAGTATGTTTAAATGATAGAGGGTACCATCCCAACAGGATATATTACTACAGTATGTTCTATAGAGGTGTACTCCCAAATATATATACAGTATGTTCTATAGAGGTGTACCATCCAACAGGACTCTATGTGTGTGTTATACATACATACATTGTTCCATTTCTACAATAAATGATACATTACTATTGTATGTTCTATAGAGGGACATTAATTAGTAGTGTGAATACCCAACAGAAGATAAACAAACCAATGTACATTAATTTATAGGTGTTATTATCTAGAGGTGTACATCCCATTCTATAGAGTTATACATTACCAACAGTATGTTCTATGTGTACCATCCCAACAGGACAATACAGTAGTAGGGTTTACAAATAACAGTCTAACTACAGTATGTTCTGGTACCAACCCCAACAGGTGTTCTATAGAGGTAGATGTACAGGATACAGGATACACACAGTATGTTCTATAGACCCACATACATATTATACACATTAGATACCACACAGGATACAACAGTTCTGGGTAGTATCCCAGGATATACTATTTACATGTTCTATAGAGGTGTACCATCCTGTGTCTATCTATAGAGGATACATATATACAGGATACTATAGAGGTGTACCATCCCAACAGGATATACTACATTACTACAGTATGTTCTATAGAGGTGTACCAGGGATACCAAACAGGATAAAAACAAAGTTTCCTATAGGTGTATACAACTACCTAACTATAGTACCATCATACAATACAATACAGTATGTTCTATAGAGGTGTACCATCCAAACAGGAAATAATTATGTTCTATTATCCCAACAGGATACATTCTATAGATGTCCATAGGAACATACAATACTACAATAATAGTTCTATAGATGTGTACCATCCCAACAGGATACATTACAACATTACTACAGTATGTACTATCAACAGGATACAAACTACACAATCTATGATAAAACAGTATATATTCTATGTCTTCCATCTCAACAGGATACACTTTATATAGAGGTGTACCAGGATACAGTGTTCTCTAGAGGTGTACATATAATTTCTATTACTACACACACATAAAATACTACATTACTACAGTATGTTCTATAGAGGTGTACCATCCCAACAGGATACATTACTACAGTATGTTCTATAGAGGTGTACCATCCCAACAGGATACATTACAGTATGTTCTATAGAGGTGTAGTATATACAACAGGATATTACTACAGTATGTTCTATAGAGGTGTAGTGATATATAATAAACATATTCCACAGTGTTCTATAGAGGTGTGTATATAACAGATACATTACTACAGTATGTTCTATAGAGGTGTATATAATACAGATACATTACTATGTTCTATAGAGGTGTATATACAGGATACAGATACATTACTACAGTATGTTCTATAGAGGTGTAGTGTGTATAACAGGATAATATACATTACTGTACTACAGTATGTTCTATAGAGGTGTATATAACAATACATTACTATTATTGTCTACAGTGTTCTATAGAGGTGTACTATCAACAGGATATTACTACAGTGTTCTATAGAGGTGTGTATATCCCAACAGGATATTACTACAGTATGTTCTATAGAGGTGTATGGATATACATTATATTACCAGTGTTCTATAGGAGTAGTAGTGTGTGTAACAGGATACATATACATTACTAGTATGTTCTATAGAGGTGTAGGGATATATATACATTATATACATTGTCTATGTTCTATAGAGGTGTAGTGTATAACAGGATAATGTATACATTAACAGTATGTTCTATAGAGGTGTATATATATAATACAGATACATTACTACAGTGTTCTATAGAGGTGTAGTGTGTGTATACATAATACATGTATATTACTACAGTATGTTCTATAGAGGAGGATATATAATACATTATATACAGTATGTTCTATAGAGGTGTACCATAGGATATAGTGTGTGTGTATATATATATATACAACAGGATATTACTACAGTATGTTCTATAGAGGTGTAGTGTGTATATACATATACATTACTACAGTATGTTCTATAGAGGTGTATATACACGTGTATATTATTGTCTCCAGTATGTTCTGTAGAGGTAGTAGTGTGTATATTATAATGTATATTATTGTTCCAGGCTGTTCTATAGAGTGTAGTAGGTGTGTGTATATACTAATGTATATTATTGTCTCCAGGCTGTTCTATAGGAGGTAGTAGTGTGTATATATAATACAATGTATATATTATTGTCTCCAGCTGTTCTATAGAGGTAGTGTATATATAATAATGTATATATTAGTTGTCTCCAGGCTGTTCTCTATAGGAGGTAGTAGTGTGTATATAATAATGTGTATATTATTGTCTCCAGGATACTCTATAGGAGTGTATGTTCTATAGGAGGTAGTAGTATATATATGTATATATGTATGTATATTATTGTCTCAGGCTGTTCTATAGGAGGTAAGTAGTGTGTATATATAATAATGTATATATTATTGTCTCCAGGCTGTTCTATAGGAGGTAGTAGTGTGTATATATATAATAATGTATATTATTGTCTCCAGGCTGTTCTATAGGAGGTAGTAGTGTGTGTGTATATAATAATGTATATATTGTGTCTCCAGGCTGTTCTATAGGAGGTAGTAGGATATATATATAATAATGTATACATTATTATTGTCTCCAGGCTGTTCCTATAGGAGGTAGTAGTGTGTATATATAATAATGTATATATTATTGTCTCCAGGCTGTTCTATAGGAGGCTAGTAGTGTGTAGTAGTGTGTATAAACCAATAATGTATATATTGTGTCTCCAGGCTGTTCCTATAGGAGGTTAGTAGTGTGTGTGTATATAATAATGTGTATATTATTGTCTATTGTTCCAGGCTGTTCTATATAGGAGGTAGTAGTGTGTGTATATAATAATGTATACATTATTGTCTCCAGGCTGTTCTATAGGAGGTAGTATATATACAATGTATATATTATTGTCTCCAGTGTGTGTCTATATAGGAGGTAGTAGTGTGTATATATAATAATGTATATATTGTCTAGTCTCCAGGCTGTTCTATAGGAGGTAGTAGTGTGTATATATAATAAATGTATATATTATTGTTCCTAGGCTGTTCTATAGGAGAGAGTAGTAGTGTGTATATATAATAATGTATATATTATTGTCTCAGGCTGTTCTATAGGAGGTAGTAGTGTGTATATAATAATGTATACATTGTCTCAGGCTGTTCTATAGGAGTGTAGTAGTGTGTATATATAATAATGTATATATTACTTGTCTCCATAGAGGTGTATATATAGGATGTATATATTATTGTCTCCAGTGTGTTCTATATAATAATGGATATATTATTGTCTCAGTATGTTCTATAGGAGGTAGTAGATGTGTATATATCATAAATGTATATATTATTGTCTCCAGGCTAAGTTCTATAGGAGTAGTAGTGTATTAGTAGTGTGTGTATATATATATACCATACCAATGTGTATATGGCTATTGTCTCAGAGGCTGTTCCTATAGGAGGTAGTAGTGTATATATAATAATGTATATATTATTGTCTCCAGGCTGTTCTATAGGGAGGTAGTAGTGTGTGTGTGTATATAATAAATGTGTATATTATTGTCTCCAGGCTGTTCCTATAGGAGGTAGTAGTGTGTATATATATATATAATAATGTGTATGTGTGTCTCCAGGCTGTTCTATAGGAGGTAGTAGTGTGTATATATATATAATACATGTGTATATTATTGTCTCAGGCTGTTCTATAGGAGGTAGTAGTAAGTGTGTGTATATATATAATACATGTGTATATTATTGTCTCCAGGCTGTTCTATAGAAAGAGTAGTAGTGTGCTGTATATATAACAATGGATATATTATTGTCTACAGTGTCTTGTGTGTGTGTATATAGGATATATTTAGTATGTGTGTATAGTGTATATATAATGTGTATATTATTGTCTCCAGGCTGTTCTATAGGAGGTAGTAGTGTGTATGTATATAATAATGTATATATTATTATTGTCTCTCTTAGGCTGTGTCTATAGGGAGGTAGTAGGATATATATATACAATAATGTGTATATTAGCCATTGTCTCCAGGCTGTTCTATAGGAGGTAGTAGTAGACAATATAATATATATAATAATGTATATATTATTGTCTCCAGGCTGTTCTATAGGAGGAGTAGTGTGTGTGTGTGTATATATATATAATGTGTATATATTATTGTCTCCCAGGCTGTTCTATAGGAGGTAGTAGTGTGAGTATATATAATAATATATATATTATTGTCTCAGGCTGTTGTCTATAGGGAGAGTAGTAGTGTGTGTATATATAATAATGTATATATTATTGTCTCCAGTATATTCTATTGGAGGTAGTAGTGTGTGTGTATATAATAATGTGTGTCTCAGGCTGTTCTATAGGAGAGTAGTGTAGTAGTGTGTATGTATAATAATGTATGTGTCTCAGGCTGTTCTATAGGAGGTAAGTGGAGTGTGTGTATATATATAATAATGTATATGTGTGTCTCCAGGCTGTTGTTCTATAGGAGGTAGTAGTGTGTATATATAATAATGTATATATTATTGTCTCCAGAGGTGTTCTATAGGGAGGTAGTTAGTGTGTGTATATATAATAATGTATATATTATTGTCTCAGGCTGTTCTATAGGAGGTAGTAGTGTGTATATAATAATGTATATATTATTGTCTCCAGGCTGTTCTATAGGAGGTAGTAGTGTGTATACATAATAATGTATATTTATTATTGTCTCCAGTGTGCATGTCTTATAGGAATGGTAGTAGTGTGTATATACATAATAATGTATATATCAGGCTGTTCCTATAGGAGGTAGTAGTGTGTGTATATATATAATAATGTATATAGGCTGTTCTATAGGAAGGTAGTAGTGTGTATATATATAAGTATACATTACGTGTGTGTCTATAGAGGTAGTAGTGTGTATATAATGTATGTATGTATTGTTCTCAGAGCTGTTCTATAGGAGTTAGTAGTGTGTATATAATAATGTATATATGTGGCCCATCTCAGAGCTGTTCTATAGGAGTGTAGTAGTGTGTGTGTGTATATAATGTATATATTATTATTGTCTCCAGGCTGTTCTATAGGAGGTAGTAGTGTGTATATATATATAATATAATGTATTTATTATTGTCTCAGGCTATTGTTCTATAGGAGGTAGTAGTGTATATATATGTGTGTATATTAGGTGTACCATAGGATATATTGTTGTCTACAGGCTTGTTCTATAGGAGTGTAGTAGTAGTGTGTATATATAATAATAATGTATATGTATTGTCTCCAGGCTGTTCTATAGGAGGTAGGTAGTGTGTGTATATATAATGTGTATATTATTGTCTCAGGCTGTTCTATAGGAGGTAGTAGTGTGTGTATATTAGTTATATATTATTGTCTCCAGGCTGTGTCTATAGGAGGTAGTAGTGTGTATATATCTAATAATGTATATTATTGTCTCCAGGCTATGTTTCTATAGGAGTTAGGAGGTAGTAGTGTGTGTATATACTATATAATATATATATTATTGTCTATATATGTTCTATATAGGGAATGTAGTATATATATATATATGTCTAATGTATATATTATTGTCTCCAGGCTGTTTCTATAGGAGTAGTAGTGTATATATAATAATGTGTATATATGTATTGTCTCCAGGCTGGCTGTTCTATAGGGAGGTAGTAGTGTGTGTGTGTGTATATAATAATTGTGTATATTATTGTCTCCAGGCTCTGTTCTATAGGAGAGTAGTAGTGTGTATATATATATATAATGTGTATATTGTGTCTCCAGGCTGTTCTATAGGAGGAGTTAGTAGTGTGTGTATATATATATATAATGTATATATGTGTATATTGTCTCCAGGCTGTTCTATAGGAGGTAGTAGTGTGTATATATAATAATGTATATATTATTGTCTCCAGGCTGTTCTATAGGAGAGTATTAGTGTGTATAATAATGTATAATGTATATTGTGTATGTGTGTCTCTGAGGCTGTTCTATAGGAGGGGTAGTAGTGTGTGTATATATAATAATGTGTATATTGTCTATTGTCTCAGGAAGCTGTTCTATAGGAAGGTAGTAGTGTGTGTATATATAATATATGTAATATGTGTGTGTCTCCAGGCTGTTCTATAGGAGAGTAGTAGTGTGTAGTAGTGTGTATATATAATAATGTATATATTATTGTCTCCACCCTTTGTTCTATAGGAGTTAGTAATTGTGTATAGTATAATAATGTATATTCTTAATAATATATGTGTATCTCTCAGGCTGTTCTATAGGAGGTAGTAGTGTATATATATATATATGTATATTATTGTCTCCAGGCTGTTCTATAGGAGTGTAGTAGTGTGTGTATATAAATGTATTTATTATTGTCTCCAGGCTGTTCTATAGAGGTGTGTATATATAATAATGTATATTATTGTCTCCAGGCTGTTCTATAGGAGGTAGTAGTGTGTATATATATATATATATATTATTGTCTCCAGTATATTCTATAGAGGCAGTAGTGTGTATATACACAGTATATTATTGTCTCGGCTGTTCTATAGGAGGTAGTAGTGTGTGTATATATAATAATGTATATATTATTGTCTCCAGGCTGTTCTATAGGAGGTAGTAGTGTGTGTATATATAATATATGTATATATTATTGTCTCCAGGCTGTTCTATAGGAGGTAGTAGTGTGTGTATATAGTATATATAATGTATATATTATTGTCTCCAGGCTGTTCTATAGAGGTAGTAGTGTGTATATATATAATAATGTATACCAGTATGTTCTTGTGTGTTCTATAGAGGTCCAGGCTGTTCTATAGGAGGTAGTAGTGTGTGTATATACAATGTGTATATTATTGTCTCCAGGCTGTTCTATAGAGGTAGTAGTGTGTCTATAGGGAGTAGTAGTGTAATATAATAAATTATTATATTATTGTCTCAGGCTGTTCTATAGAGGTAGTAGTGTGTGTATATATAATAATGTGTATATTATTGTCTCAGGCTGTTCTATAGAGGTGTGTGTATATAATAATGTATATATTATTATCTAGGCTGTTCTATAGGAGGTAGTAGTGTGTATATATAATAATGTATATATTATTGTCTCCAGGCTGTTCTATAGGAGGTAGTAGTGTGTATATATACACAATGTGTATATTATTGTCTCCAGGCTGTTCTATAGGAGGTAGTAGTGTGTATATAATAATGTATATATTATTGTCTCCAGGCTGTTCTATAGGAGGTAGTAGTGTGTATATATAATAATGTATATATTATTGTCTCCAGGCTGTTCTATAGAGGTGTTCTATAGGAGGTAGTAGTGTGTGTATATAATAATATATATATTGTCTCCAGGCTGTTCTATAGGAGGTAGTGTGTGTATATATATAATAATGTATATATTATTGTCTCAGGCTGTTCTATAGAGGTAGTAGTGTGTATATATACATATATATTAGTGTCTCCAGGCTGTTCTATAGGAGGTAGTAGTGTGTATATATAATAATGTATATATTATTGTCTCCAGGCTGTTCTATAGGAGGTAGTAGTGTGTATATATATATATATATATATATTGTATGTTCTATAGAGGTAGTGTGTGTATATATATGTATATATTAGTATGTTCTATAGGAGGTAGTAGTGTGTATATAATAATGTATATATTATTGTCTCCAGGCTGTTCTATAGGAGGTAGTGTGTATATAATAATGTATATATTATTGTCTCCAGGCTGTTCTATAGGAGGTAGTGGTGTGTATATATATAATAAGTATATTATTGTCTCAGGCTGTTCTATAGGAGGTAGTGTGTGTATATATATAATGTATATATTATTGTCTATAGAGTGTATATATCCTATAGGAGGTAGTAGTGTGTTATATAGGAATGTATAATAATGTATATCTCCAGGCTGTTCTATAGAGGTGTAGTATGTTCTATAGAGTGTGTAATATATATATATAATGTATATATTATTGTCTCCAGGCTGTTCTATAGGAGTAGTAGTGTGTGTATATATATCAATGTGTATATTATTGTCTCCAGGCTGTTCTATAGAGGTGTGTATATGTATATGTGTTCTATAGAGTGTGTGTATAATAATGTGATATATTATTGTCTCAGGCTGTTCTATAGAGGTGTAGGTAGTAGTGTGTGTGTATATATAGTGTATATATAATAATGTGTATATTATTGTCTCAGGCTGTTCTATAGGAGGTATATATAATAATGTGTATATTATTGTCTCCAGGCTGTTCTATAGGAGGTTGTAGTGTGTATATATAATAATGTATATATTATTGTCTCCAGGCTGTTCTATAGGAGGTAGTAGTGTGTATATATAATAATGTGTATATTATTGTCTCCAGGCTGTTCTATAGGAGGTAGTAGTGTGTGTATATATAATAATGTATATATTATTGTCTCCAGGCTGTTCTATAGGAGGTAGTAGTGTGTATATATATTATAATGTATATATTATTGTCTCCAGGCTGTTCTATAGAGTAGTAGTGTGTATATATATAAATACTATATATATTATTGTCTATATAGAGCTGTTCTATATAGAGGTGTGTATATATATATATAATGTATATATTATTGTCTCCAGGCTGTTCTATAGGAGGTAGTAGTGTGTGTATATATAATAATGTGTATATTATTGTCTCCAGGCTGTTCTATAGGAGGTAGTAGTGTATATATATATATATATGTAATGTGTATATTATTGTCTCCAGGCTGTTCTATAGAGTGTAGTAGTATATAATAATGTATATATTATTGTCTCAGTGCTGTTCTATAGGGAGGTAGTGTGTATATATAATAATGTATATATTATTGTCCAGGCTGTTCTATAGGAGGTAGTAGTGTTCTATAGGGGGTAGTATGTGTGTATATAATAATGTGTATATTATTGTCTCCAGGCTGTTCTATAGGAGGTATGTAGTGTATATATACAATGTATATATTATTGTCTCCAGTATGTTCTATAGAGGTGTATATATATAATAATGTATATATGTGTTGTCTCAGGCTGTTCTATAGGAGGTAGTAGTGTGTGTATATATAATAATGTGTATATTATTGTCTCCAGGCTGTTCTATAGGAGGTAGTAGTGTGTATATATACAATGTATATATTATTGTCTCCAGGCTGTTCTATAGAGGTGTAGTGTTCTATAGAGGTGTATATATAATAATGTGTATATTATTGTCTCCAGGCTGTTCTATAGGAGGTAGTAGTGTGTATATATAATAATGTATATTATTGTCTCCAGGCTGTTCTATAGGAGGTAGTAGTGTGTGTGTATAATAATGTATATATTATTGTCTCCAGGCTGTTCTATAGGAGGTGTAGTGTGTATATAACAATGTATCTATTGCCTCCATTGTTCTATAGGAGGTAGTAGTGTGTGTGTATATAATAATGTGTATATTATTGTCTCAGCTGTGTCTATATAGGTAGTAGTGTGTGTTCTATAGAGGTAGTGTATATAATAAATATATATTATTGTAGGCTGTTCTATAGGAGGTAGTAGTGTGTATATACAATGTATATTATTGTCTCCAGGCTGTTCTATAGGAGGTAGTAGTGTGTATATATAATAATGTATATATTATCTCAGGCTGTTCTATAGGAGGTAGTAGTGTGTATATATATATTACTAGTGTTCTATAGAGGTGTATATAATTTATTCCAGGCTGTTCTATAGAGGTAGTAGTATATATATATATAATAATGTATATATTATTGTCTCAGGCTGTTCTATAGGAGGTAGTAGTGTGTGTATATATAATAATGTATATATTATTGTCTCCCAGGCTGTTCTATAGGAGGTAGTAGTGTGTATATATATAATAATGTATATTATTGTCTCCAGGCTGTTCTATAGGAGGTAGTAGTGTGTGTATATATATATAATGTATATATTATTGTCTCAGGCTGTTCTATAGGAGGTAGTAGTGTGTGTATATATAATGTACATGTGTACATTATGTTCTATAGAGCTGTCTATAGAGTGTGTATATAATGTATGTATATATTATTGTCTCAGAGCTGTTCTATAGGAGGTAGTAATATATAATAATGTATATATTATTGTCTCCAGGCTGTTCTATAGGAGTAGTATGTAGTGTGTGTATATATAATAATGTATATATTATTGTCTCCAGGCTGTTCTATAGGAGGTGTGTGTGTATATAATAATGTATATATTATTGTCTCCAGGCTGTTCTATAGGAGGTAGTAGTGTGTATATATAATAATGTATATATTATTGTCTCCAGGCTGTTCTATAGGAGGTAGTAATATAATAATGTATATATTACTCAGGCTGTTCTATAGGAGGTAGTAGTGTATATATATACAATGTGTATATTATTGTCTCCAGGCTGTTCTATAGGAGGTAGTAGTGTGTGTAGTATATATATAATAATGTATATATTATTGTATGTTCTATCTCCAGGCTGTTCTATAGGAGGTAGTAGTGTGTATATATATATATATTATTGTGTCCAGGCTATATGTAATAATAATGTATATTATTGTCCAGGCTGTTCTATATAGGTTCTATAGAGTGTGTATATATAATATGTATATATTATTGTCTCAGGCTGTTCTATAGAGGTAGTAGTGTGTATATATATAATAATATATTATATTGTCTCAGGCTGTTCTATAGGAGGTAGTATATATCAGTATATATTATTGTCTCAGTATGTTCTATAGGAGGTGTATATAGGTATATATCAGGCTGTTCTATAGAGTGTGTATATATAATAATGTATATATTATTGTCTCCAGGCTGTTCTATAGGAGGTAGTAGTGTATATATAATAATGTATATATTATTGTCTCAGGCTGTTCTATAGGGAGTAGTGTGTATATATAATAATGTGTATATTATTGTCTCCAGGCTGTTCTATAGGAGGTAGTAGTGTGTATATATAACATAATAATGTATATATTCAGTATGTTCTATAGGAGGTAGTGTGTATATATAATAATGTGTATATTATTGTCTCAGGCTGTTCTATAGGAGGTAGTAGTATATAATAATATATGTATATATTCCAGGCTGTTCTATAGGAGGTAGTAGTGTGTGTATATAATAATGTATATATTGCTCAGGCTGTTCTATAGGAGGTAGTAGTGTATATATATATATAATAATGTATATATTATTGTCTCCAGGCTGTTCTATAGGAGGTAGTATACATAATAATGTGTATATTATTGTCTATTGTCCTCCAGGCTGTTCTATAGGAGGAGTAGTAGTATTGTGCTGTTCTATAATAATAATATAATATATATATTATTGTCTCCAGGCTGTTCTATAGGAGGTAGGTAGTGTGTGTATATATAATATAATAATGTATATTATTGTCTCCAGGCTGTTCTATAGGAGTGTAGTAGTGTGTATATAATAATGTATATATTATTGTCTCCAGGCTGTTCTATAGGAGGTAGTGTGTATATACAATGTATATATTATTGTCTCCAGGCTGTTCTATAGGAGGTAGTAGTGTGTATATATAATAATGTATATATTATTGTCTCCCAGAGCTGTTCTATAGGAGGTAGTAGTGTATATATAATAATGTATATATTATTGTCTCAGGCTGTTCTATAGGAGGTGTATATATATAATGTATATATTATTGTCTCAGGCTGTTCTATAGGAGGTAGTAGTGTGTATATATAATAATGTATATATGTGCTGTTCTATAGGAGGTAGTAGTGTATAGGTATATATATTATTGTCTCCAGGAGGCTGTTCTATAGGAGGTAGTAGTGTGTATATATGTATATATTATTGTCTCCAGGCTGTTCTATAGGAGGTTAGTAGTGTGTATATATACAATGTATATATTATTATTGTCTCAGGCTGTTCTATAGAGGTAGTAGTGTGTATATAATGTATATATATTATTGTCTCCCAGGCTGTTCTATAGGAGGTAGTAGTGTGTGTATATATATATAATATATATATTATTGTCTCCAGGCTGTTCTATAGGAGGTAGTAGTGTGTATATATATATATATAATAATGTATATATTATTGTCTCCAGGCTGTTCTATAGGGAGGTAGTAGTAGTGTATATATATATATATAATAATGTATATATTATTGTCTCCAGGCTGTTCTATAGGAGGTAGTAGTAGTGTATATATATATAATAATGTATATATTATTGTCTCAGGCTGTTCTATAGGAGGTAGTAGTGTGTGTATATATATATAATGTGTATATTATTATTGTCTCCAGGTTGTTCTATAGGAGGTAGTAGTGTGTGTGTATATATATATAATGTGTATATTATTGTCTCAGGCTGTTCTATAGGAGGTAGTAGTGTGTATATATAGTATATTATTGTCTCCCAGGCTGTTCTATAGGAGGTAGTAGTGTGTATATATAATAATGTATATATTATTGTCTCCAGGCTGTTCTATAGGAGTGTAGTGTGTATATATATAATGTATATATTATTGTCTCCAGGCTGTTCTATAGGAGGTAGTAGTGTGTATATATAATAATGTATATATTATTGTCTCCAGGCTGTTCTATAGGAGGTGTAGTAGTGTGTATATATATATATATATATATATATATAATAATGTATATATTATTGTCTCCAGGCTGTTCTATAGGAGGTAGTATATATAATAATGTATATATGTATTGTCTCCAGGCTGTTCTATAGGAGGTAGTAGTGTGTGTGTATATATATAATGTATATATTATTGTCAGGCTGTTCTATAGTAGTGTGTATATAATAATGTATATATTGTCTCCAGGCTGTTCTATAGGAGGTAGTGTGTGTGTATATATAATGTATATATTATTGTCTCCAGGCTGTTCTATAGGAGGTAGTAGTGTGTATATATTAATGTGTATATTATTGTCTCAGCTGTTCTATAGGAGGTAGTAGTGTGTATATAATAATGTGTATATTGTGTCTC
>CM059811.1:1480086-1482586 GCA_030435695.1 Brachymystax lenok tsinlingensis | reverse complement strand
GTAGTAGTGTGTATATATATAATAATGTGTATATTATTGTCTCCAGGCTGTTCTATAGGAGGTAGTAGTGTGTATATATAATAATGTGTATATTATTGTCTCCAGGCTGTTCTATAGGAGGTAGTAGTGTGTGTATATATAATAATGTATATATTATTGTCTCCAGGCTGTTCTATAGGAGGTAGTAGTGTGTGTATATATAATAATGTATATATATTATTGTCTCCAGGCTGTTCTATAGGAGGTAGTAGTGTGTGTATATATAATAATGTATATATTATTGTCTCCAGGCTGTTCTATAGGAGGTAGTAGTGTGTGTATATATATAATAATGTATATATTATTGTCTCCAGGCTGTTCTATAGGAGGTAGTAGTGTGTGTATATATATATATAATAATGTATATATTATTGTCTCCAGGCTGTTCTATAGGAGGTAGTAGTGTGTGTGTGTGTATAATAATGTATATATTATTGTCTCCAGGCTGTTCTATAGGAGGTAGTAGTGTGTATATATAATAATGTATATATTATTGTCTCCAGGCTGTTCTATAGGAGGTAGTAGTGTGTATATAATAATGTATATATTATTGTCTCCAGGCTGTTCTATAGGAGGTAGTAGTGTGTATATATATATATATAATAATGTATATATTATTGTCTCCAGGCTGTTCTATAGGAGGTAGTAGTGTGTATATATATAATAATGTATATATTATTGTCTCCAGGCTGTTCTATAGGAGGTAGTAGTGTGTGTATATATAATAATGTGTATATTATTGTCTCCAGGCTGTTCTATAGGAGGTAGTAGTGTGTGTATATATATAGCATAATGTGTATATTATTGTCTCCAGGCTGTTCTATAGGAGTGTAGTGTGTGTATATATAATAATGTGTATATTATTGTCTCCAGGCTGTTCTATAGGAGGTAGTAGTGTGTGTGTATATATAATAATGTGTATATTATTGTCTCCAGGCTGTTCTATAGGAGGTAGTAGTGTGTGTATATATAATAATGTATATATTATTGTCTCCAGGCTGTTCTATAGGAGGTAGTAGTGTGTGTATATATAATAATGTGTATATATTATTGTCTCCAGGCTGTTCTATAGGGAGTAGTAGTGTGTGTATATATATATATATAATAATGTATATATTATTGTCTCCAGGCTGTTCTATAGGAGGTAGTAGTGTGTGTATATATAATAATGTGTATATTATTGTCTCCAGGCTGTTCTATAGGAGGTAGTAGTGTGTGTGTATATATAATAATGTATATATTATTGTCTCCAGGCTGTTCTATAGGAGGTAGTAGTGTGTATATATAATAATGTATATATTATTGTCTCCAGGCTGTTCTATAGGAGGTAGTAGTGTGTGTATATAATAATGTGTATATTATTGTCTCCAGGCTGTTCTATAGGAGGTAGTAGTGTGTATATATAATAATGTATATATTATTGTCTCCAGGCTGTTCTATAGGAGGTAGTAGTGTGTGTATATATATATAATAATGTATATATTATTGTCTCCAGGCTGTTCTATAGGAGGTAGTAGTGTATATATATAATAATGTATATATTATTGTCTCCAGGCTGTTCTATAGGAGGTAGTAGTGTGTGTATATATATAATAATGTATATATTATTGTCTCCAGGCTGTTCTATAGGAGGTAGTAGTGTGTGTATATATAATAATGTATATATTATTGTCTCCAGGCTGTTCTATAGGAGGTAGTAGTGTGTGTATATATATAATAATGTGTATATTATTGTCTCCAGGCTGTTCTATAGGAGGTAGTAGTGTGTATATATATAATAATGTATATATTATTGTCTCCAGGCTGTTCTATAGGAGGTAGTAGTGTGTATATATAATAATGTATATATTATTGTCTCCAGGCTGTTCTATAGGAGGTAGTAGTGTGTGTATATATAATAATGTATATATTATTGTCTCCAGGCTGTTCTATAGGAGGTAGTAGTAGTGTGTGTATATATATAATGTATATATTATTGTCTCCAGGCTGTTCTATAGGAGGTAGTAGTGTGTGTATATATAATGTATATATTATTGTCTCCAGGCTGTTCTATAGGAGGTAGTAGTGTGTGTATATATATATATATATATAATAATGTATATATTATTGTCTCCAGGCTGTTCTATAGGAGGTAGTAGTGTGTATATATATATATAATAATGTATATATTATTGTCTCCAGGCTGTTCTATAGGAGGTAGTAGTGTATATATATATAATAATGTATATATTATTGTCTCCAGGCTGTTCTATAGGAGGTAGTAGTGTGTGTATATATATAATAATGTGTATATTATTGTCTCCAGGCTGTTCTATAGGAGGTAGTAGTGTGTGTGTATATATATATATATAATAATGTGTATATTATTGTCTCCAGGCTGTTCTATAGGAGGTAGTAGTGTGTGTATATATAATAATGTATATATTATTGTCTCCAGGCTGTTCTATAGGAGGTAGTAGTG
>CM059811.1:1392586-1475086 GCA_030435695.1 Brachymystax lenok tsinlingensis | reverse complement strand
TATTTACTCCATTCTAGAATACGGCTGTAATGTATCAAAATGTGGAACAAGTCAAGGGGTCTGAATAGTTTCCCGAATGCACTCTACGCTCTGCTTGTTGGCGTCTGATCAAGCCTGTCTCAAAATACACCACTGCCCCCTTTAAGGCTCTCCTCTTCGGCCTATCAAATATTACAACGTTACAATTAGAACCAATGACATTTCATGATGGCTGTTGTCCTGTTGTCCCATACTCTCTACTGACTGACAGCTGTACCATAACACCATCTCTCTGTCTGTCTGTTTGTGTTGTGTGTGTGTGTGTGTTGTCGTGTGTCGCGTGTGTTTTGTGTGTGTGTTGTGTGCGTGTATGTTGTCGTGTTTGTAGGATATGACTGCGTACCGCTCCGGTGCGAACGTTAAGCGGGTGCCGATGCGACCCGGTCCCGGTGGCTCGTCCGGTATGATGCCCCACGCCATGACCGGTGGCGATGATGACGATGACGATGATGACCTGGAGGACGACGATGACGAAGATGACGATGACGATGAGTAAAGTGTTAGCGTAGTCTTCATGCCTGTCGGATTGGTGCGTTCGATTTAGCGCTCGCCTGGTGGGCGGAGTTTGCGCATTTGAGACCATTCCATTGGTCCTTAAAGTATAAACTCCGCCCTCCCGGGGTCGCGGCGAGCTAAAACGAACGAACCCAGTTCCACCGTAATCCTAACAGGCCAGAGGAGGAATATGATATGAAAGGTATGTGTGCCTGTCAGTGACCCTGCAGGTGGAAGGCTGACCAGAGGTCAAAGGTTAGTTAGGTCAGGGGTTAGTTAGAGCTGGACTGGACCAGACACGACCTACAGCAAAGGGCGACTCATAATATCACAGTGTACCTGAATAGTCGTCATCGCAAACATCTGTAACCCTGGAAACAGTTGCCGTGGGCCAACACGTCCAATAGCAGACCTCTGTTGGGGTTGTTTGAGAGCTGAATGTTGTGGGTGTCTTCATTCGGTGTTGCTGTTGGTAGGAAGGTCGTCGTTCCCAGGGTTGTGTGTGGTCCTGGCGGTGTGTTTCAGCCTCTACCATATTATCACGTGTTGGAACAGAGCTGTGTGACGCTACAGACCCTTTTAAAATATACACTTTATTTTGGGGTTTTAATTTGTTTTTTTAATGGAGAAAAAAAAATGTGTCCTGAAACAATATGTAGAAATTGACTTTTATAATAAAAACAATTATGATTCTGAGAATGTTTTCTGTTATCTATTTAATCCTATAGAGGTGATCTATCTAGTCCCGTTCCAACACTGACGTGGAACAGTAATATTACTGATGACTATAGAGGTGATCTATCTAGTCCCGTTCCAACACTGACGTGGAACAGTAATATTACTGATGACTATAGAGGTGATCTATCTAGTCCCGTTCCAACACTGACGTGGAACAGTAATATTACTGATGACTAGAGGTGATCTATCTAGTCCCGTTCCAACACTGACGTGGAACAGTAATATTACTGATGACTATAGAGGTGATCTATCTAGTCCTGCTCCAACACTGACGTGGAACAGTAATATTACTGATGACTATAGAGGTGATCTATCTAGTCCCGTTCCAACACTGACGTGGAACAGTAATATTACTGATGACTATAGAGGTGATCTATCTAGTCCCGTTCCAACACTGACGTGGAACAGTAATATTACTGATGACTATAGAGGTGATCTATCTAGTCCCGTTCCAACACTGACGTGGAACAGTAATATTACTGATGACTATAGAGGTGATCTATCTAGTCCCGTTCCAACACTGACGTGGAACAGTAATATTACTGATGACTATAGAGGTGATCTATCTAGTCCTGCTCCAACACTGACGGGAACAGTAATATTACTGATGACTATAGAGGTGATCTATCTAGTCCCGTTCCAACACTGACGTGGAACAGTAATATTACTGATGACTAGAGGTGATCTATCTAGTCCCGTTCCAACACTGACGTGGAACAGTAATATTACTGATGACTAGAGGTGATCTATCTAGTCCCGTTCCAACACTCAAAAAAAATAAAGGGAACACTTAAACAACACAATGTAACTCCAAGTCAATCACACTTCTGTGAAATCAAACTGTCCACTTAGGAAGCAACACTGATTGACAATAAATTTCACATGCTGTTGTGCAAATGGAATAGACAACAGGTGGAAATTATAGGCAATTAGCAAGACACCCCCAATAAAGGAGTGGTTCTGCAGGTGGTGACCACAGACCACTTCTCAGTTCCTATGCTTCCTGGCTGATGTTTTGGTCACTTTTGAATGCTGGCGGTGCTTTCACTCTAGTGGTAGCATGAGACGGAGTCTACACCCCACACAAGTGGCTCAGGTAGTGCAGCTCATCCAGGATGGCACATCAATGCGAGCTGTGGCAAGAAGGTTTGCTGTGTCTGTCAGCGTAGTGTCCAGAGCATGGAGGCGCTACCAGGAGACAGGCCAGTACATCAGGAGACGTGGAGGAGGCCGAGGAGGGCAACAACCCAGCAGCAGGACCACTACCTCCGCCTTTGTGCAAGGAGGAGCACTGCCAGAGCCCTGCAAAATGACCTCCAGCAGGCCACAAATGTGCATGTGTCTGCTCAAACGGTCAGAAACAGACTCCATGAGGGTGGTATGAGGGCCCAACGCCCACAGGTGGGGTTGTGCTTACAACCCAACACCGTGCAGGACGCTTGGCATTTGCCAGAGAACACCAAGATTGGCAAATTCGCCACTGGCGCCTCTGTGCTCTTCACAGATGAAAGCAGGTTCACACTGAGCACGTGACAGACGCGTGACAGAGTCTGGAGACGCCTTTGGAGAACGCTCTGCTGCCTGCAACATCCTCCAGCATGACCGGTTTGGCGGTGGGTCAGTCATGGTGTGGGGTGGCATTTCTTTGGGGGGCCGCACAGCCCTCCATGTGCTCGCCAGAGGTAGCTTGACTGCCATTAGGTACCGAGATGAGATCCTCAGACCCCTTGTGAGACCATATGCTGGTGCAGTTGGCCCTGGGTTCCTCCTAATGCAAGACAATGCTAGACCTCATGTGGCTGGAGTGTGTCAGCAGTTCCTGCAAGAGGAAGGCATTGATGCTATGGACTGGCCCGCCCGTTCCCCAGACCTGAATCCAATTGAGCACATCTGGGACATCATGTCTCGCTCCATCCACCAACGCCACGTTGCACCACAGACTGTCCAGGAGTTGGCGGATGCTTTAGTCCAGGTCTGGGAGGAGATCCCTCAGGAGACCATCCGCCACCTCATCAGGAGCATGCCCAGGCGTTGTAGGGAGGTCATAACGGCACGTGGAGGCCACACACACTACTGAGCCTCATTTTGACTTGTTTTAAGGACATTACATGAAGTTGGATCAGCCTGTAGTGTGGTTTTCCAAATCCAGACCTCCATGGGTTGATAAATTTCATTTCCATTGATAATTTTTGTGTGATTTTGTTGTCAGCACATTCAACTATGTAAAGAAAAAAGTATGTAATAAGATTATTTCATTCATTCAGATCTATGATGTGTTATTTTAGTGTTCCCTTTTATTTTTTTGAGCAGTGTATATAGCCTCTACATTGACTCTGTACCGGTACCCCCTGTATATAGCCTCCACATTGACTCTGTACCGGTACCCCCTGTATATAGCCTCCACATTGACTCTGTACCGGTACCCCCTGTATATAGCCTCCACATTGACTCTGTACTGGTACTCCTGTATATAGCCTCCACATTGACTCTGTACCGGTACCCCCTGTATATAGCCTCCACATTGACTCTGTACCGGTACCCCCTGTATATAGCCTCCACATTGACTCTGTACCGTATCCCCCTGTATATAGTCTGGTCTGCTCCTGTTGTAATCTGCGCATGTGACAAGTACAATTTTATTTGTTAGTGTAGGGAGAACCAGAACCAGTATAGATCTAGACCACCTAGAGAGAAACCACCTCATGTTAGTGTAGATAGAACCAGTATAGATATAGACCACCTAGAGAGAAACCACCTCATGTTAGTGTAGATAGAACCAGTATAGATCTAGACCACCTAGAGAGAAACCACCTCATGTTAGTGTAGATAGAACCAGTATAGATATAGACCACCTAGAGAGAAACCACCTTATGTTAGTGTAGATAGAACCAGTATAGATCTAGACCACCTAGAGAGAAACCACCTCATGTTAGTGTTGAGAGAACCAGAACCAGTATAGATCTAGACCACCTAGAGAGATACCACCTCATGTTAGTGTAGATAGAACCAGTATAGATCTAGACCACATAGAGAGAAACCACCTCATGTTAGTGTTGAGAGAACCAGAACCAGTATAGATCTAGACCACCTAGAGAGATACCACCTCATGTTAGTGTAGATAGAACCAGTATAGATCTAGACCACATAGAGAGAAACCACCTCATGTTAGTGTAGATAGAACCAGTATAGATCTAGTCCACATAGAGAGAAACCACCATGTTAGTGTAGAGAGACCCAGAACCAGTATAGATCTAGACCACCTAGAGAGAAACCACCTCATGTTAGTCAAGTTTATTAGTGTAGATAGAACCAAAGTCTCGTATTTTGGGATCCTGCGTGGTTCTGCTACTGTTTCCGACCGACAGCGGTGGCCCTGATTCTCACGGACACAGGATTATGTCTCGTCTGCCTGTGTAAAGCAGGATGTGAAACCTGACACCACTAGAAGTTGGGATGTCCCTCCTACCATTTAATTCGCTCTTCTGACTGTCCGTCGTCCCTTGGCTGGACCCTACGTCACAGGAGTCCTTACGTCGTAGGGCAGCAGGAGAGGTTTCATCACTGTAGCACATTCACAGATCGATTTATAGCCAGTAATCTTAAATATATCATTGATTTGAAACAAAAATCCCTTTCTGTTCGTCATAAGACTGAGACAAGATGAACATGAGATGAACGGCGAGTTCCTTTCGAGTCCAGCCTGAGCTCTGAGACGTGCACAGCAGCGGCGGCAAGACGTTTTGATGAAGAGACCTTCAGAAAATAGGCACATTTTCTCTAACACTAAGTATTTTTTTTAAAATATATGTATTTTACAGTTATAAGGGAGGTGAAATCTTATAGTTAGTATTTTTATAATATTATTATACTATATTTAGAAAAAATAAGTCATTTCAAGCCTTATTTATGCAGTTCAGTTGAATAGGAAATAATATCAAATATTTCATGTTTTAATGTTTTCCATCATATTTTCATCAGATTGTATCATATTTTCATCAGATTGTATCATATTTCCATCATATTTTCATCATATTTTTATCAGATTTGTACGGTGTACTTGAGCTTGTGTATATATCTTGTGTATCTGTTCCAAATGTTCTAACTGAATTTGGTAAAAGGGCTTTTATGTACTCTGCGCCATCGTCTTGGAACGCCTTACAAAATCCTTTTAAACTGGAAGAACTGATTGGTGTATTTATATCACTGATGAAGGATCTTGAGACTGATTCCCTGACCTGTCAATGTTTTCAAATTGCTGCTTCATGATCTTATACTCTTGTGAATTCTTTGGTTTTTACTATATTGCTTGTTGTTTGTCTGTAATTGTGTAACGACTTGGTGCTGCCTGTCTTGGCCAGGACGCTCTTGAAAAAGAGATTGGAAAATCTCAATGAGCCCTTCCTGGTTAAGTAAATGTTAATTAAAAATAATAAATAAAAGTGAATACACATCAGCAATTGATGTATTTGGAGTTTTCAGCGTTACTAGTGATTGTTTATGGTGGATCAGGACTACTACTTCATTACGCTGCAGCTGTCAATCTGATGGCTCCGCCCTCTCTACAGATGAAATCCCTCCAGTTCATTACGCTGTCAATCTGATGGCTCCGCCCTCTCTACAGATGAAATCCCTCCAGTTCATTACGCTGCAGCTGTCAATCTGATGGCTCCGCCCTCTCTACAGATGAAATCCCTCCAGTTCATTATGCTGCAGCTGTCAATCTGATGGCTCCTCCCTCTCTACAGATGAAATCCCTCCAGTTCATTACGCTGTCAATCTGATGGCTCCGCCCTCTCTACAGATGAAATCCCTCCAGTTCATTACGCTGCAGCTGTCAATCTGATGGCTCCGCCCTCTCTACAGATGAAATCCCTCCAGTTCATTACGCTGCAGCTGTCAATCTGATGGCTCCGCCCTCTCTACAGATGAAATCCCTCCAGTTCATTACGCTGCAGCTGTCAATCTGATGGCTCCTCCCTCTCTACAGATGAAATCCCTCCAGTTCATTACGCTGCAGCTGTCAATCTGATGGCTCCGCCCTCTCTACAGATGAAATCCCTCCAGTTCATTACGCTGCAGCTGTCAAGCTGATGGCTCCTCCCTCTCTACAGATGAAATCCCTCCAGTTCATTATGCTGCAGCTGTCAATCTGATGGCTCCGCCCTCTCTACAGATGAAATCCCTCCAGTTCATTATGCTGCAGCTGTCAATCTGATGGCTCCGCCCTCTCTACAGATGAAATCCCTCCAGTTCATTACGCTGCAGCTGTCAATCTGATGGCTCCTCCCACTCTACAGATGAAATCCCTCCAACACTAGATGGCGATCCAACCTCAGCTCTCTCGCTTAGATACTTTTTCTACGGGCGTGCGTGTGTGTGTAAGTGCATGTTTGTGAAGTGTGTGTTATGAAGGTGAGTAATTTCTGACTGTCACTTCTCTGAAGTAACAAGGGGACAAAGAAGAGAGAGAATGAGGGAACAAAACAACTCTGAGAGATAATTAGAGAGAGAGAGAGAGAGAGAGAGAGAGAGAGAGGAACAGAGAGAGAGAGAGAGAGTGATGAGGCTGTTGTTTTGAGTTCCAGTGGAAATCAGAGAGCAACCATAAATCTGTAACCAGCACACACCAAGCTTTCCTGAACCACACACACGCCAGCACGCACACAGCAGGGTCGTGTTCCTTTCATCTCGTCCTTCACAACTATTGTGCTCAATCTCTTGAGACGCACGCACAAACACACACCCTAGGCGCCTGCGTTGAGCTATAATCTGTTTTCAGAGCAAGCAAACCCAAACTGGTTTGTTCTAAAGCTCAAATACTCCAAACTCATCTCTCTCTCTCTGTCAAACGTATGTCTCTCTAAGTCAACAGCTTGGAAGAGAACAGCTGATAAAACAGGGAGAGAAAGCAAGAGAGAGGAGGATAGAGACTGATAGGGGTGAAGAGAGAGAGGAGGATATAGACTGATAGGGGTGAGAGAGGAGGATAGAGACTGATAGGGGTGAAGAGAGAGAGGAGGATAGAGACTGATAGGGGTGAAGAGAGAGAGGAGGATATAGACTGATAGGGGTGAAGAGAGAGAGGAGGATATAGACTGATAGGGGTGAGAGAGGAGGATAGAGACTGATAGGGGTGAAGAGAGAGAGGAGGATAGAGACTGATAGGGGTGAAGAGAGAGAGGAGGATAGAGACTGATAGGGGTGAAGAGAGAGAGGAGGATAGAGACTGATAGGGGTGAAGAGAGAGAGGAGGATATAGACTGATAGGGGTGAAGAGAGAGAGGAGGATAGAGACTGATAGGGGTGAAGAGAGAGAGGAGGATATAGACTGATAGGGGTGAAGAGAGAGAGGAGGATATAGACTGATAGGGGTGGAGAGAGAGAGGAGGATAGAGACTGATAGGGGTGAAGAGAGAGAGGAGGATAGAGACTGATAGGGGTGAAGAGAGAGAGGAGGATAGAGACTGATAGGGGTGAAGAGAGAGAGGAGGATATAGACTGATAGGGGTGAGAGAGGAGGATAGAGACTGATAGGGGTGGAGAGAGAGAGGAGGATAGAGACTGATAGGGGTGAAGAGAGAGAGGAGGATAGAGACTGATAGGGGTGAAGAGAGAGAGGAGGATATAGACTGATAGGGGTGAAGAGAGAGAGAGATGATATAGACTGATAGGGGTGAAGAGAGAGAGGAGGATATAGACTGATAGGGGTGAAGAGAGAGAGGAGGATATAGACTGATAGGGGCGAAGAGAGAGAGGAGGATATAGACTGATAGGGTCGAAGAGAGAGATGATAGAGACTGATAGGGGTGAAGAGAGAGAGGAGGATATAGACTGATAGGGGTGAAGAGAGAGAGGAGGATAGAGACTGATAGGGGTGAGAGAGGAGGATATAGACTGATAGAATGATGAATGATGAGGAGTAGACTCAGAGAGGTGAATGATGAGGAGTAGACTCAGAGAGGTGAATGATGAGGAGGAGACTCAGAGAGATGAATGATGAAGAGGAGACTCAGAGAGATGAATGATGAAGAGGAGACTCAGAGAGATGAATGATGAGGAGGAGACTCAGAGATGAATGATGAGGAGTAGACTCAGAGAGGTGAATGATGAGGAGGAGACTCAGAGAGATGAATGATGAGGAGGAGACTCAGAGAGATGAATGATGAGGAGGAGACTCAGAGATTAATAATGAGGAGGAGACTCAGAGAGATGAATGATGAGGAGGAGACTCAGAGGTGAATGATGAGGAGTAGACTCAGAGAGGTGAATGATGAAGAGGAGACTCAGAGAGATGAATGATGAGGAGGAGACTCAGAGATGAATGATGAGGAGTAGACTCAGAGAGATGAATGATGAGGAGGAGACTCAGAGAGATGAATGATGAGGAGGAGACTCAGAGATGAATGATGAGGAGTAGACTCAGAGAGGTGAATGATGAAGAGGAGACTCAGAGAGGTGAATGATGAGGAGTAGACTCAGAGATGAATGATGAGGAGGAGACTCAGAGAGATGAATGATGAGGAGGAGACTCAGAGAGATGAATGATGAGGAGGAGACTCAGAGAGATGAATGATGAGGAGGAGACTCAGAGAGGTGAATGATGAGGAGGAGACTCAGAGAGATGAATGATGAAGAGGAGACTCAGAGAGATGAATGATGAGGAGGAGACTCAGAGATGAATGATGAGGAGTAGACTCAGAGAGGTGAATGATGAGGAGGAGACTCAGAGATGAATGATGAGGAGTAGACTCAGAGAGGTGAATGATGAAGAGGAGACTCAGAGAGATGAATGATGAAGAGGAGACTCAGAGAGATGAATGATGAGGAGGAGACTCAGAGATGAATGATGAGGAGTAGACTCAGAGAGGTGAATGATGAAGAGGAGACTCAGAGAGGTGAATGATGAGGAGTAGACTCAGAGATGAATGATGAGGAGGAGACTCAGAGAGATGAATGATGAGGAGGAGACTCAGAGAGATGAATGATGAGGAGGAGACTCAGAGAGATGAATGATGAGGAGGAGACTCAGAGAGGTGAATGATGAGGAGGAGACTCAGAGATTAATAATGAGGAGACTCAGAGAGATGAATGATGAGGAGGAGACTCAGATGAATGATGAGGAGGAGACTCAGATGAATGATGAGGAGTAGACTCAGAGATGAATGATGAGGGGTAGACTCAGAGAGGTGAATGATGAGGAGACTCAGAGATGAATGATGAGGAGGAGACTCAGAGAGATGAATGATGAGGAGGAGACTCAGAGAGATGAATGATGAGGAGGAGACTCAGAGAGGTGAATGATGAGGAGTAGACTCAGAGATGAATGATGAGGAGTAGACTCAGAGATGAATGATGAGGAGTAGACTCAGAGAGGTGAATGATGAGGAGGAGACTCAGAGAGGTGAATGATGAGGAGTAGACTCAGAGATGAATGATGAGGAGGAGACTCAGAGATTAATAATGAGGAGGAGACTCAGAGAGATGAATGATGAGGAGGAGACTCAGAGGTGAATGATGAGGAGGAGACTCAGAGAGGTGAATGATGAGGAGGAGACTCAGAGAGATAAATGATGAGGAGGAGACTCAGATGAATGATGAGGAGGAGACTCAGAGATGAATGATGAGGAGGAGACTCAGAGAGATGAATGATGAGGAGGAGACTCAGAGGTGAATGATGAGGAGGAGACTCAGAGAGGTGAATGATGAGGAGTAGACTCAGAGGTGAATGATGAGGATGAGACTCAGAGAGACTCAGAGAGGGGAATGATGAGAAGGAGACTCAGAGAGGTGAATGATGAGGAGGAGACTCAGAGAGATGAATGATGAGGAGGAGACTCGGAGAGGTGAATGATGAGGAGGAGACTCAGAGAGGTGAATGATGAGAAGGAGACAGAGATATGAATGATGAGGAGGAGACTCAGAGGTGAATGATGAGGAGTAGACTCAGAGAGACTCAGAGAGGTGAATGCTAGGTGCTAGCTCCCTACGCGCTAGCTCCCTATGCGCTAGCTCCCTACGCGCTAGCTCCTTACGTTCTAGCTCCCTACATGCTATCTCCCTACGTGCTAGCTCCCTACATGCTAGCTCCCTTCGCGCTATCTCCCTACGTGCTAGCTCCCTACATGCTAGCTCCCTACGCGCTAGCTCCCTACACGCTAGCTCCCTACGCGCTACATGTACAGATTACCTCTACTAGCCTGTACCCCCCCACACTGACTCGGTACCGGTACCCCCTGTTTATAGCCCCCACCTACATGTACAGATTACCTCTACTAGCCTGTACCCCCACACTGACTCGGCACCGGTACCCCCTGTTTATAGCCCCCACCTACATGTACAGATTACCTCTACTAGCCTGTACCCCCACACTGACTCGGTACCGGTACCCCTGTTTATAGCCCCCACCTACATGTACAGATTACCTCAACTAGCCTGTACCCCCCCACACTGACTCGGTACCGCTAACCGCTGTATATAGCCTCGTTATTGTTATTTTATTGTGTTACATTTATTATTTTTTACTTTAGTTTATTTTGGTAAATATTTTCTTAACCCTTCTTGAACTGCACTGTTGGTTAAGGGCTTGTAAGTAAGCATTTCACCTTAAGATCTACACTTGTTGTATTCGGCGCAGTTTGATTTGACTGGTGGAACAGCCAATGGAAATGCCCACCCAGCCGGGCTCAGCAAGGAGAATGAGAGAGACAGAGAGAAGGGCTGCGTTCAACTGAATTGAACGGAAATGGTGCCGAACGACAAGTTGAAAAACGGGGAGGGGTTGGGGAACGCTTTCCACTGCCCTTTATATACTGAGCATTTGGAAAGTATTCAGACCCCTTGACCTTTTCCACATTTTCATACTACTTGACTCCTACTTTCCTTTGGTATGAGAGAGGACAAAGGGAGAGGAAGAGAGAGGTAGAAAGAGTTGAGACAGAGAGAATTGAGAGAGAGATATGTAGAGAGCGAGAGGTAGAGAGAGAGAGACAGAGAGAGAGAGAATGAAATAGAGGAGTAGAGGAAGGAGAGGGTCAGAACTCCCTAAGGAGACAGGAAGTAGAGAACAGGAAGAGGAAGTGAGACCAAAGCCAACAGGAAGAGACTCCTCCCATCTAGGGGTCAGAGGAGGGAGGAGATGACCTCTCACCTCTAACCTAGAAATAGAGGGATGAAAAGAGCACGAGAGAGAGAAAGAGAGAGAGAACTACAGTGAGGGAAAAAAGTATTTGAACCCCTGCTGATTTTGTACGTTTGCCCACTGACAAAGAAATGATCAGTCTATAATTTTAATGGTAGGTTTATTTGAACAGTGAGAGACAGAATAACAACAAAAAAATCCAGAAAAACGCATGTGAAAAATGTTAGAAATTGAATTGCATTTTAATTGTCCCCCTGTGTGCTGAGGGTGACAGATTATTGTCCAGTTCTGGCATTTAGGTCACCACAGACTAGTGATTGATTTCCCCCTCCAGGATACCTCTCTCTCTCTCTCTCTCTCTCTCTCTCTCTCTCTCTCTCTCTCCACACATGCTGGTGTTCCGTTGTTTTTGTTGGCTGCAGTGCGTGTGGTCAGCTTAATGACCTGCTAGACAATGAAAGGCTGAGAAGGGGAGACAGAGATAGAGGTACATGGAAAAAAAACCAGAGTATTGGAAAGACAAAGTTGTAAAGGAGGCAAAGAGAGGTAAAGAGGAGGTTCAGTGTGTTGACTCAGGTTCAGGTAGTTAGTGGTGGGGTTCATTAGGTTCAGTGTGTTGACTCAGGTTCAGGTAGTTAGTGGTGGGGTTCATTAGGTTCAGTGTGTTGACTCAGGTTCAGGTAGTTAGGGTGGGGTTCATTAGGTTCAGTGTGTTGACTCAGGTTCAGGGTAGTTAGTGGTGGGGTTCATTAGGTTCAGTGTGTTGACTCAGGTTCAGGTAGTTAGTGGTGGGGTTCATTAGGTTCAGTGTGTTGACTCAGGTTCAGTGTAGTTAGTGGTGGGGTTCATTAGGTTCAGTGTGTTGACTCAGGTTCAGTGTAGTTAGTGGTGGGGTTCATTAGGTTCAGTGTGTTGACTCAGGTTCAGTGTAGTTAGTGGTGGGGTTCATTAGGTTCAGTGTGTTGACTCAGGTTCAGGTAGTTAGTGGTGGGGTTCATTAGGTTCAGTGTGTTGACTCAGGTTCAGGTAGTTAGTGGTGGGGTTCATTAGGTTCAGTGTGTTGACTCAGGTTCAGGTAGTTAGTGGTGGGGTTCATTAGGTTCAGTGTGTTGACTCAGGTTCAGTGTAGTTAGTGGTGGGGTTCATTAGGTTCAGTGTGTTGACTCAGGTTCAGTGTAGTTAGGGTGGGGTTCATTAGGTTCAGTGTGTTGACTCAGGTTCAGTGTAGTTAGTGGTGGGGTTCATTAGGTTCAGTGTGTTGACTCAGGTTCAGTGTAGTTAGTGGTGGGGTTCATTAGGTTCAGTGTGTTGACTCAGGTTCAGTGTAGTTAGTGGTGGGGTTCATTAGGTTCAGTGTGTTGACTCAGGTTCAGTGTAGTTAGTGGTGGGGTTCATTAGGTTCAGTGTGTTGACTCAGGTTCAGGTAGTTAGTGGTGGGGTTCATTAGGTTCAGTGTGTTGACTCAGGTTCAGTGTAGTTAGTGGTGGGGTTCATTAGGTTCAGTGTGTTGACTCAGGTTCTGTGTAGTTAGTGGTGGGGTTCATTAGGTTCAGTGTGTTGACTCAGGTTCAGGTAGTTAGTGGTGGGGTTCATTAGGTTCAGTGTGTTGGCCCAGTTCAGGTAGTTTTCATTAGGTTCAGTGTGTTGACTCAGGTTCAGGTAGTTAGGGGTGGGGTTCATTAGGTTCAGTGTGTTGACTCAGGTTCAGTGTAGTTAGGGGTGGGGTTCATTAGGTTCAGTGTGTTGACTCAGGTTCAGTGTAGTTAGTGGTGGGGTTCATTAGGTTCAGTGTGTTGACTCAGGTTCAGTGTAGTTAGTGGTGGGGTTCATTAGGTTCAGTGTGTTGACTCAGGTTCAGGTAGTTAGTGGTGGGGTTCATTAGGTTCAGTGTGTTGACTCAGGTTCAGGTAGTTAGTGGTGGGGTTCATTAGGTTCAGTGTGTTGACTCAGGTTCAGGTAGTTAGTGGTGGGGTTCATTAGGTTCAGTGTGTTGACTCAGGTTCAGTGTAGTTAGTGGTGGGGTTCATTAGGTTCAGTGTGTTGACTCAGGTTCAGTGTAGTTAGTGGTGGGGTTCATTAGGTTCAGTGTGTTGACTCAGGTTCAGTGTAGTTAGTGGTGGGGTTCATTAGGTTCAGTGTGTTGACTCAGGTTCAGTGTAGTTAGTGGTGGGGTTCATTAGGTTCAGTGTGTTGACTCAGGTTCAGGTAGTTAGTGGTGGGGTTCATTAGGTTCAGTGTGTTGACTCAGGTTCAGTGTAGTTAGTGGTGGGGTTCATTAGGTTCAGTGTGTTGACTCAGGTTCAGTGTAGTTAGTGGTGGGGTTCATTAGGTTCAGTGTGTTGACTCAGGTTCAGGTAGTTAGTGGTGGGGTTCATTAGGTTCAGTGTGTTGACTCAGGTTCAGTGTAGTTAGTGGTGGGGTTCTATTAGGTTCAGTGTGTTGACTCAGGTTCAGTGTAGTTAGTGGTGGGGTTCATTAGGTTCAGTGTGTTGACTCAGGTTCAGTGTAGTTAGTGGTGGGGTTCATTAGGTTCAGTGTGTTGACTCAGGTTCAGGTAGTTAGGGTGGGGTTCATTAGGTTCAGTGTGTTGACTCAGGTTCAGTGTAGTTAGTGGTGGGGTTCATTAGGTTCAGTGTGTTGACTCAGGTTCAGTGTAGTTAGTGGTGGGGTTCATTAGGTTCAGTGTGTTGACTCAGGTTCAGGTAGTTAGTGGTGGGGTTCATTAGGTTCAGTGTGTTGACTCAGGTTCAGTGTAGTTAGTGGTGGGGTTCATTAGGTTCAGTGTGTTGACTCAGGTTCAGGTAGTTAGGGTGGGGTTCATTAGGTTCAGTGTGTTGACTCAGGTTCAGGTAGTTAGTGGTGGGGTTCATTAGGTTCAGTGTGTTGACTCAGGTTCAGGTAGTTAGTGGTGGGGTTCATTAGGTTCAGTGTGTTGACTCAGGTTCAGGTAGTTAGTGGTGGGGTTCATTAGGTTCAGTGTGTTGACTCAGGTTCAGTGTAGTTAGGGGTGGGGTTCATTAGGTTCAGTGTGTTGACTCAGGTTCAGTGTAGTTAGTGGTGGGGTTCATTAGGTTCAGTGTGTTGACTCAGGTTCAGTGTAGTTAGTGGTGGGGTTCATTAGGTTCAGTGTGTTGACTCAGGTTCAGTGTAGTTAGTGGTGGGGTTCATTAGGTTCAGTGTGTTGACTCAGGTTCAGTGTAGTTAGTGGTGGGGTTCATTAGGTTCAGTGTGTTGACTCAGGTTCAGGTAGTTAGGGTGGGGTTCATTAGGTTCAGTGTGTTGACTCAGGTTCAGTGTAGTTAGTGGTGGGGTTCATTAGGTTCAGTGTGTTGACTCAGGTTCAGTGTAGTTAGTGGTGGGGTTCATTAGGTTCAGTGTGTTGACTCAGGTTCAGGTAGTTAGGGTGGGGTTCATTAGGTTCAGTGTGTTGACTCAGGTTCAGTGTAGTTAGTGGTGGGGTTCATTAGGTTCAGTGTGTTGACTCAGGTTCAGGTAGTTAGTGGTGGGGTTCATTAGGTTCAGTGTGTTGACTCAGGTTCAGTGTAGTTAGTGGTGGGGTTCATTAGGTTCAGTGTGTTGACTCAGGTTCAGGTAGTTAGTGGTGGGGTTCATTAGGTTCAGTGTGTTGACTCAGGTTCAGGTAGTTAGTGGTGGGGTTCATTAGGTTCAGTGTGTTGACTCAGGTTCAGGTAGTTAGTGGTGGGGTTCATTAGGTTCAGTGTGTTGACTCAGGTTCAGTGTAGTTAGTGGTGGGGTTCATTAGGTTCAGTGTGTTGACTCAGGTTCAGTGTAGTTAGTGGTGGGGTTCATTAGGTTCAGTATGTTGACTCAGGTTCAGGTAGTTAGTGGTGGGGTTCATTAGGTTCAGTGTGTTGACTCAGGTTCAGGTAGTTAGTGGTGGGGTTCATTAGGTTCAGTATGTTGACTCAGGTTCAGGTAGTTAGTGGTGGGGTTCATTAGGTTCAGTGTGTTGACTCAGGTTCAGTGTAGTTAGGGTGGGGTTCATTAGGTTCAGTGTGTTGACTCAGGTTCAGTGTAGTTAGTGGTGGGGTTCATTAGGTTCAGTGTGTTGACTCAGGTTCAGTGTAGTTAGTGGTGGGGTTCATTAGGTTCAGTGTGTTGACTCAGGTTCAGTGTAGTTAGTGGTGGGGTTCATTAGGTTCAGTGTGTTGACTCAGGTTCAGGTAGTTAGTGGTGGGGTTCATTAGGTTCAGTGTGTTGACTCAGGTTCAGGTAGTTAGTGGTGGGGTTCATTAGGTTCAGTGTGTTGACTCAGGTTCAGGTAGTTAGTGGTGGGGTTCATTAGGTTCAGTGTGTTGACTCAGGTTCAGTGTAGTTAGTGGTGGGGTTCATTAGGTTCAGTGTGTTGACTCAGGTTCAGTGTAGTTAGTGGTGGGGTTCATTAGGTTCAGTGTGTTGACTCAGGTTCAGGTAGTTAGTGGTGGGGTTCATTAGGTTCAGTGTGTTGACTCAGGTTCAGGTAGTTAGTGGTGGGGTTCATTAGGTTCAGTATGTTGACTCAGGTTCAGTGTAGTTAGTGGTGGGGTTCATTAGGTTCAGTGTGTTGACTCAGGTTCAGGTAGTTAGGGGTGGGGTTCATTAGGTTCAGTGTGTTGACTCAGGTTCAGGTAGTTAGTGGTGGGGTTCATTAGGTTCAGTGTGTTGACTCAGGTTCAGGTAGTTAGTGGTGGGGTTCATTAGGTTCAGTGTGTTGACTCAGGTTCAGGTAGTTAGTGGTGGGGTTCATTAGGTTCAGTGTGTTGACTCAGGTTCAGGTAGTTAGTGGTGGGGTTCATTAGGTTCAGTGTGTTGACTCAGGTTCAGGTAGTTAGTGGTGGGGTTCATTAGGTTCAGTGTGTTGACTCAGGTTCAGGTAGTTAGTGGTGGGGTTCATTAGGTTCAGTGTGTTGACTCAGGTTCAGGTAGTTAGTGGTGGGGTTCATTAGGTTCAGTGTGTTGACTCAGGTTCAGGTAGTTAGTGGTGGGGTTCATTAGGTTCAGTGTGTTGACTCAGGTTCAGGTAGTTAGTGGTGGGGTTCATTAGGTTCAGTGTGTTGACTCAGGTTCAGGTAGTTAGTGAGTGCAAGAGAGAGATAACTTTTGTGAGTTTAATGTTTACTGTTTATTATCTACTTCACTTGCTTTGGCATTGTTAACATGTGCCATGCCAATAAAGCCCGTCAATTGAATTAAGTCAGCAAAGAACACATTCTTATTTTATGAGAGAGAGACAGAGAGAGACAGAGAGAGAGAGAGAGAGAGACAGAGAGAGAGAGAGAGAGAGACAGAGAGAGAGAGAGAGAGAGACAGAGAGAGAGAGAGAGAGAGACAGAGAGAGAGAGAGAGAGAGACAGAGAGAGAGAGAGAGAGAGAGAGAGAGACAGAGAGAGAGAGAGAGAGAGAGAGAGAGAGACAGAGAGAGACAGAGACAGAGACAGAGACAGAGAGAGAGAGAGACAGAAACAGAGACAGAGGCAGAGACAGAGAGAGACAGAGACAGAGGGGGGGAGAGAGAGAGAGTGACAGAGCTCTTTCAACAATGAGACCAACGTTGAGGAAGGTGGTCTTGATCGCGCTGTTGGGCCGTGACCAGCCCCGCTGAAAGCGCAGGTCTGTGTGGGTCCAGAGATGGTTAAAGTCCCGAAAGCAGGCAGGGGAGTTCCACCGTCACATTCAAGAGCTTCGACTGTTTGGAGAAGAATTCCGAAGTTACTTTCGTCTGGACCGAAGCCAGTTTGATCACCTGCTCCAGATGGTTGGAGCCAGGATCGCCCGGATGGATACCAACTACCGGGAGTCCATCAGCCCAGTAGAACGCTTGGCGATTTGTCTCCGGTAAGCTAAATTCTAGTACATTTTAAAGCCTTTGATACCATAATTGATTGATATTTGATACATTGTTTTTATGTGCAACCTAGCTAGCTAAAGGGCTCTCTAGTTAATAGTCCCTATTTGACATCAGATGTACTTTTACAGAATGTTCATTAGGACTATAATTTTTCCCAAAGTTGGTTTATAATCCTTTTTTAATTATGCCATGTTACCAAATGAAAAGGTTAAGGTGCCTTCTGCCCTGATGAAGGTAGGCTAGTCTTCTCCAGGACCCATTGTTGTTCAAGACAGTTAGTCATTCATTACATTCTTATTGGACTCACATACACTCTTAGAGAAAAAGGATCCAAAAGTGTCCTTCTGGTTTCCCCATAGGATAAGCCTTTTTGGTTCCAGGTATAACCCTTTGGGGAAAAGGTTATACATGGAACCCAATATGGTTCTACTTGGAACCAAAAGGGTTCTACCTGGAACCAAAAAGGGTTCTACAAAGGGTTCACCTATGGGGACAGCCAGAGAACCCTTTTAAGTAGATAGTACCATTCTTTCTAAGAGTAGAGTTGGCCTGGGCTACAGTTGATTGATATAGTCATAGACTGAATTGTAGTGTTTCAAGGCATTGTTAATGAAGGTTGATGAGTATTACAATATAATTAGTAGAACATAATAAACAGTAATGAGGTAGCTATATGAGTAGATATAATATATGGGTGGAATTCAAGTTACACACAATATTGATAATTATTTTGAATTATATTTTAGATTTTTGGCGACAGGGGACTCCCACAGGACCATTGGATTCAGCTTCCGAGTTGGACGGTCCACGGTGGCAGGCATTGTCCCCTCTGTGGCACAAGCCATTTGGGACTGTCTGGTTGGTGAATACATGCCTGTCCCCAAGGAGGAAGACTGGAGGGACATCGCTGCCGATTTCCTGGAGAGGTGGAATTTCCCCAACTGTCTTGGCTCCATTGATGGGAAACATGTAGTAATCCAGGCTCCACCGTGCTCAGGTTCTCAGTTTTACAACTACAAGGGTACATATTCAGTTGTACTCTTGGCTGTAGTAGATGCCATCTACTGTTTCCGTGTTGTCGATGTTGGTGCTTATGGCAAGGGAAGTGATGGCGGGACCCTCCAGGACTCTGCGTTCAGCCAGGCACTTCAGGCTGGCACCCTGGAGATTCCACCACCTGCATCACTCCCTGGGGCTGAACACCTGGGACCTGTTCCCCACGTCTTCATCGGCGACGAGGCCTTCCCTTTGAGACCCAACCTCATGAGGCCCTACGCTGGACGCCAGCTGCCATTGCCAAAACCTGTAAGGATCTTTAACAAACGACTGTCCAGGGCAAGGTTAGTTGTTGAATGCGTCTTTGGGATTCTGGCAGCCTGGTGGAGAATGTATCTGAGAGTGCTTGGTCTCAGCCCCTCAAATGTCGATGCCTGCGTTAAGGCCACATGTGTTCTCCACAACTACCTGCGGAGGTCATTCCAGGAGCCGCTCCGGATGGAGATGGGCACACCAAATGGTCACCTACCTGATGTCACCAGGGCAGGTGCCAACAACTCCCCCAGACAGGCACTCCAGGTGAGGGAGAAGCTGACCACCTACTTCTCATCGCCAGCAGCATGCCGTGGAGTGAAACAGCTCTTTTAAGAGCCCCCTAACACAAAGGTTATTTTAAGAACCATCCACCGTGGTCCATAACATTTATTTTGTTCCCCTAGATGACTTTATGTCTCATTGTCTCTCTTCATTTGGAAGTTCTATTTAAGTGAAATATGGGAGTAAAGACCACACCTTAACCCCTTCCCTCTCCCATTAACATCAGTATTATACACACCTGGCATGGTACATCAGGTGAGCGGGAGCACTAATTAAGGTTATACGACATACAGTTAGTATGATAAAGGGAAAGGGTAACCTAGGGTCCATACTAATAGTACAGTTTACCACCATGTTCACTGGCCTGACAAAATACAGGTGGAAAAAACCCTCATTAGAAAGAGAATGTGTTTCTACTTTAATCTGGTCTTAGATCTGCAAAGGTGTAGGGAAGAAATAAACAGATTAAGTCTAAATGAGACATTAATAAACAAATGAAACAACTGACTGTGAAAACATAATTTAATAAGTATTCAAGTACAGGACAGAACATGACAGGTATGTGTGTTGTAAAAATGTTTTAAAAAATAAAACTATTGAAAGGTGTATGTGTGTGTAAAAATTAATGTGTAGCCTGTAATCTGTAAGAGAACAACAAGAGCATGTATCTTTGGCACAACTGCAGACAGATACAGGCACTACTCATAAAGCCTAGACGTTGTAGGGGACATGTCACCTACTGTACACACAGACACACACACACGGTTATCTGACCAAATTATCAGGGGTACAGTAGTGTCAAACCATTACCTAGCATAACTATAGTTATTAGATAGCTATCATGGTCACCTACTGTACATACAGACGGTTATCTAACCAAAGTATCAGGGGTACAGTAGTATCTACCATTTCTATTAATCTGACATACACATTTTTTCAAACGTGATTATTTGGGAAAGTTATCAGGGGTAGTAACTAGCATAATTTATATGACTATTTCTTTCACACACACCTCATTGGCTAGGTTAGCTAGCTAGCTAACTAGCCACATATAGCACCAGCTCACTACTAAACTGACCTGGCAATCCTACAATCGTGGACACTTGTCTCCAAGCAGCATTTTTTGTGTTTATGTGTCAGCAGTTGTGTCAAAAAGACACGGTTTTGAGGATACTGCGAAAATGATTCGCTCCTCCATGTGTCCAACCGCATGCGACAATCTGCAAAAGACACCTGCGTCAGTATAGTTGCCTAGATGCGCAAAATGTTATGCAGCCGTGATGCAATGACGCAGTCGGTGTGTTCGAAGCGTGAGACAGAGCTGCATTTCCTGACCAAATGTCAAAAATATAAAACACTTAGAGAGTGTCATTTCCCCAAATTTGAAACCCTTATTCAAGGTTTCAAAGACCTCCCTGATGAGGATAGGCTACCTGTCCTGTTGGGGGAGGACGCAGAGAGCTGTGGGTTGGCAGCGCACTACATTGCTGCCTGCCATAAGATGAGGGACAGTGTCTGACAGACCAATCAACCTGCACATGTCCTCTACTGTATGCTTAGTGTTATTGTTCAATGTGGTTATTTTGATTATTGTTGTTACTGTTGTCCTGTTGACAATTTTGATTGTTATTATTTTCATATTGTAAATATCCCAAGTAAGCTTTGGCAATATGTACATTGTTACGTCATGCCAATAAAGCAAATTGAATTGAATTGAATTGAGAGAGAGAGAGAGAGACAGAGAGACAGAGACAGAGAGAGACAGAGGGGGGGAGGGTGTATGAGTATAATGAGGAAATTAGAAACCAAGGGAGAGAGGGGGAAGGGAGAAAAGAGGTAAGGAGAGAGGAGAAGAGGAAATGGTTATTAATTCGTTGAAAGACTTCTACATAATCCTTCTGACAGAGGGAGAGAGGGAGGGAGGGAGGGGGATGCTGTGACATGTTCTCTGCCAGGTTCTTCCTGACAAAGCAGGCACCCTCCCAACAGTCACACACACACACAGTTGTTTTTCTCCTCAGAAGCATTGTAATCCACCCTGCTGGCTGTACGTGTGTGTCCAGGTGTGTGTCTGTGTGTGTGTCCAGGTGTGTGTGTGTGTGTGTGTGTGTGTGTGTGTGTGTGTCCAGGTGTGTGTGTGTGTGTGTGTGTCCAGGTGTGTGTCTGTGTGTGTGTCCAGGTGTGTGTGTGTTTGTCCAGGTGTGTGTGTGTGCGTGTGTGTGTCTAGGTGTGTGTGTGTGTGTGTGTGTTTCCAGGTGTGTGTGTGTGTATGTCCAGGTGTGTGTGTGTGTGTCCAGGTGTGTGTGTGTTTGTGTCCAGGTGTGTGTGTGTGTGTGTGTGTGTCCAGGTGTGTGTCTGTGTGTTTGTCCAGGTGTGCGTGTGTGTGTCCAGGTGTGTGTGTGTGTGTGTCCAGGTGTGTGTGTGTTTGTCCAGTTGTGTGTGTGTGTGTCCAGGTGTGTGTGTGTGTGTGTGTGTGTGTGTCCAGGTGTGTGTCTGTGTGTGTGTGTGTCCAGGTGTGTTTGTGTGTGTGTGTGTGGCCAGGTGTGTTTGTGTGTGTGTGTGTGTGTGTTTCCAGGTGTGTGTGTGTGTGTCCAGGTGTGTGTGTATGTCCAGGTGTGTGTTTTTGTTTGTCCAGTTGTGTGTGTGTATGTGTGTGTGTGTTTCCAGGTGTGTGTGTGTGTGTGTGTATGTGTGTGTGTGTATGTGTGTGTGTGTTTCCAGGTGTGTGTGTGTATGTGTGTGTATTTCCAGGTGTGTGTGTGTATGTGTGTGTGTGTGTGTGTGTGTGTGTGTGTGTGTGTGTTTCCAGGTGTGTGTGTGTATGTGTGTGTGTGTGTGTGTGTGTGTGTGTTAATGTGTGTGTGTGTCTAGGTGTGTGTGTGTGTGTTTCCAGGTGTGTGTGTGTGTGTATGTCTAGGTGTGTGTGTGTGTGTTTCCAGGTGTGTGTGTGTGTCTATGTCCAGGTTTGTTTACTTACAATTTTTTGTCATCTTTTCCATTGTAATATTACAACAGGTACTAACTTTCCTAGCAGAGTTGGACAACTATTGGTTGCTTGAGCAATGCTTATAGAATTGACTGTAATCCATTTTTTAACCTTTTTAATTACTGGCTCAAAAACATGATTTGGTGTCAAAAATGTTTTCTCTGCGCGCCTATGAGCTAACTTCAAATCCCATGAATGTCATTGCTGGTTGTTACTGACAGCATAGGGGATTTTCTATTAAGACAGTTATGGTGATTATATTGTTTTTGTGATTTCTTAATAATTGTCAGTTTTTCAATCATAATCACATCTTTATTTTTGAGCATTAGAAGCATTTGAGCATTTATAACCATTTTACAAGTTCTCTTTTTCGTAAAACATTTGTTATTGCAATTCTATATTCATACAGGTTACAAAGAAACCAATGAATTCCTTAGTTGAGTACACAGAGGCTCTGGAGCTCTGAAGCTCTGAAGCTCTGGAGCTCTGAAGCTCTGGAGCTCTGAAGCTCTGAAGCTCTGAAGCTCTGAAGCTCTGAAGCTCTGGAGCTCTGAAGCTCTGAAGCTCTGGAGCTCTGAAGCTCTGGAGCTCTGAAGCTCTGAAGCTCTGAAGCTCTGAAGCAGATCTTTATTCTCCACAACTGTCACGGTCTTCATTGACGGACCAAGGCGCAGCGTACCGGGTTGAGTTAAACATGTTTATTTCATTAACTCACTCAAACAAAACAACAAAATGAAGACCAAATAGGTGTGGCACCAACAGCATACACACAAATAACAGTGTCAACCTCCCACCAAGCTGGAGGGAAAAATAGCTGCTTAAGTGTGGTTCCCAATCAGAGACAACGATAGACAGCTGTCCCCGATTGAGAGCCACACTCAGCCAAAACAAAGAAATACAAAAACTATAACATAGAATGCCCACCCCAAATCACACCCTGACCAAACCAAAATGAGACATAAAAAGGCTCCAACAGGTCAGGGCGTGACAGTACCCCCCCCCAAAGGTGCGGACTCCGGCCGCAAAACCTGATCCTATTGGGGAGGGTCTGGGTGGGCATCTGTCCGCGGTGGCGGCTCTGGTGCGGGACGTAGACCCCGCACCACCTCTGGCTCCCTCGTTGCGGGCCCCGGACTGGGAACCCTCGCTGCGGGCCCCGGACTGGGAACCCTCGCTGCGGGCCCCGGACTGGGCACCCTCGTTGCGGGCAACCTCGTTGCGGGCCCCGGACTGGGCACCCTCGTTGCGGGCAACCTCGGCGGGCGGACTGGGCACCCTCGCTGCGGGCCCCGGACTGGGCACCCTCGCTGCGGGCCCCGGACTGGGCACCCTCGCCGCGGGCCCCGGACTGGGCACCCTGGCTGCGGGCCCTGGACTGGGGACCCTCGTTGCGGGCAACCTTGTTGCGGGCAACCTCGTTGCGGGCCCCGGACTGGGCACCCTCGCTGCGGGCAACCTCGTTGCGGGCCCCGGACTGGGGACCCTCGCTGCGGGCCCCGGACTGGGGACCTCGCTGCGGGCCCCGGACTGGGCACCCTCGCTGCGGGCAACCTCGTTGCGGGCCCCGGACTGGGCACCTCGCTGCGGGCCCCGGACTGGGCACCCTCGCTGCGGGCCCCGGACTGGGCACCCTCGCTGCGGGCCCCGGACTGGGCACCCTTGCTGCGGGCAACCTCGCTGCGGGCCCCGGACTGGGCACCCTCGCTGCGGGCCCCGGACTGGGCACCCTCGTTGCGGGCCCCGGACTGGGCACCCTCGTTGCGGGCACCCTCGCTGCGGGCCCCGGACTGGGCACCCTCGCTGCGGGCCCCGGACTGGGCACCCTCGCTGCGGGCCCCGGACTGGGGACCCTCGGCACGCTCTGGAGGCGTACAGGGGACCTGGTGCGCGGAGCAGGGACAGGACGTGCCAGGCTCTCGATGCGCACAGGGGGCCTGGGGCGTGGAGCGGGCACAGGCCGTGCCGGGCTCTGAAGGCGCACAGGGGACCTGGTGCGTGGAGCAGGGACAGTCCTCGCCGGGCTCTGGAGGCGCACAGGGGGCCTGGTGCGTGGAGCAGGGACAGGCCTCGCCGGGCTCTGGAGGCGCACAGGGGGCCTGGTGCGTGGACAAGGGACAGGCCTCGCCGGGCTCTGGAGGCGCACAGGGGGCCTGGTGCGTGGAGCGGGCACAGGCCGTGCCGGGCTCCGAAGGCGCACAACGCGCACAGGAATCCTGGAGCGTGGGACAGTGACAGTGCATGCCGGGCTCACCACACGCACAGGGATCCTGGAGCGTGGGACAGTGCATGCTGGGCTCACCACACGCACAGGGATCCGGGAGCGTGAAACAGGGGCAGGATACACTGGGCCGTGAAGACGCACTGGAGGTCTCCGGCGTACAGCCTGCACAACCCGTCCTGGCTTAATGGACAACTCCGCTCTGCACCTGCGGGGTGCTGGCACAGGACGTACCGGGCTGTGGAGACGCACCGGAGACACAGTACGCAGAGCCGGGCGCAGGATATCCTGGTCCGAGGAGGCGTACTGGAGGCCAAGAGCGCTGAGCGGCACACTCCTCCCAGGCTGAACACTCCTACTCACAAAAACTATGCGGGAAGCTGGCATGTCGCGCACCGGGCTGTGAACACGCACTGGCAACACCATGCTTTCACCGCCACACGGTGCCCTACCAGTGTGCTGCTCACTCTGGTAAGACGGGAGCTGGCCCAGGTCTCCAACCTGGTCCAGCCAAACTCCCGTGTGCCCCCAAAAATTTTTGGGGGCTGCCTCTCGGGCTTAAAGGCCAGCCGTGTTCCCGCATATTTTTGTCCGTGAGAAGCGCCGCTCATTTTTAGCTGCCTCCAGCTCCTCCTCCGACGACGGTATTTCCCGCCTGCCTCCCGGGTCCCTTCCGTCCCAGGATCTCCTCCCATGTCCAGGACTCCAGGTAGGCACGCTGCTTGGTCTCTTGGTGGTGGGAGGTTCTGTCACGGTCTTCATTGACGGACCAAGGCGCAGCGTACCGGGTTGAGTTAAACATATTTATTTAATTAACTCACTCAAACAAAACAACAAAATGAAGACCAAATAGGTGTGGCACCAACAGCATACACACAAATAACAGTGTCAACCTCCCACAAAGCTGGAGGGAAAAATAGCTGCTTAAGTGTGGTTCCCAATCAGAGACAACGATAGACAGCTGTCCCTGATTGAGAGCCACACTCAGCCAAAACAAAGAAATACAAAAACTATAACATAGAATGCCCACCCCAAATCACACCCTGACCAAACCAAAATGAGACATAAAAGGCTCCAACAGGTCAGGGCGTGACAACAACCTGATACTGTTTCAGATTTACCATCTAGCAGCATACAGGTTGGTTCTTTCTGATTTGCATTATCTATTGTTTTCATTACAAAACTGCACTTTCAGTAGATGTCGTCCTGTTTATAATTTGTTTCTCCTTTATAGCATCTCAGTAGTAAAAGTACTGTGGAAGGAGAACATGTGCCACACCTTAGAAGGACTAAAAGCATTCTGGTAAGGCAAGCAGCACTTTTACAGATAGTTGTTCTATTTATAGGCACCTATTGCATGTTTGGTCCCTATTTAGAATTATTCTCCATTAGTCAAGTCCAATGTTTTTGTGGTGAAACTGTGTGAACATGCCATTTACAAAACACCTACCTCTTTGACAGCTTTGCTCTGTCATGTACATTTTAAACATGTACATGCTCTAGCTCTATATTTTTATGTGTAAATTATTCATGATTTCACCAAACAGTTTTATTTATCAGTCACCGACACGTTGTAGTGTTTTGTAAGAAAATAGCACAATTATTCCTCAGAATCTGTGAAATTTTAACATTTCATTCATTGTTTTTTTAAGATGGAGGAGACTCTTAATTGGTCTGAAGAGCTTTTTGACAGTCCAGATGAAGAAAATATTCAAAATTGTGCCACAATTTAAGCGGACAAGAAAAAGTTTTGACTCAAGTACAGATGAGGAGGAAGATAACGTTGTACATAAAATTGTGCCAAGACTTAAGAAGTCAAGAAGCATTTTGGTAAGCACCCATAGTGCAATGCACGATGTGTAAGAATGTATGTTCCTTGATAAGTAGTGTTGTTTCTGAAAATCTACACTGTTACTATGAAAATGTTTTATAATATGCATTACAACCGGCGCAGTGCAGCACAAAGCCCGACGCAAGCTGTGTTTGCTAGTATAAGACCAATGCAGTTGTCAATTTCCCGTCAAGCGCTCACGTCGTTAAAATAGCAAATCGCCCTGCACTCGTTTTTGCGCTCATGGGCGTGCTGGTCTTACAGGGAGGTGTGTTCAGGATAATTATTGGCGTATTGCTATCTTAATACATCGGAAAGTGATCGCAACTAGCAAAAGTGGATTTAGACATGCCCAAATGTGTACTGTGCTAAGCTGTGCGCTTAGATCGTTAAAATAGGGCCCAAGGTCTGTCAAAACAATGAAGCCATTGAGAAGCTTAACTTAGCTAGTTACTATGAGCACAATTGTAATACATTCCTTTTGTTTAAGACCCACGTGATTTTTATTACATTCAAGACAGATATATCAAAAGCGAACAAGTCTTACTCTAAAATGTTAGCATTTTTATGTAAAAAATTATTAAGAAATGTAGACTTGCAAGAACTAAAAAAAATTGACATCAGAGACGAGAATGCGCATGATAATATAAGGTATTCTTACAGAATTATATTTGGTTCCGTGACTTTGTTGTGAACAACAACCGGCTTCAGCCATGAAAATGGAAAACAATTCTAACCAATAATATTTAGATTTATACATGATCAGTGTAGTCATCTGTGTAGCTATAATTAACAGTCTCCTGTTGTATTGGAAAAACCTAGTTGTGTAGTTTATTTGTTATTATGTTTTCATAGGTTAATCAGAAGATTTGTGTTGGATCAGAAAAAATAAGTGAATCAAGCCAGGACAGTGGAGAAGAATATGTTCCATCCACAAGTGGGGATAGTACGGATAGTAGAGGTAATATCGGACCGAATTTTACTATTAATAATAAAAGACAAGCTAATGTGCATTGTAAATGTCAGTAATTTATCTTTTTTGACTCATTCTTTTTGTAAAAATGATTTAAAGGCTGAAATATGTGAGGTTTATCTTTTTATAAAACCTTTTTTGTCAACTTTATTTGAACTTGTAGATAAACACTCCTTTAAAATCTGGCAATCATTTTTAATGTTATTATTTTAATGTTTATGTAGACAAAAAGTGCATATTGATGCTAATTTTATTTTGTTATTTGCTGGTTTTCGACATAACTTATTGAACTTATTGAGAATTGATTTAATTGTGTTCATTCAGGATTCTGTGATAACCGTGATCATTTTGTCACTATAATCATGAAATAAAATTTATGCCATTTCATCTCTAGTTATGATCAACTAAAATCAACTATAATTATATGTTTTTACAGTATAATATGCATAGAATATATTTTATATCAACAAAAAAAATCTCTGATTCTGTTCTTTCTCTGACATTTAGGGGTGACATATAGGCCTACAAAAACTCTTTTAGGTCTAAAACAGTTTGGATAGTTGTTAATATGAGAGTTATGAGACATTATTTAAGAGATTTAAGTGTTGTATTACATGAGTAGCTCTCAAATGAAAAAAGGTTGGAGACCCCTACACTAGGCCCTCCATGGAAGGGTTTGGACACCCCTGACTTAACCAAACCTGGTATTTCACTAATTAAATAGTAAGAATTATTCTGAATTTTTCTAAATGTTATTTTTGCTTTGATGTCAAGGGTTATAATATGTACATATACATGGCATTTTTTTATATATATATATATTTTAATTTCCAGGGTGTAATGTGACAAAATATTTTTCTATAGGCACTTATGAAGACTATACTAATCACAATAGGCTCACGTGCAATATTTGTTCTTTTTTAATTAAACAGATTGTGTGGTGAGGCCACCCTTGTGCAATGTGACATCTCAAAATGAAAGTCAGCATCCAAGGAACAAGGACTGTGTTGAGGACACAGCCGAGTCACCATATGCTTCAGGCAGTCGGATGCGAAATGACACAAAGAAAAACTCTCAAGCTATCCAATTATCATCTCCAAAAAATGGTGAGTGACTTGTGTGAATGATCTGATTAACTGAAACACAGTGTTACTGTTCTCTAACAGTATTTGTAGTGAAGAACTGTTTAATTTAAAGGAACTGTTTTGGCAGGTGATTTATTAATGGGTTTGGTTATTGGGTTGTGAGAATGCTAGCAAAACTTTACAAATTTGTCCTGCTTTCAGGTTCAGTAATTTCATTCTCATTTAGGTCGCAAACCAGTCAAGAAACATTATTGTCAGAAGGTGGAGGTTGATGCAGTTGAAAAACACATGATGCACTTCATTGAATACTGTCGTGTTCCAGGAAAGGCTGCCTGCGATTTGTGCCTCAAATCTGAGCCGGAAGCCCTAAAACGGCGGGACTGGCTGGCTATTCAATTTTACATCAAAAACCGGATATCTGCTCTGCAAAGAAAGATTTGAGCTATGCTCCCGAGCTGCAAGTGTAAAGTACAAAGTTATAAATGGCTAAATGTAAAATGGTTAGATTTTAGGGAATTTTTAATTGTTTTCCCATAGTGAATGCTTTCAACATCTGGGCAAGATGTTGGTTTTGAAATCAGCTTTTTTAGTTCTAAAGGATTCAAAGAGACAGGGTCAGTTTTATAGTAGGAGAGGGAGTGAGGTTGAACATTAGTAGCTACAGTATCTTGGACACAAGGGATACGTAGAACGAGAGACTAGTGACAGCGAGAAAAGAAAGACAGACATGTTTATGGTAACGCTTTACGGTAAGGGTACATGAATTATCATTAATTAATGTATAAATTCATGCATGAATTATGCATTAATATCTCATGAATCATCAGGAACTAACATGAGTTCAACGTTTTTCATTCATGACTTCATGGATGAACAACACAATAATTAAAACATGAACTAAGATGAGTACATCATCATGAATTATGATGTTTTCTTTGTTCAAAGTTATGCCACCATTAATAGCACATTGTTCATCAGTGTTTCTAAGGACCAAGTCACCACTTTAGTTGATTTTGAAATTGAAGAAAGAGACTATAGTGATGGTACGAAAGGTTACGGCAACATTTTTTTTGTCTAATGTATTATCTCATGAAAAACGTGTTGAATGTTTAATTGTCTTAACATGGAAATGTAATACATTATTGTTAACTCCACATACTGATCTTGCTTGTGATTTCACTGTCATCGGGTCCTGCAAAGTACTAAAAATCAGATAAGTGGGTCTGTTAAATTACTGATGATTCATTTTATTATGTTGTGCCATTTTATAAAAAATAGATGACTCCGTCCCCACACGACTGTTTCTCTCAGACAGATTTTCAATATTTCACAGGGCAAAGTTACATACTAACTGAGACAATTGTGGTTTATTGGTGTTGGTTGGTAAAAGACAAACCAATCAAAAAGGTGCCACAAACAGCAGGCAGAATGAAGACCGCGTGTCTAAAACAGTTGTCAACTGACTTGTTTTTGTCTGAGACCACTTTTCCATCAGAACTTGTGTCTTGGCACATAATCAAACTGGTAGAGCAAGAACATTACATTAGTGTCTGTTTGTATACAACAGTGGTTCTCAACCTTCTCCTGCAGGGACCCCCAACAGGAATTAGTCAACTACTTATTAAGCCTTTAAGTAATTGAATCAGGTGTGCCATTTCAGGGTTAAACAGAAACATGGGGGTCCCTGCAGGAGAGGTTGAGAACCACTGTTGTACAGTACAAGATTATTTGGGTACACTAAAATTATTTCTAAATTTAATTCTAGCACTGTGTATTCTCAATAAGTGTTTTTTTTTAACATGTTCTGATCTTGCCTGATTTTAAACAAAGCATAAAACATCTAGAGAGAAATGTCCCACAAAATAGTGTGTATAAACCTGTAGATATACATTAATATGTATGTGTGTGTGATCCAAACGCATCTTCATATCAACTCGAATGCTGTTTACTCTGTTCAAGTGATACTGTGAAGTAAAGGATATAGATTTTTATTCAACTGAAAGACAATGTGCAAAGGGCCCCACAACTACTGAATAGTAAAGGCATGGCCACACGAAGTATGTAAAACTTGAAGTGTGTGTAGGTGGCCCCACAAGGAAGGTAAACCAGTTTGGGACCCCACAAGTGACAGCCCAATCAGGTCTTGTGCAAAAGTTCTTAATTTTCAGAATATCAAGTGAGATATGTGTTTATGAATGTGTTCTGATGTTGCCTGATTTTTTTAAGAAGCGTACCTCTTCTAGAAAGGGTGGACCCCACAAGTGATGTCCCAGTCATGGGGCCTCACAAGGTAACAAAAACAAGGATGTGTGTGTGTGTCCAGGTGTGTTTGTGTTTGTGTGTGTGTGTGTGTGTGTGTCTAGGTGTGTATGTGTGTGTCTAGGTGTGTGTGTGTGTGTGTCCAGGTGTGTTTGTGTGTGTGGTGTGTTTGTGTGTGTGTGTCCAGGTGTGTGTGCGTGTGTGTGTGTCCAGGTGTGTGTGCGTGTGTGTGTGTCCAGGTGTGTGTGTTTCCAGGTGTTTGTGTGTGTATGTGTGTTTGTGTGGTGTGTGTGTGTGTGTGTGTGTGTGTGTGTGTATCTGTGTGTGTGTATCTGTGTGTGTGTATGTGTGTTTGTGTGTATCTGTGTGTGTGTTTGTGTGTGTGTGTGTCTAGGTGTGTGTGTGTGTGTCCAGGTGTGTGTGTGTGTCCAGGTGTGTGTGTGTGTGTGTGTGTGTGTCCAGGTGTGTGTGTGTCATAATTTATCATAATGCATCATAATGTATCATAATGCTTCATAATGCATTATAATGTATCATAATGTTTCATAATGTATCATAATGGATCATAATTTATCATAATGTTTCATAATGCATCATAATGTTTCATAATATATCATAATACATCGTAATGTATCATAATGTTTCATAATGCATCTTTGAAAATTAGCTACAACACAGCCTACTTAATATATAAAACATCGGTTTCAAAAACGAATCGTTTAGACTGCTTAGAAGTTTAGGCTTCTCCTCCCAATAGCATGATAATACAATGTTGAATTGTCCGGTCCTAGAATGATACAATGTTGAATTGGCCGGTCCTAGAATGATACAATGTTGAATTGGCCGGTCCTAGAATGATACAATGTTGAATTGGCCGGTCCTAGAATGATGCAATGTTGCATTGGCCGGTCCTAGAATGATACAATGTTGAATTGGCCGGTCCTAGAATGATGCAATGTTGCATTGGCCGGTCCTAGAATGATACAATGTTGCATTGGCCGGTCCTAGAATGATACAATGTTGAATTGGCCGGTCCTAGAATGATACAATGTTGAATTGGCCGGTCCTAGAATGATGCAATGTTGCATTGGCGGTCCTAGAATGATACAATGTTGAATTGGCGGTCCTAGAATGATGCAATGTTGCATTGGCCGGTCCTAGAATGATACAATGTTGAATTGGCCGGTCCTAGAATGATGCAATGTTGCATTGGCCGGTCCTAGAATGATACAATGTTGAATTGGCCAGTCCTAGAATGATGCAATGTTGCATTGGCCGGTCCTAGAATGATACAATGTTGCATTGGCCGGTCCTAGAATGATACAATGTTGCATTGGCCGGTCCTAGAATGATGCAATGTTGCATTGGCCGGTCCTAGAATGATACAATGTTGAATTGGCCGGTCCTAGAATGATGCAATGTTGCATTGGCCGGTCCTAGAATGATACAATGTTGCATTGGCCGGTCCTAGAATGATAAAATGTTGCATTGGCCGGTCCTAGAATGATACAATGTTGCATTGGCCGGTCCTAGAATGATACAATGTTGCTCAATACAAACAGACAAATTATATAGATTATTGAAAGACAACATGGTTTATTATGCCAGTAGCTTTCATATGGTATTATCATCATGATGCTTGTGAAAGTCTACAACATTCTTTATTTTTTTTTAAATTGTTATTCAGGTTCTTGTCCAAGGCAACACTTTTAGACCCTAGGTTTAGAGTGCTTGCCTTTGGCTCGCTAAGCACACGCAGATGAGGCTGTCAAATTCCTCTCTTTTCCCATGGTTCCCACCTGATCAGTGAGGGAGCAGCACAGATTTAGCCCACAGAGACAGGGGCTTGGTCGGGAACCGATGATGTGTGGGTTATTTTTATAAAACAAATCCTGACACGGCATTTAACATGTCTAGATTGCTACTGTAGTTGCTCATTTCTGTTTTGATGATTCAGAATTGTTCTAATTAGCCTATGTATTGCAATCACTTTTGTGTAATTTTTTATTTTGTTCTCCCAACAGAACCAGAACCAGGATTTCCTGACAGAGCTCAAACGGTTCTTGGCTGACCTTAACACAGCCAGGCAGAGTTTCCCTCTGCTAGCATAACGAGCATTATACGCGGTCAGGCAGTTAATTACCTGTCCGTAACAGCTACCTCGGGGCCCAGTGAACGGGTTTCTTCAAAAGCATGAGAGCTTATCTCCAAGAAGCGGTTCAGGTTGCAAATCAAGTCCAGACGACTCTATGTTTGTATTACAACCTGTAGCCCAGTAGACCAACTGAAATCAGAAACATGACTGATCATTTTCACTGCTTTTTATTTCTTTAAAATTGGAAATTTTACACGGGTGAAAAATCTTTCCCTAAACCTTGTTGCTCTGCAAGAGCATAAATTAAAAAGGTTTTTTTTAGCGATGTCAACTAGATTATTCATTAAATCATTCTATCGATTTATGACATTATCCTGGTGAGCACCGCTTTATGTAGTCTTCTAGACCTAGGGCAACAAGTTATAACACCAGATAAACTTTATTTAGTCTTCTAGGGCAACAAGTTATAACACCAGATAAACTTTATTTAGTCTTCTAGGGCAACAAGTTATAACACCAGATAAACTTTATTTAGTCTTCTAGGGCAACAAGTTATAACACCAGATAAACTTTATTTAGTCTTCTAGGGCAACAAGTTATAACACCAGATAAACTTTATTTAGTCTTCTAGGGCAACAAGTTATAACACCAGATACACTTTATTTAGTCTTCTAGGGCAGCAAGTTATAACACCAGATAAACTTTATTTAGTCTTCTAGGGCAACAAGTTATAACACCAGATAAACTTTATTTAGTCTTCTAGGGCAACAAGTTATAACACCAGATAAACTTTATTTAGTCTTCTAGGGCAACAAGTTATAACACCAGATAAACTTTATTTAGTCTTCTAGGGCAACAAGTTATAACACATGATAAACTTTATTTAGTCTTCTAGGGCAACAAGTTATAACACCAGATAAACTTTATTTAGTCTTCTAGGGCAACAAGTTATAACACCAGATAAACTTTATTTAGTCTTCTAGGGCAACAAGTTATAACACCAGATAAACTTTATTTAGTCTTTTAGGGCAACAAGTTAAAACACCAGATAAACTTTATTTAGTCTTCTAGGGCAGCAAGTTATAACACCAGATAAACTTTATTTAGTCTTCTAGGGCAACAAGTTATAACACCAGATAAACTTTATTTAGTCTTCTAGGGCAACAAGTTATAACACCAGATAAACTTTATTTAGTCTTCTAGGGCAACAAGTTATAACACCAGATAAACTTTATTTAGTCTTCTAGGGCAACAAGTTATAACACCAGATAAACTTTATTTAGTCTTCTAGGGCAACAAGTTATAACACCAGATAAACTTTATTTAGTCTTCTAGGGCAACAAGTTAAAACACCAGATAAACTTTATTTAGTCTTCTAGGGCAACAAGTTATAACACCAGATAAACTGTATTTAGTCTTCTAGGGCAACAAGTTATAACACCAGATAAACTTTATTTAGTCTTCTAGGGCAACAAGTTATGACACCAAATGAACTTTATTTAGTCTTCTAGGGCAACAAGTTATAACACCAGATAAACTTTATTTAGTCTTCTAGGGCAACAAGTTATAACACCAGATAAACTTTATTTAGTCTTCTAGGGCAACAAGTTATAACACCAGATAAACTTTATTTAGTCTTCTAGGGCAACAAGTTATAACACCAGATAAACTTTATTTAGTCTTCTAGGGCAACAAGTTATAACACCAGATAAACTTTATTTAGTCTTCTAGGGCAACAAGTTATAACACCAGATAAACTGTATTTAGTCTTCTAGGGCAACAAGTTATAACACCAGATAAACTTTATTTAGTCTTCTAGGGCAACAAGTTATGACACCAGATGAACTTTATTTAGTCTTCTAGGGCAACAAGTTATAACACCAGATAAACTTTATTTAGTCTTCTAGGGCAACAAGTTATAACACCAGATAAACTTTATTTAGTCTTCTAGGGCAACAATTTATAACACCAGATAAACTTTATTTAGTCTTCTAGACCTACAAGTTATAACACCAGATAAACTTTATTTAGTCTTCTAGGGCAACAAGTTATAACACCAGATAAACTTTATTTAGTCTTTTAGGGCAACAAGTTATAACACCAGATAAACTTTATTTAGTCTTCTAGGGCAACAAGTTATAACACCAGATAAACTTTATTTAGTCTTCTAGGGCAACAAGTTATAACACCAGATAAACTTTATTTAGTCTTCTAGGGCAGCAAGTTATAACACCAGATAAACTTTATTTAGTCTTCTAGGGCAACAAGTTATAACACCAGATAAACTTTATTTAGTCTTCTAGGGCAACAAGTTATAACACCAGATAAACTTTATTTAGTCTTCTAGGGCAACAAGTTATAACACCAGATAAACTTTATTTAGTCTTCTAGGGCAACAAGTTATAACACCAGATAAACTTTATTTAGTCTTCTAGGGCAACAAGTTATAACACCAGATAAACTTTATTTAGTCTTCTAGGGCAACAAGTTATGACACCAGATGAACTTTATTTAGTCTTCTAGGGCAACAAGTTATAACACCAGATAAACTTTATTTAGTCTTCTAGGGCAACAAGTTATAACACCAGATAAACTTTATTTAGTCTTCTAGGGCAACAAGTTATAACACCAGATAAACTTTATTTAGTCTTCTAGGGCAACAAGTTATAACACCAGATAAACTTTATTTAGTCTTCTAGGGCAACAAGTTATAACACCAGATAAACTTTATTTAGTCTTCTAGGGCAACAAGTTATAACACCAGATAAACTTTATTTAGTCTTCTAGGGCAACAAGTTATAACACCAGATAAACTTTATTTAGTCTTCTAGGGCAACAAGTTATAACACCAGATAAACTTTATTTAGTCTTCTAGGGCAACAAGTTATAACACCAGATAAACTTTATTTAGTCTTTTAGGGCAACAAGTTAAAACACCAGATAAACTTTATTTAGTCTTCTAGGGCAGCAAGTTATAACACCAGATAAACTTTATTTAGTCTTCTAGGGCAACAAGTTATAACACCAGATAAACTTTATTTAGTCTTCTAGGGCAACAAGTTATAACACCAGATAAACTTTATTTAGTCTTCTAGGGCAACAAGTTATAACACCAGATAACCTTTATTTAGTCTTCTAGGGCAACAAGTTATAACACCAAATAAACTTTATTTAGTCTTCTAGGGCAACAAGTTATAACACCAGATAAACTTTATTTAGTCTTCTAGGGCAACAAGTTATAACACCAGATAACCTTTATTTAGTCTTCTAGGGCAACAAGTTATAACACCAGATAAACTTTATTTAGTCTTCTAGGGCAGCAAGTTATAACACCAGATAAACTTTATTTAGTCTTCTAGGGCAACAAGTTAAAACACCAGATAAACTTTATTTAGTCTTCTAGGGCAGCAAGTTATAACACCAGATAAACTTTATTTAGTCTTCTAGGGCAACAAGTTATAACACCAGATAAACTTTATTTAGTCTTCTAGGGCAACAAGTTATAACACCAGATAACCTTTATTTAGTCTTCTAGGGCAACAAGTTATAACACCAGATAAACTTTATTTAGTCTTCTAGGGCAACAAGTTATAACACCAGATAAACTTTATTTAGTCTTCTAGGGCAACAAGTTATAACACCAGATAAACTTTATTTAGTCTTCTAGGGCAACAAGTTATAACACCAGATAAACTTTATTTAGTCTTCTAGGGCAACAAGTTATAACACCAGATAACCTTTATTTAGTCTTCTAGGGCAACAAGTTATAACACCAGATAAACTTTATTTAGTCTTCTAGGGCAACAAGTTATAACACCAGATAAACTTTATTTAGTCTTCTAGGGCAACAAGTTATAACACCAGATAAACTTTATTTAGTCTTCTAGGGCAACAAGTTATGACACCAGATGAACTTTATTTAGTCTTCTAGGGCAACAAGTTATAACACCAGATAAACTTTATTTAGTCTTCTAGGGCAACAAGTTATAACACCAGATAAACTTTATTTAGTCTTCTAGGGCAACAATTTATAACACCAGATAAACTTTATTTAGTCTTCTAGACCTACAAGTTATAACACCAGATAAACTTTATTTAGTCTTCTAGGGCAACAAGTTATAACACCAGATAAACTTTATTTAGTCTTTTAGGGCAACAAGTTATAACACCAGATAAACTTTATTTAGTCTTCTAGGGCAACAAGTTATAACACCAGATAAACTTTATTTAGTCTTCTAGGGCAACAAGTTATAACACCAGATAAACTTTATTTAGTCTTCTAGGGCAGCAAGTTATAACACCAGATAAACTTTATTTAGTCTTCTAGGGCAACAAGTTATAACACCAGATAAACTTTATTTAGTCTTCTAGGGCAACAAGTTATAACACCAGATAAACTTTATTTAGTCTTCTAGGGCAACAAGTTATAACACCAGATAAACTTTATTTAGTCTTCTAGGGCAACAAGTTATAACACCAGATAAACTTTATTTAGTCTTCTAGGGCAACAAGTTATAACACCAGATAAACTTTATTTAGTCTTCTAGGGCAACAAGTTATGACACCAGATGAACTTTATTTAGTCTTCTAGGGCAACAAGTTATAACACCAGATAAACTTTATTTAGTCTTCTAGGGCAACAAGTTATAACACCAGATAAACTTTATTTAGTCTTCTAGGGCAACAAGTTATAACACCAGATAAACTTTATTTAGTCTTCTAGGGCAACAAGTTATAACACCAGATAAACTTTATTTAGTCTTCTAGGGCAACAAGTTATAACACCAGATAAACTTTATTTAGTCTTCTAGGGCAACAAGTTATAACACCAGATAAACTTTATTTAGTCTTCTAGGGCAACAAGTTATAACACCAGATAAACTTTATTTAGTCTTCTAGGGCAACAAGTTATAACACCAGATAAACTTTATTTAGTCTTCTAGGGCAACAAGTTATAACACCAGATAAACTTTATTTAGTCTTTTAGGGCAACAAGTTAAAACACCAGATAAACTTTATTTAGTCTTCTAGGGCAGCAAGTTATAACACCAGATAAACTTTATTTAGTCTTCTAGGGCAACAAGTTATAACACCAGATAAACTTTATTTAGTCTTCTAGGGCAACAAGTTATAACACCAGATAAACTTTATTTAGTCTTCTAGGGCAACAAGTTATAACACCAGATAACCTTTATTTAGTCTTCTAGGGCAACAAGTTATAACACCAAATAAACTTTATTTAGTCTTCTAGGGCAACAAGTTATAACACCAGATAAACTTTATTTAGTCTTCTAGGGCAACAAGTTATAACACCAGATAACCTTTATTTAGTCTTCTAGGGCAACAAGTTATAACACCAGATAAACTTTATTTAGTCTTCTAGGGCAGCAAGTTATAACACCAGATAAACTTTATTTAGTCTTCTAGGGCAACAAGTTAAAACACCAGATAAACTTTATTTAGTCTTCTAGGGCAGCAAGTTATAACACCAGATAAACTTTATTTAGTCTTCTAGGGCAACAAGTTATAACACCAGATAAACTTTATTTAGTCTTCTAGGGCAACAAGTTATAACACCAGATAACCTTTATTTAGTCTTCTAGGGCAACAAGTTATAACACCAGATAAACTTTATTTAGTCTTCTAGGGCAACAAGTTATAACACCAGATAAACTTTATTTAGTCTTCTAGGGCAACAAGTTATAACACCAGATAAACTTTATTTAGTCTTCTAGGGCAACAAGTTATAACACCAGATAAACTTTATTTAGTCTTCTAGGGCAACAAGTTATAACACCAGATAACCTTTATTTAGTCTTCTAGGGCAACAAGTTATAACACCAGATAAACTTTATTTAGTCTTCTAGGGCAACAAGTTATAACACCAGATAAACTTTATTTAGTCTTCTAGGGCAACAAGTTATAACACCAGATAAACTTTATTTAGTCTTCTAGGGCAACAAGTTATAACACCAGATAAACTTTATTTGGAACCCACCAGGTACAACCACAAATCAGTAAACACAGGCACCCTCATAGATGTCATCCTAACCAACTTGCCCTCTAAATACACCTCTGCTGTTTTCAACCAGGATCTCAGCGATCACTGCCTCATTGCCTGCATCCGTAATGGGTCCGCGGTCAAACGACCACCCATCATCACTGTCAAACGCTCCCTAAAACACTTCAGCGAGCAGGCCTTTCTAATCAATCTGGCCCGGGTATCCTGGAAGGATATTGACCTCATCCCGTCAGTAGAGGATGCCTGGTCATTCTTTGTGTGCCTTCCTCACCATCTTAAATAAGCATGCCCCTTTCAAAAAATGTAGAACCAGGAACAGATACAGCCCTTGGTTCTCTCCAGACTTGACTGCCCTTGACCAGCACAAAAACATCCTGTGGCATTCTGCATTAGCATCGAATAGCCCTCGCGATATGCAACTTTTCAGGGAAGTCAGGAACCAATATACACTGGCAGTTAGGAAAGCTAAGGCTAGCTTTTTCAAGCAGAAATTTGCTTCCTGTAGCACAAACTCAAAAAAGTTTGTAGATAAAGACCTGCACACACACACACACACAGACACAGACACACACACACAGACACACACACACACACAGACACACACACAGACACACACACACAGACACACACACACACACACACAGACACACACACACAGACACACACACACAGACACACACACACAGACACACACACACAGACACACACACACAGACACACACACACACACAGACACACAGACACACACACACACACACAGACACACACACACACAGACACAGACACACACAGACACACACACACACACACAGACACACACACACACACACACACACACACACACACACACACAGACACACAGACACAGACACACGCTCACACACACACAGACACACACACAGACACAGACACACGCTCACACACACGCTCACACACACACAGACACACGCTCACACACACGCTCACACACACACCGCTCACACACACACAGACACAGACACGCTCACACACACACAGACACACACACAGACACACACACACGCTCACACACACGCTCACACACACACAGACACAGACACACGCTCACACACACACAGACACACACACAGACACAGACACAGACACAGGCTCACACACACGCTCACACACACAGACACAGACACAGGTGACGTGGTACACAGAGTGGGTGGGACAGCTTAGGTCATCTTTATTGTGATTGGTCACAGCGACAGACAGACACCCCCCTTCTCCCAATCAATCTTCGCTCAAACAGATATCACTGTCATGTGTGCGACTGTATATATACTAAAACAGTAATATATATCAGTCATATTTATTAACTGCTTCTTAGAAAAGGCAACAGAATAATTATAATTATTACAAAAACATCCTGAATTCATCATAATTATAAACAATAAACAACTACAATAGAGAGCGTTCAATGTGAGGGCCTGGGATACTACGTCTCCCATAATGCAACGGGAGAGGCCTCAGGACTAAACTCCCATAGTTCCATAGGTCACGGAGACCTGGGCTCGGGTCAGAGTTCAGAGGTCAACACTAGGGTCCATCAGTACCTCTGTGACTTGGGAGAGGTCGTGAAACGGCAGCAGACATTCTAAAAGTCGCTGCACAGCAAACCTCACTAGACCACGGAAAGTATCTTTAAACACTGACCCAAGAACAAATACATGGAGAGATGATAGAGGAGAGGAGAATTGCCCATCTTTATCAGTCTTTCAGTCTTTAATGCTCTTCCATCCCCCTCTCTCTCTCTCTCTCTCTCTCCCTCCCTCTCCCTCTCTCTCTGTCTCTCTCTCTCTCTCTCTCTCTCTCCCTCCCTCTCCCTCTCTCTCTCTCTCTCTCTCTCTCTCTCTCTCTCTCTCTCTCTCTCTTTCTCTCTCTCTCTCTCCCTCTCCCTCTCCCTCTCTCTCTCTCTCGTTCCTAAGAAGTCCATATAGACCTGACCATGTTATCAGAGTCAGTCTCTCTAGAAGAAGTCAGTCTACATCGTCCAACACCTCAGTCAGAGGGAAAACCTGATTGGGAGAAATCCTTCATCCCAAACAGTGTTCCAGAGGAAAAAATCTTCCACAGTATTCCAACGGTATTCCCAGAGGATTCCGGCGGTATTGTCCAGTATTAAAAGTTAATGTCCAGTATTCCCATGGACTCCAACATGGCAGTATTTATAAAACAAAGTTAATGTCCAGTATTCCCATGGACTCCAACATGGCAGTATTTATAAAACAAAGTTAATGTCCAGTATTCCCATGGACTCCAACATGGCAGTATTTATAAAACTAGAGGAATCTCTCAGGAGAGAGTTCATGTCCGTCTCGCTCTCTGTCTCCCTGATAAGTGATTGGTTGAAGAGTACACACATCTACTGTGTCATCACAGTGGAACCGAGTACAATGATTGGCTTGGGACACCGTTGGCATAGTGACATCATCACAACTGGTACGTGGCTTGTTGAAGGGCTTTGGTGTGATTGGCCAGTATGGAAGGGTGGGAGGAGCTTCCAGGAGGTTGTGATAGGTGATTGGTCAGTATCTGAGTGTGGGAGGAGTTTTGAGAACTCTAAGGGTCTGGATGGAAGAGAGAATCTTCTTCTGGTGTCCTGCTAAAGTCACTCCTATACGCAACAGATCCCTAGAGGAGGAGGAGAAGAGAGAGAGAGAGGGAGAGAGAGAGAGAGAGAGAGATAGATAGAGAGAGAGATTAATAGAGTCACTCCTATACGCAACAGATCCGTAGAGGAGGAGGAGGAGGAGTGTGAGTGTGCTCTGTGTAGTGTGTGTAACACGTACTCTGTAGAGATCTGTGCGATGACCTCCAGGTTGGTGAATCCTGCCTGGGTAAAGCTCTCTTCATAACGAGACATCTTGATAGCATGAAGCCACTCTGAGACAGACCCACAGGCTGACAGAGGAGGGGGGGGGCGCTGGTCTAACAGGGCCTGGGAGGAACTGGGGGAGAAGAGGGGGCAAGACATTATGAATCACCATGAGCTAAAGGTGTTTTACTGTAACATATGGATGATGAAGTTATTTTACTGTAACATATGGATGATGAAGTTGTTTTACTGTAATATATGGATGATGAAGTTGTTTTACTGTAATATATGGATGATGAAGTTGTTTTACTGTAACATATGGATGATGAAGTTGTTTTACAGTAATATATGGATGATGAAGTTGTTTTACTGTAACATATGGATGATGAAGTTGTTTTACTGTAATATATGGATGATGAAGGTGTTTTAATGTAACATATGTATGATGAAGTTGTTTTACTGTAATATATGGATGATGAAGGTGTTTTACTGTAACATATGTATGATGAAGTTGTTTTACTGTAATATATGGATGATGAAGTTGTTTTACTGTAACATATGGATGATGAAGTTGTTTTACTGTAATATATGGATGATGAAGGTGTTTTACTGTAACATATGTATGATGAAGTTGTTTTACTGTAATATATGGATGATGAAGTTGTTTTACTGTAACATATGGATGATGAAGTTGTTTTCCTGTAATATATGGATGATGAAGTTGTTTTACTGTAACATATGGATGATGAAGTTGTTTTACTGTAACGTACGGATGATGAAGTTGTTTTACTGTAACATATGGATGATGAAGTTGTTTTACTGTAACGTACGGATGATGAAGTTGTTTTACTGTAATATATGGATGATGAAGTTATTTTACTGTAACATATGGATGATGAAGTTGTTTTACTGTAACATATGGATGATGGAGTTCTTTTACTGTAACATATGGATGATGAAGTTGTTTTACTGTAACATATGGATGATGAAGTTGTTTTACTGTAACATATGGATGATGGAGTTCTTTTACTGTAACATATGGATGATGAAGTTGTTTTAATGTAATATATGGATGATGAAGTTGTTTTACTGTAACATATGGATGATGAAGTTGTTTTAATGTAATATATGGATGATGAAGTTGTTTTACTGTAACATATGGATGATGAAGTTGTTTTAATGTAATATATGGATGATGAAGTTGTTTTACTGTAATATATGGATGATGAAGTTGTTTTACTGTAACGTACGGATGATGAAGTTGTTTTACTGTAACATATGGATGATGAAGTTGTTTTACTGTAACATATGGATGATGAAGTTGTTTTACTGTAACATATGGATGATGAAGTTGTTTTACTGTAACGTATGGATGATGAAGTTGTTTTACTGTAACATATGGATGATGAAGTTGTTTTACTGTAACATATGGATGATGAAGTTGTTTTACTGTAACATATGGATGATGAAGTTGTTTTACTGTAACGTATGGATGATGAAGTTGTTTTACTGTAACATATGGATGATGAAGTTTTTGTATTATGGATGATGAAGTTGTTTTACTGTAACATATGGATGATGAAGTTGTTTTAATGTAATATATGGATGATGAAGTTGTTTTACTGTAACGTATGGATGATGAAGTTGTTTTACTGTAACATATGGATGATGAAGTTGTTTTACTGTAACATATGGATGATGAAGTTGTTTTACTGTAACATAATGATGATGAAGTTGTTTTAATGTAATATATGGATGATGAAGTTGTTTTACTGTAACATATGGATGATGAAGTTGTTTTACTGTAACATATGGATGATGAAGTTGTTTTACTGTAATATATGGATGATGAAGGTGTTTTACTGTAACATATGGATGATGAAGTTGTTTTAATGTAATATACGGATGATGAAGTTGTTTTACTGTAACATATGGATGATGAAGTTGTTTTAATGTAATATATGGATGATGAAGTTGTTTTACTGTAACGTATGATGAAGTTGTTTTACTGTAACATATGGATGATGAAGTTGTTTTAATGTAATATATGGATGATGAAGTTGTTTTACTGTAACGTATGGATGATGAAGTTGTTTTACTGTAACATATGGATGATGAAGTTGTTTAACTGTAACGTATGGATGATGAAGTTGTTTAACTGTAACATAAGGAAGATGAAGTTGTTTTACTGTAACGTACAGATGATGTTGTTTTACTGTAACATATGGATGATGAAGTTGTTTTACTGTAACATACAGATGATGTTGTTTTACTGTAACATATGGATGATGAAGTTGTTTTACTGTAACATATGGATGATGAAGTTGTTTTAATGTAATATATGGATGATGAAGTTGTTTTACTGTAACATATGTATGATGAAGTTGTTTTACTGTAACATACGGATGATTAAGTTGTTTTACTGTAACATATGGATGATGAAGTTGTTTTACTGTAACATATGGATGATGAAGTTGTTTTACTGTAACATATGGATGAGGAAGTTGTTTTAATGTAATATATGGATGATGAAGTTGTTTTACTGTAACATAATGATGAGGAAGTTGTTTTAATGTAATATACGGATGATGAAGTTGTTTTACTGTAACATATGGATGATGAAGTTGTTTTAATGTAATATATGGATGATGAAGTTGTTTTACTCTAACATATGGATGATGAAGTTGTTTTACTGTAACATATGGATGATGAAGTTGTTTTACTGTAACATATGGATGATGAAGTTGTTTTACTGTAATATATGGATGATGAAGGTGTTTTACTGTAACATATGGATGATGAAGTTGTTTTAATGTAATATACGGATGATGAAGTTGTTTTACTGTAACATACGGATGATGAAGTTGTTTTACTGTAACAAATGGATGATGAAGTTGTTTTACTGTAACGTACGGATGATGAAGTTGTTTTACTGTAATATTTGGACGATGAAGTTGTTTTACTGTAACATATGGATGATGAAGTTGTATTACTGTAACATATGGATGATGAAGTTGTTTTACTGTAACATATGGATGATGAAGTTGTTTTACTGTAACATATGGATGATGAAGTTGTTTTACTGTAATATACGGATGATGAAGTTGTTTTACTGTAACATATGGATGATGAAGTTGTTTTACTGTAACATACGGATGATGAAGTTGTTTTACTGTAACATATGGATGATGAAGTTGTTTTACTGTAACATACGGATGATGAAGTTGTTTTACTGTAACATATGTATGATGAAGTTGTTTTACTGTAACATACGGATGATTAAGTTGTTTTACTGTAACATATGGATGATGAAGTTGTTTTACTGTAACATATGGATGATGAAGTTGTTTTACTGTAACATATGGATGATGAAGTTGTTTTAATGTAATATATGGATGATGAAGTTGTTTTACTGTAACATAATGATGAGGAAGTTGTTTTAATGTAATATACGGATGATGAAGTTGTTTTACTGTAACATATGGATGATGAAGTTGTTTTAATGTAATATATGGATGATGAAGTTGTTTTACTGTAACATATGGATGATGAAGTTGTTTTACTGTAACATATGGATGATGAAGTTGTTTTACTGTAATATATGGATGATGAAGGTGTTTTACTGTAACATATGGATGATGAAGTTGTTTTAATGTAATATACGGATGATGAAGTTGTTTTACTGTAACATACGGATGATGAAGTTGTTTTACTGTAACAAATGGATGATGAAGTTGTTTTACTGTAACGTACGGATGATGAAGTTGTTTTACTGTAATATTTGGACGATGAAGTTGTTTTACTGTAACATATGGATGATGAAGTTGTATTACTGTAACATATGGATGATGAAGTTGTTTTACTGTAACATATGGATGATGAAGTTGTTTTACTGTAACATATGGATGATGAAGTTGTTTTACTGTAACATATGGATGATGAAGTTGTTTTACTGTAACATATGGATGATGAAGTTGTTTTACTGTAACATACGGATGATGAAGTTGTTTTACTGTAACATACGGATGATGAAGTTGTCTTACTGTAACGTACGGATGATGAAGTTGTTTTACTGTAATATATGGATGATGAAGTTGTTTTTGTTGTTGTTTGTTTTTGAGATACATGGGGGTTGAGAGAGAGGTGTAACAGGAGAGATACATGGGGGCTGAGAGAGAGGTGTAACAGGAGAGATACATGGGGGTTGAGAGAGAGGTGTAACAGGAGAGATACATGGGGGCTGAGAGAGAGGTGTAACAGGAGAGATACATGGGGGCTGAGAGAGAGGTGTAACAGGAGAGATACATGGGGGCTGAGAGAGAGGTGTAACAGGAGAGATACATGGGGGTTGAGAGAGAGGTGTAACAGGAGAGATACATGGGGGCTGAGAGAGAGGTGTAACAGGAGAGATACATGGGGTTTGAGAGAGAGGTGTAACAGGAGAGGAGAGTGTGTTCATGTGTGTGGGGGTGTGCATCAGTCTACAGTTCTTTCAGGTTATGAACTGAGAGAGGAAGGGAGTTTGGCTCATATTAATATCTGTGTCCAACCCCCCCCAGACTCTTTCCCCCTCTCTCTTACCCAAGTCCGACCGGCTGCGTGATCTTCAGGGAGGCGGGGTTTCTGATCAGCCTATCGAGCGCTGAGACCACGTTGGCGAATCGCGGACGAGCGGCTCTCTCTTTCTGCCAACAGTCCAACATGAGGGAGTGGAGAGAGGAGGGACACTCTGGTGGAGGGGGCAGACGGTAGTCCTGTTCTATAGCATTGATCACCTGGTGGGGGGGCGGGGACGACAAGGGTCAGGTAGGCAGTGGGGCACTAGTGGGGGACGACAAGTGTCAGGTAGGGAGTGGAGAGAGGAGGGACACTGGTGGGGTGGGGGGCTGTTAGGTAGGGAGTGGGGCACTGGTGGGGTGGGGGGCTGTTAGGTAGGGAGTGGGACACTAGTGGGGGATCAGTGTTAGGTAGGGAGTGGGACACTAGTGGGGGGATCAGTGTTAGGTAGGGAGTGGGACACTAGTGGGGGGATCAGTGTTAGGTAGGGAGTGGGACACTAGTGGGGGATCAGTGTTAGGTAGGGAGTGGGACACTAGTGGGGGATCAGTGTTAGGTAGGGAGTGGGACACTAGTGGGGATCAGTGTTAGGTAGGGAGTGGGACACTAGTGGGGGGATCAGTGTTAGGTAGGAGAAGGACACTAGTGGGGGGTCAGTGTTAGGTAGGAGTGGGACACTAGTGGGGTCAGTGTTAGGTAGGGAGTGGGACACTAGTGGGGATCAGTGTTAGGTAGGGAGTGGGACACTAGTGGGGGGATCAGTGTTAGGTAGGGAGTGGGACACTAGTGGGGGGATCAGTGTTAGGTAGGGAGTGGGACACTAGTGGGGGGATCAGTGTTAGGTAGGGAGTGGGACACTAGTGGGGGATCAGTGTTAGGTAGGGAGTGGGACACTAGTGGGGGTCAGTGTTAGGTAGGGAGTGGGACACTGGTGGGGGTCAGTGTTAGGTAGGGAGTGGGACACTGGTGGGGGGATCAGTGTTAGGTAGGGAGTGGGACACTAGTGGGGGGTCAGTGTTAGGTAGGGAGTGGGACACTAGTGGGGATCAGTGTTAGGTAGGGAGTGGGACACTAGTGGGGGATCAGTGTTAGGTAGGGAGTGGGACACTAGTGGGGGATCAGTGTTAGGTAGGGAGTGGGACACTAGTGGGGATCAGTGTTAGGTAGGGAGTGGGACACTAGTGGGGGGATCAGTGTTAGGTAGGGAGTGGGACACTAGTGGGGGGATCAGTGTTAGGTAGGAGTGGGACACTAGTGGGGGATCAGTGTTAGGTAGGGAGTGGGACACTAGTGGGGGGGGTCAGTGTTAGGTAGGGAGTGGGACACTAGTGGGGGATCAGTGTTAGGTAGGGAGTGGGACACTAGTGGGGGATCAGTGTTAGGTAGGGAGTGGGACACTAGTGGGGGGATCAGTGTTAGGTAGGGAGTGGGACACTAGTGGGGGGATCAGTGTTAGGTAGGGAGGGACACTAGTGGGGGATCAGTGTTAGGTAGGGAGTGGGACACTAGTGGGGGGGGATCAGTGTTAGGTAGGGAGTGGGACACTAGTGGGGGGATCAGTGTTAGGTAGGGAGTGGGACACTGGTGGGGGGGTCAGAGTTAGGTAGGGAGTGGGACACTAGTGGGGCCAGTGTTAGGTAGGGAGTGGGACACTAGTGGGATCAGTGTTAGGTAGGGAGTGGGACACTAGTGGGGGATCAGTGTTAGGTAGGGAGTGGGACACTAGTGGGGGATCAGTGTTAGGTAGGGAGTGGGACACTAGTGGGGGGGATCAGTGTTAGGTAGGGAGTGGGACACTAGTGGGGGATCAGTGTTAGGTAGGGAGTGGGACACTGGTGGGGGGATCAGTGTTAGGTAGGAGTGGGACACTAGTGGGGGATCAGTGTTAGGTAGGGAGAAGGACACTAGTGGGGGGTCAGTGTTAGGTAGGGAGTGGGACACTAGTGGGGGGTCAGTGTTAGGTAGGGAGTGGGACACTAGTGGGGGGATCAGTGTTAGGTAGGGAGTGGGACACTAGTGGGGGGATCAGTGTTAGGTAGGGAGTGGGACACTAGTGGGGGGATCAGTGTTAGGTAGGGAGTGGGACACTAGTGGGGGGATCAGTGTTAGGTAGGGAGTGGGACACTAGTGGGGGATCAGTGTTAGGTAGGGAGTGGGACACTAGTGGGGGGTCAGTGTTAGGTAGGAGTGGGACACTAGTGGGGGGTCAGTGTTAGGTAGGAGTGGGACACTAGTGGGGGGGATCAGTGTTAGGTAGGAGTGGGACACTAGTGGGGGGTCAGTGTTAGGTAGGGAGTGGGACACTAGTGGGGGATCAGTGTTAGGTAGGGAGTGGGACACTAGTGGGGGATCAGTGTTAGGTAGGGAGTGGGACACTAGTGGGGGATCAGTGTTAGGTAGGAGTGGGACACTAGTGGGGGATCAGTGTTAGGTAGGGAGTGGGACACTAGTGGGGGGATCAGTGTTAGGTAGGGAGTGGGACACTAGTGGGGGATCAGTGTTAGGTAGGAGTGGGACACTAGTGGGGGGGGGTCAGTGTTAGGTAGGGAGTGGGACACTAGTGGGGGATCAGTGTTAGGTAGGAGTGGGACACTAGTGGGGGGATCAGTGTTAGGTAGGGAGTGGGACACTAGTGGGGGATCAGTGTTAGGTAGGGAGTGGGACACTAGTGGGGGGATCAGTGTTAGGTAGGGAGTGGGACACTAGTGGGGATCAGTGTTAGGTAGGGAGTGGGACACTAGTGGGGGGATCAGTGTTAGGTAGGGAGTGGGACACTAGTGGGGGATCAGTGTTAGGTAGGGAGTGGGACACTAGTGGGGATCAGTGTTAGGTAGGAGTGGGACACTAGTGGGGGGATCAGTGTTAGGTAGGGAGTGGGACACTAGTGGGGGATCAGTGTTAGGTAGGGAGTGGGACACTAGTGGGGGGTCAGTGTTAGGTAGGGAGTGGGACACTAGTGGGGGGTCAGTGTTAGGTAGGAGTGGGACACTAGTGGGGGGATCAGTGTTAGGTAGGGAGTGGGACACTAGTGGGGGATCAGTGTTAGGTAGGGAGTGGGACACTAGTGGGGATCAGTGTTAGGTAGGGAGTGGGACACTAGTGGGGGATCAGTGTTAGGTAGGAGTGGGACACTAGTGGGGATCAGTGTTAGGTAGGAGTGGGACACTAGTGGGGGGATCAGTGTTAGGTAGGGAGTGGGACACTAGTGGGGGATCAGTGTTAGGTAGGGAGTGGGACACTAGTGGGGATCAGTGTTAGGTAGGGAGTGGGACACTAGTGGGGGGGGGTCAGTGTTAGGTAGGAGTGGGACACTAGTGGGGGGATCAGTGTTAGGTAGGAGGGACACTAGTGGGGATCAGTGTTAGGTAGGGAGGGACACTAGTGGGGGGATCAGTGTTAGGTAGGGAGTGGGACACTGAGTGGGGATCAGAGTTAGGTAGGGAGTGGGACACTGGTGGGGGGTCAGTGTTAGGTAGGGATGGGACACTAGTGGGGGATCAGTGTTAGGTAGGGAGTGGGACACTAGTGGGGGGGATCAGTGTTAGGTAGAGAGTGGGACACTAGTGGGGGGGGATCAGTGTTAGGTAGGGAGTGGGACACTAGTGGGGGGTCAGAGTTAGGTAGGGAGTGGGACACTAGTGGGGGAGGTCAGTGTTAGGTAGGGAGTGGGACACTGAGTGGGGGATCAGTGTTAGGTAGGGAGTGGGACACTAGTGGGGGATCAGTGTTAGGTAGGGAGTGGGACACTAGTGGGGGATCAGTGTTAGGTAGGGAGTGGGACACTAGTGGGGGATCAGTGTTAGGTAGGGAGTTTGACACTAGTGGGGGGATCAGTGTTAGGTAGGGAGTGGGACACTAGTGGGGGATCAGTGTTAGGTAGGGAGTGGGACACTAGTGCTGGGGATCAGTGTTAGGTAGGGAGTGGGACACTAGTGGGGATCAGTGTTTGGTAGGGAGTGGGACACTAGTGGGGGGATCAGTGTTAGGTAGGAGTGGGACACTAGTGGGGGATCAGTGTTAGGTAGGAGTGGGACACTAGTGGGGGATCAGTGTTAGGTAGGCAGTGGGGCACTAGTGGGGGATCAGTGTTAGGTAGGGAGTGGGACACTAGTGGGGGATCAGTGTTAGGTAGGGAGTGGGACACTAGTGGGGGATCAGTGTTAGGTAGGGAGTGGGACACTAGTGGGGGATCAGTGTTAGGTAGGAGTGGGACACTAGTGGGGGGATCAGTGTTAGGTAGGGAGTGGGACACTAGTGGGGGATCAGTGTTAGGTAGGGAGTGGGACACTAGTGGGGGGTCAGTGTTAGGTAGGGAGTGGGACACTAGTGGGGGATCAGTGTTAGGTAGGGAGTGGGACACTAGTGGGGGGATCAGTGTTAGGTAGGGAGTGGGACACTAGTGGGGGGATCAGTGTTAGGTAGGGAGTGGGACACTAGTGGGGGAGTCAGAGTTAGGTAGGGAGTGGGACACTAGTGGGGGGTCAGTGTTAGGTAGGGAGTGGGACACTAGTGGGGATCAGTGTTAGGTAGGGAGTGGGACACTAGTGGGGGATCAGTGTTAGGTAGAGAGTGGGACACTAGTGGGGGGATCAGTGTTAGGTAGGGAGTGGGACACTAGTGGGCGGGGTCAGAGTTAGGTAGGGAGTGGGACACTAGTGGGGGGTCAGTGTTAGGTAGGGAGTGGGACACTAGTGGGGATCAGTGTTAGGTAGGGAGTGGGACACTAGTGGGGGGATCAGTGTTAGGTAGGGAGTGGGACACTAGTGGGGGATCAGTGTTAGGTAGGGAGTGGGACACTAGTGGGGGATCAGTGTTAGGTAGGAGTGGGACACTAGTGGGGGATCAGTGTTAGGTAGGGAGTGGGACACTAGTGCTGGGGATCAGTGTTAGGTAGGGAGTGGGACACTAGTGGGGATCAGTGTTTGGTAGGGAGTGGGACACTAGTGGGGGGATCAGTGTTAGGTAGGGAGTGGGACACTAGTGGGGGGATCAGTGTTAGGTAGGGAGTGGGACACTAGTGCTGGGGATCAGTGTTAGGTAGGGAGGGACACTAGTGGGGGGATCAGTGTTAGGTAGGGAGTTTGACACTAGTGGGGGGATCAGTGTTAGGTAGGGAGTGGGACACTAGTGGGGATCAGTGTTAGGTAGGGAGTGGGACACTAGTGCTGGGGATCAGTGTTAGGTAGGGAGTGGGACACTAGTGGGGATCAGTGTTTGGTAGGGAGTGGGACACTAGTGGGGGGATCAGTGTTAGGTAGGGAGTGGGACACTAGTGGGGGGATCAGTGTTAGGTAGGGAGTGGGACACTAGTGGGGGATCAGTGTTAGGTAGGCAGTGGGGCACTAGTGGGGGATCAGTGTTAGGTAGGGAGTGGGACACTAGTGGGGAGGATCAGTGTTAGGTAGGGAGTGGGACACTAGTGGGGGATCAGTGTTAGGTAGGGAGTGGGACACTAGTGGGGGATCAGTGTTAGGTAGAGTGGGACACTAGTGGGGGGGGATCAGTGTTAGGTAGGGAGTGGGACACTAGTGGGGGGATCAGTGTTAGGTAGGAGTGGGACACTAGTGGGGGATCAGTGTTAGGTAGGGAGTGGGACACTAGTGGGGGGATCAGTGTTAGGTAGGAGTGGGACACTAGTGGGGGTCAGTGTTAGGTAGGGAGTGGGACACTAGTGGGGGGATCAGTGTTAGGTAGGGAGTGGGACACTAGTGGGGGGATCAGTGTTAGGTAGGGAGTGGGACACTAGTGGGGGGATCCGTGTTAGGTAGGGAGTGGGACACTAGTGGGGGGATCAGTGTTAGGTAGGAGTGGGACACTAGTGGGGGGATCAGTGTTAGGTAGGAGTGGGACACTAGTGGGGGCAGTGTTAGGTAGGGAGTGGGACACTAGTGGGGCAGTGTTAGGTAGGGAGTGGGACACTAGTGGGGGTCAGTGTTAGGTAGGGAGTGGGACACTAGTGGGGGGATCAGTGTTAGGTAGGGAGTGGGACACTAGTGGGGAATCAGTGTTAGGTAGGGAGTGGGGCCAAACCCAGCTCAATCTACGGCCCAAAGTACGTCTGTCTTCACTGAAATCGTAGGTGTAAAAAGCACTTCCGTCAACACTGGAACCAATCAAATCAGATATAACGGAACACTTACATCCTGGTTACTCATATCCCAGTAGGGCCGTTCCCCGAAGCTCATCACCTCCCACATCACGATGCCGTAGCTCCACGCGTCACTGGCCGATGTAAACTTCCTGAACGCAATGGCCTCTGGAGCTGTCCAACGGATGGGGATCTTACCACCCTACAGAGGGGAGGAGGAGGGAGGAGAGAGGAGGAGAGAGGAGGGAGGAGAGAGGAGGAGGAGAGAGGAGGAGGAGAGAGGAGGAGAGAGAGGAGGAGGAGAGAGGAGGAGAGAGGAGGAGGAGAGAGGAGGAGGAGGAGAGAGGGAGGAGAGAGGAGGGAGGAGAGAGGAGGAGGAGAGAGGAGGAGAGAGGAGGAGAGAGGAGGAGGAGAGAGGAGGAGGAGGAGAGAGGAGTAGGAGAGAGGAGGAGGAGAGGGAAGAGGAGAGAGGAGGAGGAGGGAGGAGTAGAAGAGTAGAAGAGAGGAGGAGGAGGAGAGAGGAGGAGGAGAGAGGAGGAGGAGAGAGGAGATGAGAGGAGGAGGAGAGAGGAGGAGGAGAGAGGAGGAGAGAGGAGGGATGAAGAAGAAGGGAGAAGGGAGCAATCATTTTCTATTTCCTTTATTTTGACCATATCAGACTCTACACACAGAGCCAAAGACTGTAAATATGAAATATTTGTTTAAGACTTCAATAACTCCTGAAAAAAAACCCTGATCTCTGCAGAGAGAGAACCTTTGGAAATCTGTAAACTTGGCTAAATCACAACTACCGCACCCTGTTACTGCTGAAAGAATTTTCTGGCACCAAACTGAGAGAAAGAATCAATCCTCTTTCTCCACAGGAGAGGGGGGCAGGAGGAGGTAGAGGGGTAGTGGTTACTGTAGAGGGGTAGTGGTTACTGTAGAGGGGTAGTGGTTACTGTAGAGGGGTAGTGGTTACTGTAGAGGGGTAGTGGTTACTGTAGAGGGGTAGTGGTTACTGTAGAGGGGTAATGGTTACTGTAGAGGGGTAGTGGTTACTGTAGAGGGGTAGTGGTTACTGTAGAGGGGTAGTGGTTACTGTAGAGGGGTAGTGGTTACTGTAGAGGGGTAATGGTTACTGTAGAGGGGTAGTGGTTACTGTAGAGGGGTAGTGGTTACTGTAGAGGGGTAGTGGTTACTGTAGAGGGGTAGTGGTTACTGTAGAGGGGTAGTGAAAGGGGGGCAGGACATTGTAACATTACAATAACAGGGGAGGTTAGCATTTTATATCATACCCCCAAGACATGCTAACCTCTCCTGTTATTGTAATGGTGAGAGGTTAGCATGATATAAAATGCTAACCTTAGGTAGGGGTAGTTAGGGTTAGGTAGGGGTAGTTAGAGGGGGTATGTAGGGTTAGGTAGGGGTAGTTAGAGGGTAGGTAGGTATGTAGGTAGGGTTAAGTAGGGGTAGTTAGGGGTAGGTAGAGGGTAGGTAGAGGTAGGTAGAGATAGTTAGAGGGGATTTGGAGGGTTGGTAGAGGGTAGGTAGAGGGTAGGTAGAGGTAGGTAGAGGGTAGGTAGAGGGTAGGTAGAGATAGTTAGAGGGTAGGTAGAGGGTAGGTAGAGGGTAGGTAGAGGTAGGTAGAGGGGTAGGTAGAGGGTAGGTAGAGGGGTAGGTAGAAGGTAGGTAGAGGGTAGGTAGAGGGGTAGGTAGAGGGTAGGTAGAGGGGTAGGTAGAGGTAGTTAGAGGGGTAGGTAGAGGTAGTTAGAGGGGTAGGTAGAAGGTAGGTAGAGGGTAGGTAGAGGGTAGGTAGAGGTAGTTAGAGGGGTAGGTAGAGGGTAGGTAGAGGGTAGGTAGAGATAGGTAGAGGGGTAGGTAGATGGTAGGTAGAGGGGTAGGTAGAGGGGTAGGTAGAGGGGTAGGTAGAGGGTAGGTAGAGGTGTAGATAGAGGGGTAGGTAGATGGTAGGTAGAGGGGTATGTAGAGGGGTAGGTAGAGGGGTAGGTAGAGGGGTAGGTAGAGGGTAGGTAGAGGTGTAGATAGAGGGGTAGGTAGATGGTAGGTAGAGGGGTATGTAGAGGGGTAGGTAGAGGGTAGATAGAGGGTAGGTAGAGGTAGTTAGAGGGGTAGGTAGAGGGGTAGTTAGAGGGGTAGGTAGAGGGGTAGGTAGAGGGTAGGTAGAGGGGTAGTTAGAGGGGTAGATAGAGGGTAGATAGAGGGGTAGGTAGAGGGGTAGGTAGGGATATTTCAGGGTATATTTACCAGTGAGCTGGTGTATGTGGGGTCAGAGGAGTTTTCCTGGAGGAACCGTGACAGGCCGAAGTCTGATACCTTACAGACCAGGTTAGAGTTGACTAGGATGTTACGGGCTGCCAGGTCCCGATGGACGTAGCTCATCTCAGATAGATACTTCATACCTGGAGACAGGAAGAATTATAGAAACTGGGTGGTTCCAGCCTGATTGGCTGACAGCCGTGGTATATCAGACCATATACCATGGGTAAGACAAAACATTTATTTGTACTGCTCTAATTACGTTGGTAACCAGTTTATAATAGCAATAAGGAACCTCTGGGTGTGTGTGGTATATGGCCAATATACCACGGCTAAGGGCTGTATCCTGGCTGTGTACTCAGAGTTGTGTCGTGCCTAAGAACAGCCCTTAGCCGTGGTATACATGAAATAAAGTCTATTTCCTACCTGATGCTATCCCACGTAACATTCCCACCAGCTGGATTGGAGTGAACTGACCATCGTTCAACTGGAGGAGAGAATGTCAATGATGAAACAGATAGATACAAAGTCAGACAGACTACAGACTACAGACAGACTACAGACCACATACCACAGACAGACTACAGACAGACTACAGACAGACCACAGATAGACTACAGACAGACTACAGACAGACTACAGACAGACCACAGACAGACTACAGACTACAGACAGGCTACAGACAGACCACAGATAGACTACAGACAGACTACAGACAGACTACAGACAGACCACAGACAGACTACAGACTACAGACAGGCTACAGACAGACCACAGACAGACTACAGACAGACCACAGACAGACTACAGACAGACTACAGACTACAGACAGACCCCTCCATCCCCTCATCCTCACCCTAAGGAAGCTGTCGAGGGCCCCGTTCTCCATAAACTCAGTCAGTATCATAACAGGACAGGAAGCTGTGATGACTCCTTCCAGGTGGATAATGTTGGGGTGCTGGAACTGACCTACAGATTGGAATTGACCTGACACATTAATACACACATTAATACACACATTAATACACACATTAATACACATTAATACACACATTAATACACACATTAATACACATTAATACACACATTCATAAACACACAATACACATTAAAACACACTAATACACATTAATACACACATTAATAAACACACAATACACATTAAAACACACTAATACACATTTATACACAAATTAAAGCACACTAATACACACACTAACACATTGTTTTTGTACTCTAAACCATCTACTGTATCTTGCCTATGCCGTTCGGCCATCGACCCAAATCTCTAGCCACTTTAATAATTATAATGGATGAAATAATGTATCAGTAGCCACTTTAAACAATGCCATTTATATAATGTTTACATATCCTACATTACTCATCTCATATATATATATATGTGTGTATATACTGTACTCCATACCATCTACTGCATCTTGCCTATGCCTGTCAGCCATCGCTCATCCATATATTTATATGTACATACTCGTATTCATTCCTTTACTCTTGTGTGTATAAGGTAGTTGTTGTGAATTTGTTAGATCACTTGTTAGATACTACTGCATGGTCAGAACTAGAAGCACAAGCATTTCGCTACACTCGCATTAACATCTGCTAACCATGTGTATGTGACAAATACAATTTGATTTGATTTTTGTTTGATTTTTCATTTAATATTTTCTGTAGCTGTTGCACTGTTTAGAGGAGAACCTGCAAGTTAGTACTGCATAGTACTGCATAGTACTGCATAGTACTGCAGAGTACTGCAGAGTACTGCATAGTGCTGCACAGTACTGCAGAGTACTGCATAGTGCTGCAGAGTACTGCATAGTACTGCATAGTACTGCAGAGAACTGCATAGTACTGCATAATACTGCATAGTACTGCAGAGTACTGCAGAGTACTGTGTTGTTTCCTGTGTTGTTTCCTGTGTTGTTTCCTGTGTTGTTTCCTGTGTTGTATCCTGTGCATACGAAAGATAAGTCCCTCCTCTGTTTGTCAGTGTATCCTCCTTTCAGAGTCCCCCCCCCTCCTCCACACAATACTGACCCATGATGGAGGCCTCCGACAGGAAGTCCCGCCTCTGTTTGTCAGTGTATCCTCCTTTCAGAGTCTTGATGGCCACATAGTTCTCCTTCTTCCCAGGGACCTTCAGTCTGCCTCGACAGACCTCTCCAAACTCACCTGGAACATGCAGAACAGTGTTAACAACACACCTCTCCAAGAGAAGAGACACACATATTATTGTTAGCTGGCTGCTGAGGGCTACTTGGATGATCTAACGGATGACGCTGGCTGCTGAGGGCTACTTGGATCATCTAACAGCTGACGCTGGCTGCTGAGGGCTACTTGGATCATCTAACAGCTGACGCTGGCTGCTGAGGGCTACTTGGATCATCTAACAGCTGACGCTGGCTGCTGAGGGCTACTTGGATCATCTAACAGCTGACGCTGGCTGCTGAGGGCTACTTGGATCATCTAACAGCTGACGCTGGCTGCTGAGGGCTACTTGGATCCTCTATCAGATGACGCTGGCTGCTGAGGGCTACTTGGATCATCTAACAGATGACGCTGGCTGCTGAGGGCTACTTGGATCATCTAACAGATGACGCTGGCTGCTGAGGGCTACTTGGATCATCTAACAGATGACCCTGGCTGCTGAGGGCTACTTGGATCATCTAACAGATGACCCTGGCTGCTGAGGGCTACTTGGATCATCTAACAGCTGACGCTGGCTGCTGAGGGCTACTTGGATCATCTAACAGATGACGCTGGCTGCTGAGGGCTACTTGGATCATCTAAGAGATGACCCTGGCTGCTGAGGCCTACTTGGATCATCTAACAGATGACGCTGGCTGCTGAGGGCTACTTGGATCATCTAACAGATGACCCTGGCTGCTGAGGGCTACTTGGATCATCTAACAGATGACGCTGGCTGCTGAGGGCTACTTGGATCATCTAACAGCTGACGTTGTCAGGAACTAGTTTGTTGTGCTAGTTAGATGTGAGGACACACCCACCGACTGCTGAACCTGCCTTATAATGACCCATTGGACACGCTAGAGAGAGACAGAGAGAGAGAGAGAGAGAGAGAGAGAGAGACAGAGAGATAGAGAGACAGAGAGAGAGAGAGAGAGAGAGAGAGAGAGAGAGAGAGAGAGAGAGAGAGAGAGAGAGAGAGAGAGAGAGAGAGACAGAGAGAGAGAGAGAGAGAGAGACAGAGAGAGAGAGAGAGGAAAAGAGAAAGCGAGAGAGAGGGCCTGAGGGGAAACCTGGTTTCCACGGAGACAGAAATCTAGACTAACATTACAGTAGCACACACACACTATCTCTCTGCCTCAGTAATGTGGAACAGAGTGGTAGTCAGAGGGTAGATTAGTGGACTTAGGTTACATCCCAAATGGTACTATTGCCCTGGTCAAAAGTAGTGCACTAAATAGGAAACAAGGTGCCGTTTGGAACACAGCTCAGTTCACCTGATAGGACTGATATTCTACATGACCCTCTAATACTGAGAGAGAGAGAGAGAGAGAGAGAGAGGGAGAGAGAGAGAGAGAGAGAGGGAGGGAGGGAGGGGGGAGAGAGAGAGAGAGCGAGAGAGAGAGAGAGAGAGAGAGAGGAGGAGAGAGAGAGAGCGAGAGAGAGAGAGAGAGAGGGGGAGGAGAGAGAGAGAGAGAGAGAGAGAGAGAGGGAGGAGAGAGAGAGCGAGAGAGAGAGAGAGAGAGAGAGAGAGAGAGGTGGGGGAGAGAGAGAGAGAAGGAGGGATGTGAAAGGATAGCAAAAGGAAGTGAAGGACACTGGAGAAATTAAGAGAGTAGAAAGTGTGAATGTTTACTGTTCATCTCTGGTTGTTAGTTTAACTTTTGTTTATTATCCATTTCACTTGCTTTGGCAATGTTAACATATGTTTCCCATGGCAATAAAGCCCTTTGAATTGAATAATATGAAGAGAGAGGAACAGGAGAAGAATATAACATAGAGTAGGAGAAGAGAAGAGTAGGAGAAGAGATGAAGAGAGAGGAGTAGGAGAAGAATAGGTAGTAGTGTTCTCTCTCTTTAGGGGTAGAAGGAGGTATAGACCAGCTCTAATGACCTCCTCTATCTTGATGAAGGACATGTCTCTCTCTTTAGGGGTAGAAGGAGGTATAGACCAGCTCCTAATGACCTCCTCTATCTTGATGAAGGACATGTCTCTCTCTTTAGGGGTAGAAGGAGGTATAGACCAGCTCTAATGACCTCCTCTATCTTGATGAAGGACATGTCTCTCTCTTTAGGGGTAGAAGGAGGTATAGACCAGCTCTAATGACCTCCTCTATCTTGATGAAGGACATGTCTCTCTCTTTAGGGGTAGAAGGAGGTATAGACCAGCTCTAATGACCTCCTCTATCTTGATGAAGGACATGTCTCTCTCTTTAGGGGTAGAAGGAGGTATAGACCAGCTCCAATGACCTCCTCTATCTTGATGAAGGACATGTCTCTCTCTTTAGGGGTAGAAGGAGGTATAGACCAGCTCCAATGACCTCCTCTATCTTGATGAAGGACATGTCTCTCTCTTTAGGGGTAGAAGGAGGTATAGACCAGCTCTAATGACCTCCTCTATCTTGATGAAGGACATGTCTCTCTCTTTAGGGGTAGAAGGAGGTATAGACCAGCTCTAATGACCTCCTCTATCTTGATGAAGGACATGTCTCTCTCTTTAGGGGTAGAAGGAGGTATAGACCAGCTCTAATGACCTCCTCTATCTTGATGAAGGACATGTCTCTCTCTTTAGGGGTAGAAGGAGGTATAGACCAGCTCCAATGACCTCCTCTATCTTGATGAAAGACATGTCTCTCTCTTTAGGGGTAGAAGGAGGTATAGACCAGCTCTAATGACCTCCTCTATCTTGATGAAGGACATGTCTCTCTCTTTAGGGGTAGAAGGAGGTATAGACCAGCCCCAATGACCTCCTCTATCTTGATGAAGGACATGTCTCTCTCTTTAGGGGTAGAGGTAGAGGTAGAGGGAGGTATAGACCAGCCCCAATGACCTCCTCTATCTTGATGAAGGACACTTCTATCTCTTTAGGGGTAGAGGTAGGGGTAGAAGGAGGTATAGACCTGCCCCAATGACCTTCTCTATCTTGATGAAGGACACTTATATCTCTTTAGGGGTAGAGGTAGAGGTAGAAGGAGGTATAGACCAGCCCCAATGACCTCCTCTATCTTGATGAAGGACACTTATATCTCTTTAGGGGTAGAGGTAGAGGGAGGTATAGACCAGCCACAATGACCTCCTCTATCTTGATGAAGGACATGTCTCTCTCTTTAGGGGTAGAGGTAGGGGTAGAAGGAGGTATAGAGTTCTAGGAGGTGTATATAGGGGTACTGACCAGCTCCAATGACCTCCTCTATCTTGACGAAGGACACGTCTATCTCTTTAGCAAAGTCTCTAACCGCCTCGTTAGGATCTTCATAGGTGAACGGGTCGATGTACACCTTCATACCTGCTAACAGATACCATGGTAATAACAACATTAATTTACAACACGCAACAAATAGCATGTAGGTAGTAGTGTAGTAGTGTTGTGTACTATAGTCAGTATGTAGGTAGTAGTGTTGTGTACTATAGTCAGTATGTAGGTAGTAGTGTTGTGTACTATAGTCAGTATGTAGGTAGTAGTGTTGTGTACTATAGTCAGTATGTAGGTAGTAGTGTTGTGTACTATAGTCAGTATGTAGGTAGTAGTGTTGTAGTGTTGTGTACTATAGTCAGTATGTAGGTAGTAGTGTTGTGTACTATAGTCAGTATGTAGGTAGTAGTGTTGTGTACTATAGTCAGTATGTAGGTAGTAGTGTTGTAGTGTTGTGTACTATAGTCAGTATGTAGGTAGTAGTGTTGTGTACTATAGTCAGTATGTAGGTAGTTGTGTTGTGTACTATAGTCAGTATGTAGGTAGTAGTGTTGTGTACTATAGTCAGTATGTAGGTAGTAGTGTTGTGTACTATAGTCAGTATGTAGATAGTAGTGTTGTGTACTATAGTCAGTATGTAGGTAGTAGTGTTGTGTACTATAGTCAGTATGTAGGTAGTAGTGTTGTGTACTATAGTCAGTATGTAGGTAGTAGTGTTGTGTACTATAGTCAGTATGTAGGTAGTAGTGTAGTAGTGTTGTGTACTATAGTCAGTATGTAGGTAGTAGTGTTGTGTACTATAGTCAGTATGTAGGTAGTAGTGTTGTGTACTATAGTAAGTATGTAGGTAGTAGTGTAGTGTTGTGTACTATAGTCAGTATGTAGGTAGTAGTGTTGTGTACTATAGTCAGTATGTAGGTAGTAGTGTTGTGTACTATAGTCAGTATGTAGGTAGTAGTGTAGTAGTGTTGTGTACTATAGTCAGTATGTAGGTAGTAGTGTAGTGTACTATAGTCAGTATGTAGGTAGTAGTGTAGTAGTGTTGTGTACTATAGTCAGTGTGTAGGTAGTAGTGTTGTGTACTATAGTCAGTATGTAGGTAGTAGTGTGTAGTGTTGTGTACTATAGTCAGTATGTAGGTAGTAGTGTTGTGTACTATAGTCAGTATGTAGGTAGTAGTGTTGTGTACTATAGTCAGTATGTAGATAGTAGTGTTGTGTACTATAGTCAGTATGTAGGTAGTAGTGTTGTAGTGTTGTGTACTATAGTCAGTATGTAGGTAGTAGTGTTGTGTACTATAGTCAGTATGTAGGTAGTAGTGTAGTAGTGTTGTGTACTATAGTCAGTATGTAGGTAGTAGTGTTGTGTACTATAGTCAGTATGTAGGTAGTAGTGTTGTGTACTATAGTCAGTATGTAGGTAGTAGTGATGTGTACTATAGTCAGTATGTAGGTAGTATTGTTGTAGTGTTGTGTACTATAGTCAGTATGTAGGTAGTATTGTTGTGTACTATAGTCAGTATGTAGGTAGTAGTGTAGTAGTGTTGTGTACTATAGTCAGTATGTAGGTAGTAGTGTTGTGTACTATAGTCAGTATGTAGGTAGTAGTGTTGTGTACTATAGTCAGTATGTAGGTAGTAGTGTAGTAGTGTTGTGTACTATAGTCAGTATGTAGGTAGTAGTGTAGTGTACTATAGTCAGTATGTAGGTAGTAGTGTTGTGTACTATAGTCAGTATGTAGGTAGTAGTGTTGTGTACTATAGTCAGTATGTAGGTAGTAGTGTTGTGTACTATAGTCAGTATGTAGGTAGTAGTGTTGTGTACTATAGTCAGTATGTAGGTAGTAGTGTTGTGTACTATAGTCAGTATGTAGATAGTAGTGTTGTGTACTATAGTCAGTATGTAGGTAGTAGTGTTGTGTACTATAGTCAGTATGTAGGTAGTAGTGTAGTAGTGTTGTGTACTATAGTCAGTATGTAGGTAGTAGTGTTGTGTACTATAGTCAGTATGTAGGTAGTAGTGTTGTAGTGTTGTGTACTATAGTCAGTATGTAGGTAGTAGTGTTGTGTACTATAGTCAGTATGTAGGTAGTAGTGTAGTAGTGTTGTGTACTATAGTCAGTATGTAGGTAGTAGTGTTGTGTACTATAGTCAGTATGTAGGTAGTAGTGTTGTGTACTATAGTCAGTATGTAGGTAGTAGTGTTGTAGTGTTGTGTACTATAGTCAGTATGTAGGTAGTAGTGTTGTGTACTATAGTCAGTATGTAGGTAGTAGTGTTGTGTACTATAGTCAGTATGTAGGTAGTAGTGTTGTGTACTATAGTCAGTATGTAGGTAGTAGTGTTGTAGTGTTGTGTACTATAGTCAGTATGTAGGTAGTAGTGTTGTGTACTATAGTCAGTATGTAGGTAGTAGTGTTGTGTACTATAGTCAGTATGTAGGTAGTAGTGTTGTGTACTATAGTCAGTATGTAGGTAGTAGTGTTGTAGTGTTGTGTACTATAGTCAGTATGTAGGTAGTAGTGTTGTGTACTATAGTCAGTATGTAGGTAGTAGTGTTGTAGTGTTGTGTAATATAGTCAGTATGTAGATAGTAGTGTTGTGTACTATAGTCAGTATGTAGGTAGTAGTGTTGTAGTGTTGTGTACTATAGTCAGTATGTAGGTAGTAGTGTTGTGTACTATAGTCAGTATGTAGGTAGTAGTGTTGTGTACTATAGTCAGTATGTAGGTAGTAGTGTTGTAGTGTTGTGTACTATAGTCAGTATGTAGGTAGTAGTGTTGTGTACTATAGTCAGTATGTAGGTAGTAGTGTTGTGTACTATAGTCAGTATGTAGGTAGTAGTGTAGTAGTGTTGTGTACTATAGTCAGTATGTAGGTAGTAGTGTTGTAGTGTTGTGTACTATAGTCAGTATGTAGGTAGTAGTGTTGTGTACTATAGTCAGTATGTAGGTAGTAGTGTTGTGTACTATAGTCAGTATGTAGATAGTAGTGTTGTGTACTATAGTCAGTATGTAGGTAGTAGTGTTGTGTACTATAGTCAGTATGTAGGTAGTAGTGTAGTAGTGGTGTGTACTATAGTCAGTATGTAGGTAGTAGTGTTGTGTACTATAGTCAGTATGTAGGTAGTAGTGTTGTAGTGTTGTGTACTATAGTCAGTATGTAGGTAGTAGTGTTGTGTACTATAGTCAGTATGTAGGTAGTAGTGTAGTAGTGTTGTGTACTATAGTCAGTATGTAGGTAGTAGTGTTGTGTACTATAGTCAGTATGTAGGTAGTAGTGTTGTGTACTATAGTCAGTATGTAGGTAGTAGTGATGTGTACTATAGTCAGTATGTAGGTAGTATTGTTGTAGTGTTGTGTACTATAGTCAGTATGTAGGTAGTATTGTTGTGTACTATAGTCAGTATGTAGGTAGTAGTGTAGTGTTGTGTACTATAGTCAGTATGTAGGTAGTAGTGTTGTGTACTATAGTCAGTATGTAGATAGTAGTGTTGTGTACTATAGTCAGTATGTAGGTAGTAGTGTTGTGTACTATAGTCAGTATGTAGGTAGTAGTGTAGTAGTGTTGTGTACTATAGTCAGTATGTAGGTAGTAGTGTTGTGTACTATAGTCAGTATGTAGGTAGTAGTGTAGTAGTGTTGTGTACTATAGTCAGTATGTAGGTAGTAGTGTTGTGTACTATAGTCAGTATGTAGGTAGTAGTGTTGTGTACTATAGTCAGTATGTAGGTAGTAGTGTTGTGTACTATAGTCAGTATGTAGGTAGTAGTGTTGTGTACTATAGTCAGTATGTAGGTAGTAGTGTTGTGTACTATAGTCAGTATGTAGGTAGTAGTGTAGTGTGTGCTATAGTCAGTATGTAGGTAGTAGTGTTGTGTACTATAGTCAGTATGTAGATAGTAGTGTTGTGTACTATAGTCAGTATGTATGTAGGTAGTAGTGTTGTGTACTATAGTCAGTATGTAGGTAGTAGTGTAGTAGTGTTGTGTACTATAGTCAGTATGTAGGTAGTAGTGTTGTGTACTATAGTCAGTATGTAGGTAGTAGTGTTTTAGTGTTGTGTGCACTATAGTCAGTATGTAGGTAGTAGTGTTGTGTACTATAGTCAGTATGTAGGTAGTAGTGTAGTAGTGTTGTGTACTATAGTCAGTATGTAGGTAGTAGTGTTGTGTACTATAGTCAGTATGTAGGTAGTAGTGTTGTGTACTATAGTCAGTATGTAGGTAGTAGTGTTGTAGTGTTGTGTACTATAGTCAGTATGTAGGTAGTAGTGTGTGTGTACTATAGTCAGTATGTAGGTAGTAGTGTAGTAGTGTTGTGTACTATAGTCAGTATGTAGGTAGTAGTGTTGTGTACTATAGTCAGTATGTAGGTAGTAGTGTAGTAGTGTTGTGTACTATAGTCAGTATGTAGTAGTGTTGTGTACTATAGTCAGTATGTAGGTAGTAGTAGTGTGTGTGTATGTACTATAGTCAGTATGTAGGTAGTAGTGTTGTGTACTATAGTCAGTATGTAGGTAGTAGTGTTGTGTACTATAGTCAGTATGTAGGTAGTAGTGTTGTGTACTATAGTCAGTATGTAGGTAGTAGTGTTGTGTACTATAGTCAGTATGTAGGTAGTAGTGTAGTAGTGTTGTATACTATAGTCAGTATGTAGGTAGTAGTGATGTGTACTATAGTCAGTGTGTAGGTAGTAGTGTTGTGTACTATAGTCAGTATGTAGATAGTAGTGTTGTGTACTATAGTCAGTATGTAGGTAGTAGTGTTGTGTACTATAGTCAGTATGTAGGTAGTAGTGTTGTGTACTATAGTCAGTATGTAGGTAGTAGTGTTGTGTACTATAGTCAGTATGTAGGTAGTAGTGTAGTAGTGTTGTGTACTATAGTCAGTATGTAGGTAGTAGTGTTGTGTACTATAGTCAGTATGTAGGTAGTAGTGTTGTGTACTATAGTAAGTATGTAGGTAGTAGTGTAGTGTTGTGTACTATAGTCAGTATGTAGGTAGTAGTGTTGTGTACTATAGTCAGTATGTAGGTAGTAGTGTTGTGTACTATAGTCAGTATGTAGGTAGTAGTGTAGTAGTGTTGTGTACTATAGTCAGTATGTAGGTAGTAGTGTAGTGTACTATAGTCAGTATGTAGGTAGTAGTGTAGTAGTGTTGTGTACTATAGTCAGTGTGTAGGTAGTAGTGTTGTGTACTATAGTCAGTATGTAGGTAGTAGTGTTGTGTACTATAGTCAGTATGTAGGTAGTAGTGTTGTGTACTATAGTCAGTATGTAGGTAGTAGTGTTGTGTACTATAGTCAGTATGTAGATAGTAGTGTTGTGTACTATAGTCAGTATGTAGGTAGTAGTGTAGTAGTGTTGTGTACTATAGTCAGTATGTAGGTAGTAGTGTTGTGTACTATAGTCAGTATGTAGGTAGTAGTGTTGTAGTGTTGTGTACTATAGTCAGTATGTAGGTAGTAGTGTTGTGTACTATAGTCAGTATGTAGGTAGTAGTGTAGTAGTGTTGTGTACTATAGTCAGTATGTAGGTAGTAGTGTTGTGTACTATAGTCAGTATGTAGGTAGTAGTGTTGTGTACTATAGTCAGTATGTAGGTAGTAGTGATGTGTACTATAGTCAGTATGTAGGTAGTATTGTTGTAGTGTTGTGTACTATAGTCAGTATGTAGGTAGTATTGTTGTGTACTATAGTCAGTATGTAGGTAGTAGTGTAGTGTTGTGTACTATAGTCAGTATGTAGGTAGTAGTGTTGTGTACTATAGTCAGTATGTAGGTAGTAGTGTTGTGTACTATAGTCAGTATGTAGGTAGTAGTGTAGTAGTGTTGTGTACTATAGTCAGTATGTAGGTAGTAGTGTAGTGTACTATAGTCAGTATGTAGGTAGTAGTGTTGTGTACTATAGTCAGTATGTAGGTAGTAGTGTTGTGTACTATAGTCAGTATGTAGGTAGTAGTGTTGTGTACTATAGTCAGTATGTAGGTAGTAGTGTTGTGTACTATAGTCAGTATGTAGGTAGTAGTGTAGTGTTGTGTACTATAGTCAGTATGTAGATAGTAGTGTTGTGTACTATAGTCAGTATGTAGGTAGTAGTGTTGTGTACTATAGTCAGTATGTAGGTAGTAGTGTAGTAGTGTTGTGTACTATAGTCAGTATGTAGGTAGTAGTGTTGTGTACTATAGTCAGTATGTAGGTAGTAGTGTTGTGTACTATAGTCAGTATGTAGGTAGTAGTGTTGTAGTGTTGTGTACTATAGTCAGTATGTAGATAGTAGTGTTGTGTACTATAGTCAGTATGTAGGTAGTAGTGTTGTGTACTATAGTCAGTATGTAGGTAGTAGTGTAGTAGTGTTGTGTACTATAGTCAGTATGTAGGTAGTAGTGTTGTAGTGTTGTGTACTATAGTCAGTATGTAGGTAGTAGTGTTGTAGTGTTGTGTACTATAGTCAGTATGTAGGTAGTAGTGTTGTGTACTATAGTCAGTATGTAGGTAGTAGTGTTGTGTACTATAGTCAGTATGTAGGTAGTAGTGTTGTAGTGTTGTGTACTATAGTCAGTATGTAGGTAGTAGTGTTGTGTACTATAGTCAGTATGTAGGTAGTAGTGTTGTAGTGTTGTGTACTATAGTCAGTATGTAGGTAGTAGTGTTGTGTACTATAGTCAGTATGTAGGTAGTAGTGTTGTAGTGTTGTGTACTATAGTCAGTATGTAGGTAGTAGTGTTGTGTACTATAGTCAGTATGTAGGTAGTAGTGTTGTGTACTATAGTCAGTATGTAGGTAGTAGTGTTGTGTACTATAGTCAGTATGTAGGTAGTAGTGTTGTAGTGTTGTGTACTATAGTCAGTATGTAGGTAGTAGTGTTGTGTACTATAGTCAGTATGTAGGTAGTAGTGTTGTGTACTATAGTCAGTATGTAGGTAGTAGTGTTGTGTACTATAGTCAGTATGTAGGTAGTATTGGTGTGTACTATAGTCAGTATGTAGGTAGTAGTGTTGTGTACTATAGTCAGTATGTAGGTAGTATTGTTCTGTAATATAGTCAGTATGTAGATAGTAGTGTTGTGTACTATAGTCAGTATGTAGGTAGTAGTGTTGTAGTGTTGTGTACTATAGTCAGTATGTAGGTAGTAGTGTTGTGTACTATAGTCAGTATGTAGGTAGTAGTGTTGTGTACTATAGTCAGTATGTAGGTAGTAGTGTAGTGTTGTGTACTATAGTCAGTATGTAGGTAGTAGTGTTGTGTACTATAGTCAGTATGTAGGTAGTAGTGTTGTGTACTATAGTCAGTATGTAGGTAGTAGTGTAGTAGTGTTGTGTACTATAGTCAGTATGTAGGTAGTAGTGTTGTAGTGTTGTGTACTATAGTCAGTATGTAGGTAGTAGTGTTGTGTACTATAGTCAGTATGTAGGTAGTAGTGTTGTGTACTATAGTCAGTATGTAGATAGTAGTGTTGTGTACTGTAGTCAGTATGTAGGTAGTAGTGTTGTGTACTATAGTCAGTATGTAGGTAGTAGTGTAGTAGTGGTGTGTACTATAGTCAGTATGTAGGTAGTAGTGTTGTGTACTATAGTCAGTATGTAGGTAGTAGTGTTGTAGTGTTGTGTACTATAGTCAGTATGTAGGTAGTAGTGTTGTGTACTATAGTCAGTATGTAGGTAGTAGTGTAGTAGTGTTGTACTATAGTCAGTATGTAGGTAGTAGTGTTGTGTACTATAGTCAGTATGTAGGTAGTAGTGTTGTGTACTATAGTCAGTATGTAGGTAGTAGTGATGTGTACTATAGTCAGTATGTAGGTAGTATTGTTGTAGTGTTGTGTACTATAGTCAGTATGTAGGTAGTATTGTTGTGTACTATAGTCAGTATGTAGGTAGTAGTGTAGTGTTGTGTACTATAGTCAGTATGTAGGTAGTAGTGTTGTGTACTATAGTCAGTATGTAGGTAGTAGTGTTGTGTACTATAGTCAGTATGTAGGTAGTAGTGTAGTAGTGTTGTGTACTATAGTCAGTATGTAGGTAGTAGTGTAGTGTACTATAGTCAGTATGTAGGTAGTAGTGTTGTGTACTATAGTCAGTATGTAGGTAGTAGTGTTGTGTACTATAGTCAGTATGTAGGTAGTAGTGTTGTGTACTATAGTCAGTATGTAGGTAGTAGTGTTGTGTACTATAGTCAGTATGTAGATAGTAGTGTTGTGTACTATAGTCAGTATGTAGGTAGAAGTGTTGTGTACTATAGTCAGTATGTAGGTAGTAGTGTAGTAGTGTTGTGTACTATAGTCAGTATGTAGGTAGTAGTGTTGTGTACTATAGTCAGTATGTAGGTAGTAGTGTTTTAGTGTTGTGTACTATAGTCAGTATGTAGGTAGTAGTGTTGTGTACTATAGTCAGTATGTAGGTAGTAGTGTAGTAGTGTTGTGTACTATAGTCAGTATGTAGGTAGTAGTGTTGTGTACTATAGTCAGTATGTAGGTAGTAGTGTTGTGTACTATAGTCAGTATGTAGGTAGTAGTGTTGTAGTGTTGTGTACTATAGTCAGTATGTAGATAGTAGTGTTGTGTACTATAGTCAGTATGTAGGTAGTAGTGTTGTGTACTATAGTCAGTATGTAGGTAGTAGTGTAGTAGTGTTGTGTACTATAGTCAGTATGTAGGTAGTAGTGTTGTAGTGTTGTGTACTATAGTCAGTATGTAGGTAGTAGTGTTGTGTACTATAGTCAGTATGTAGGTAGTAGTGTAGTAGTGTTGTATACTATAGTCAGTATGTAGGTAGTAGTGATGTGTACTATAGTCAGTGTGTAGGTAGTAGTGTTGTGTACTATAGTCAGTATGTAGATAGTAGTGTTGTGTACTATAGTCAGTATGTAGGTAGTAGTGTTGTGTACTATAGTCAGTATGTAGGTAGTAGTAGTAGTGTTGTGTACTATAGTCAGTATGTAGGTAGTGTTGTGTGCTATAGTCAGTATGTAGTAGTAGTGTACTATAGTCAGTATGTAGTAGTAGTAGTAGTGTTGTGTACTATAGTCAGTATGTAGGTAGTAGTGTAGTAGTGTTGTGTACTATAGTCAGTATGTAGGTAGTAGTGTTGTAGTGTTGTGTACTATAGTCAGTATGTAGGTAGTAGTGTTGTGTACTATAGTCAGTATGTAGGTAGTAGTGTTGTAGTGTTGTGTACTATAGTCAGTATGTAGGTAGTAGTGTTGTGTACTATAGTCTATAGTCAGTATGTAGGTAGTAGTGTTGTAGTGTTGTGTACTATAGTCAGTATGTAGGTAGTAGTGTTGTGTACTATAGTCAGTATGTAGGTAGTAGTGTTGTGTACTATAGTCAGTATGTAGGTAGTAGTGTTGTAGTGTTGTGTACTATAGTCAGTATGTAGGTAGTAGTGTTGTGTACTATAGTCAGTATGTAGGTAGTAGTGTTGTAGTGTTGTGTACTATAGTCAGTATGTAGGTAGTAGTGTTGTGTACTATAGTCAGTATGTAGGTAGTAGTGTTGTGTACTATAGTCAGTATGTAGGTAGTAGTGTTGTAGTGTTGTGTACTATAGTCAGTATGTAGGTAGTATTGTTGTGTACTATAGTCAGTATGTAGGTAGTAGTGTTGTGTACTATAGTCAGTATGTAGGTAGTATTGTTGTGTAATATAGTCAGTATGTAGATAGTAGTGTTGTGTACTATAGTCAGTATGTAGGTAGTAGTGTTGTAGTGTTGTGTACTATAGTCAGTATGTAGGTAGTAGTGTAGTAGTGTTGTGTACTATAGTCAGTATGTAGGTAGTAGTGTTGTGTACTATAGTCAGTATGTAGGTAGTAGTGTTGTGTACTATAGTCAGTATGTAGGTAGTAGTGTTGTAGTGTTGTGTACTATAGTCAGTATGTAGATAGTAGTGTTGTGTACTATAGTCAGTATGTAGGTAGTAGTGTTGTGTACTATAGTCAGTATGTAGGTAGTAGTGTAGTAGTGTTGTGTACTATAGTCAGTATGTAGGTAGTAGTGTTGTAGTGTTGTGTACTATAGTCAGTATGTAGGTAGTAGTGTTGTGTACTATAGTCAGTATGTAGGTAGTAGTGTTGTAGTGTTGTGTACTATAGTCAGTATGTAGGTAGTAGTGTTGTGTACTATAGTCAGTATGTAGGTAGTAGTGTTGTAGTGTTGTGTACTATAGTCAGTATGTAGGTAGTAGTGTTGTGTACTATAGTCAGTATGTAGGTAGTAGTGTTGTGTACTATAGTCAGTATGTAGGTAGTAGTGTTGTGTACTATAGTCAGTATGTAGGTAGTAGTGTTGTAGTGTTGTGTACTATAGTCAGTATGTAGGTAGTAGTGTTGTGTACTATAGTCAGTATGTAGGTAGTAGTGTTGTGTACTATAGTCAGTATGTAGGTAGTAGTGTTGTGTACTATAGTCAGTATGTAGGTAGTAGTGTTGTAGTGTTGTGTACTATAGTCAGTATGTAGGTAGTATTGGTGTGTACTATAGTCAGTATGTAGGTAGTAGTGTTGTGTACTATAGTCAGTATGTAGGTAGTATTGTTCTGTAATATAGTCAGTATGTAGATAGTAGTGTTGTGTACTATAGTCAGTATGTAGGTAGTAGTGTTGTAGTGTTGTGTACTATAGTCAGTATGTAGGTAGTAGTGTTGTGTACTATAGTCAGTATGTAGGTAGTAGTGTTGTAGTGTTGTGTACTATAGTCAGTATGTAGGTAGTAGTGTTGTGTACTATAGTCAGTATGTAGGTAGTAGTGTAGTAGTGTTGTGTACTATAGTCAGTATGTAGGTAGTAGTGTTGTGTACTATAGTCAGTATGTAGGTAGTAGTGTTGTGTACTATAGTCAGTATGTAGGTAGTAGTGTAGTAGTGTTGTGTACTATAGTCAGTATGTAGGTAGTAGTGTTGTGTACTATAGTCAGTATGTAGGTAGTAGTGTTGTGTACTATAGTCAGTATGTAGGTAGTAGTGATGTGTACTATAGTCAGTATGTAGGTAGTATTGTTGTAGTGTTGTGTACTATAGTCAGTATGTAGGTAGTATTGTTGTGTACTATAGTCAGTATGTAGGTAGTAGTGTAGTGTTGTGTACTATGAGTCAGTATGTAGGTAGTAGTGTTGTGTACTATAGTCAGTATGTAAGTAGAAAATAGTGTTGTGTACTATAGTCAGTATGTAGGTAGTAGTGTAGTAGTGTTGTGTACTATAGTCAGTATGTAGGTAGTAGTGTAGTGTACTATAGTCAGTATGTAGGTAGTAGTGTTGTGTACTATAGTCAGTATGTAGGTAGTAGTGTTGTGTACTATAGTCAGTATGTAGGTAGTAGTGTTGTGTACTATAGTCAGTATGTAGGTAGTAGTGTTGTGTACTATAGTCAGTATGTAGATAGTAGTGTTGTGTACTATAGTCAGTATGTAGGTAGAAGTGTTGTGTACTATAGTCAGTATGTAGGTAGTAGTGTAGTAGTGTTGTGTACTATAGTCAGTATGTAGGTAGTAGTGTTGTGTACTATAGTCAGTATGTAGGTAGTAGTGTTTTAGTGTTGTGTACTATAGTCAGTATGTAGGTAGTAGTGTTGTGTACTATAGTCAGTATGTAGGTAGTAGTGTTGTAGTGTTGTGTACTATAGTCAGTATGTAGGTAGTAGTGTTGTGTACTATAGTCAGTATGTAGGTAGTAGTGTAGTAGTGTTGTGTACTATAGTCAGTATGTAGGTAGTAGTGTTGTGTACTATAGTCAGTATGTAGGTAGTAGTGTTGTGTACTATAGTCAGTATGTAGGTAGTAGTGTTGTGTACTATAGTCAGTATGTAGGTAGTAGTGTAGTAGTGTTGTGTACTATAGTCAGTATGTAGTAGTAGTGTTGTGTACTATAGTCAGTATGTGTAGGTAGTAGTGTTGTGTACTATAGTCAGTATGTAGGTAGTAGTGTTGTGTACTATAGTCAGTATGTAGGTAGTAGTGTAGTGAGTGTTGTGTACTATAGTCAGTATGTAGGTAGTATTGTTGTAGTGTTGTGTACTATAGTCAGTATGTAGGTAGTATTGTTGTGTACTATAGTCAGTATGTGAGTAGTAGTGTTGTAGTGTTGTGTACTATAGTCAGTATGTAGGTAGTAGTGTTGTGTACTATAGTCAGTATGTAGGTAGTAGTGTTGTGTACTATAGTCAGTATGTAGGTAGTAGTGTAGTAGTGTTGTGTACTATAGTCAGTATGTAGGTAGTAGTGTAGGTGTTGTGTGCTATAGTCAGTATGTAGGTAGTAGTGTTGTGTACTATAGTCAGTATGTAGGTAGTAGTGTTGTGTACTATAGTCCAGTATGTAGGTAGTAGTGTTGTGTACTATAGTCAGTATGTAGGTAGTAGTGTTGTGTACTATAGTCAGTATGTAGATAGTAGTGTTGTGTACTATAGTCAGTATGTAGGTAGAAGTGTTGTGTACTATAGTCAGTATGTAGGTAGTAGTGTAGTAGTGTTGTGTACTATAGTCAGTATGTAGGTAGTAGTGTTGTAGTGGGTACTATAGTCAGTATGTAGGTAGTAGTGTTTTAGTGTTGTGTACTATAGTCAGTATGTAGGTAGTAGTGTTGTGTACTATAGTCAGTATGTAGGTAGTAGTGTTGTGTACTATAGTCAGTATGTAGGTAGTAGTGTTGTGTACTATAGTCAGTATGTAGGTAGTAGTGTTGTAGTGTTGTGTACTATAGTCAGTATGTAGGTAGTAGTGTTGTGTACTATAGTCAGTATGTAGGTAGTAGTGTTGTAGTGTTGTGTACTATAGTCAGTATGTAGGTAGTAGTGTTGTGTACTATAGTCAGTATGTAGGTAGTAGTGTTGTGTACTATAGTCAGTATGTAGGTAGTAGTGTTGTAGTGTTGTGTACTATAGTCAGTATGTAGGTAGTAGTGTTGTGTACTATAGTCAGTATGTAGGTAGTAGTGTTGTAGTGTTGTGTACTATAGTCAGTATGTAGGTAGTAGTGTTGTAGTGTTGTGTACTATAGTCAGTATGTAGGTAGTAGTGTTGTGTACTATAGTCAGTATGTAGGTAGTAGTGTTGTAGTGTTGTGTACTATAGTCAGTATGTAGGTAGTATTGTTGTGTACTATAGTCAGTATGTAGGTAGTAGTGTTGTGTGTACTATAGTCAGTATGTAGGTAGTATTGTTGTGTAATATAGTCAGTATGTAGATAGTAGTGTTGTGTACTATAGTCAGTATGTAGGTAGTAGTGTTGTAGTGTTGTGTACTATAGTCAGTATGTAGGTAGTAGTGTAGTAGTGTTGTGTACTATAGTCAGTATGTAGGTAGTAGTGTTGTGTACTATAGTCAGTATGTAGAGTAGTAGTGTTGTGTACTATAGTCAGTATGTAGGTAGTAGTGTTGTAGTGTTGTGTACTATAGTCAGTATGTAGGTAGTAGTGTTGTGTACTATAGTCAGTATGTAGGTAGTAGTGTTGTGTACTATAGTCAGTATGTAGGTAGTAGTGTAGTAGTGTTGTGTGTACTATAGTCAGTATGTAGGTAGTAGTGTTGTAGTGTTGTGTACTATAGTCAGTATGTAGGTAGTAGTGTTGTGTACTATAGTCAGTATGTAGGTAGTAGTGTTGTAGTGTTGTGTACTATAGTCAGTATGTAGGTAGTAGTGTTGTGTACTATAGTCAGTATGTAGGTAGTAGTGTTGTAGTGTTGTGTACTATAGTCAGTATGTAGGTAGTAGTGTTGTGTACTATAGTCAGTATGTAGGTAGTAGTGTTGTGTACTATAGTCAGTATGTAGGTAGTAGTGTTGTGTACTATAGTCAGTATGTAGGTAGTAGTGTTGTAGTGTTGTGTACTATAGTCAGTATGTAGGTAGTAGTGTTGTGTACTATAGTCAGTATGTAGGTAGTAGTGTTGTGTACTATAGTCAGTATGTAGGTAGTAGTGTTGTGTACTATAGTCAGTATGTAGGTAGTAGTGTTGTAGTGTTGTGTACTATAGTCAGTATGTAGGTAGTATTGTTGTGTACTATAGTCAGTATGTAGGTAGTAGTGTTGTGTACTATAGTCAGTATGTAGGTAGTATTGTTGTGTAATATAGTCAGTATGTAGATAGTAGTGTTGTGTACTATAGTCAGTATGTAGGTAGTAGTGTTGTAGTGTTGTGTACTATAGTCAGTATGTAGGTAGTAGTGTTGTGTACTATAGTCAGTATGTAGGTAGTAGTGTTGTAGTGTTGTGTACTATAGTCAGTATGTAGGTAGTAGTGTTGTGTACTATAGTCAGTATGTAGGTAGTAGTGTAGTAGTGTTGTGTACTATAGTCAGTATGTAGGTAGTAGTGTTGTGTACTATAGTCAGTATGTAGGTAGTAGTGTTGTGTACTATAGTCAGTATGTAGGTAGTAGTGTAGTAGTGTTGTGTACTATAGTCAGTATGTAGGTAGTAGTGTTGTGTACTATAGTCAGTATGTAGGTAGTAGTGTTGTGTACTATAGTCAGTATGTAGGTAGTAGTGATGTGTACTATAGTCAGTATGTAGGTAGTAGTGTTGTAGTGTTGTGTACTATAGTCAGTATGTAGGTAGTAGTGTTGTGTACTATAGTCAGTATGTAGGTAGTAGTGTAGTGTTGTGTACTATAGTCAGTATGTAGGTAGTAGTGTTGTGTACTATAGTCAGTATGTAGGTAGTAGTGTTGTGTACTATAGTCAGTATGTAGGTAGTAGTGTAGTAGTGTTGTGTACTATAGTCAGTATGTAGGTAGTAGTGTAGTGTACTATAGTCAGTATGTAGGTAGTAGTGTTGTGTACTATAGTCAGTATGTAGGTAGTAGTGTTGTGTACTATAGTCAGTATGTAGGTAGTAGTGTTGTGTACTATAGTCAGTATGTAGGTAGTAGTGTTGTGTACTATAGTCAGTATGTAGATAGTAGTGTTGTGTACTATAGTCAGTATGTAGGTAGTAGTGTTGTGTACTATAGTCAGTATGTAGGTAGTAGTGTAGTAGTGTTGTGTACTATAGTCAGTATGTAGGTAGTAGTGTTGTGTACTATAGTCAGTATGTAGGTAGTAGTGTTGTAGTGTTGTGTACTATAGTCAGTATGTAGGTAGTAGTGTTGTGTACTATAGTCAGTATGTAGGTAGTAGTGTTGTGTTGTGTACTATAGTCAGTATGTGTAGGTACTATATAGTCAGTATGTAGGTAGTAGTGTTGTGTACTATAGTCAATATGTAGGTAGTAGTGTTGTAGTGTTGTGTACTATAGTCAGTATGTAGATAGTAGTGTTGTGTACTATAGTCAGTATGTAGGTAGTAGTGTTGTGTACTATAGTCAGTATGTAGGTAGTAGTTGTAGTAGTGTTGTGTACTATAGTCAGTATGTGGGTAGTAGTGTTGTAGTGTTGTGTACTATAGTCAGTATGTAGGTAGTAGTGTTGTGTGCTATAGTCAGTATGTAGGTAGTAGTGTAGTAGTGTTGTATACTATAGTCAGTATGTAGGTAGTAGTGTTGTGTGCTATAGTCAGTATGTAGGGTGTAGTAGTGTTGTGTACTATAGTCAGTATGTAGGTAGTAGTGTTGTGTACTATAGTCAGTATGTAGGTAGTAGTGTAGTAGTGTTGTGTACTATAGTCAGTATGTAGGTAGTAGTGTTGTAGTGTTGTGTACTATAGTCAGTATGTAGGTAGTAGTGTTGTGTACTATAGTCAGTATGTAGGTAGTAGTGTTGTAGTGTTGTGTACTATAGTCAGTATGTAGTAGAGTAGTAGGTAGTAGTGTTGTGTACTATAGTCAGTATGTAGGTAGTAGTGTGTTGTGTACTATAGTCAGTATGTAGGTAGTAGTGTTGTGTACTATAGTCAGTATGTAGGTAGTAGTGTTGTGTACTATAGTCAGTATGTAGGTAGTAGTGTTGTAGTGTTGTGTACTATAGTCAGTATGTAGGTAGTAGTGTTGTGTACTATAGTCAGTATGTAGGTAGTAGTGTTGTAGTGTTGTGTACTATAGTCAGTATGTAGGTAGTAGTGTTGTGTACTATAGTCAGTATGAAGGTAGTAGTGTAGTAGTGTTGTGTACTATAGTCAGTATGTAGGTAGTAGTGTTGTGTACTATAGTCAGTATGTAGGTAGTAGTGTTGTGTGCTATAGTCAGTATGTAGGTAGTAGTGTTGTGTACTATAGTCAGTATGTAGGTAGTAGTGTTGTAGTGTTGTGTACTATAGTCAGCATGTGGCAGTATGTAGGTTATGTAGGTAGTAGTGTTGTAGTGTTGTGTGCACTATAGTCAGTATGTATGTGATAGTGTTGTGTGTAGTAGTGTTGTGTACTATAGTCAGTATGTAGGTAGTAGTGTTGTGTACTATAGTCAGTATGTAGTAGTGTAGTAGTGTTGTGTACTATAGTCAGTATGTAGTGTATGTGTACTATAGTCAGTATGTAGGTAGTAGTGTGGTATGTGAGTATACTATAGTGTGTACTATAGTCAGTATGTAGGTAGTAGTGTTGTGTACTATAGTCAGTATGTAGGTAGTAGTGTAGTAGTGTTGTGTACTATAGTCAGTATGTAGGTAGTAGTGTTGTGTACTATAGTCAGTATGTAGGTAGTGAGTGTTGTGTACTATAGTCAGTATGTAGGTAGTAGTGTTGTAGTGTTGTATGCTACTATAGTCAGTCAGTATAGTGGTAGTTGTGTACTATAGGTCAGTATGTAGGTAGTAGTGTTGGTAGTCAGCACTATAGTCAGTATGTAGGTAGTAGTGTTGTGTGTACTAGTCAGTATGTGAGTCAGTAGTGTAGTAGTGTTGTGTGCTATAGTCAGTTATGTGGAGTAGTGTTGTTGTACTATAGTCAGTATGAGTAGTGGTGTTGTGTACTATAGTCAGTATGTAGGTAGTAGTGTTGTGTACTATAGTCAGTATGTAGAGAGTAGTGTTGTGTACTATAGTCAGTATGTAGTGAGTAGTAGTGTTGTACTATAGTCAGTATGTGGAGTAGTAGTGTTGTAGTGTGTTGTGTACTATAGTCAGTATGTAGGTAGTAGTGAGTGTTGCTATAGTCATATGTGGTAGTAGTGTATGTCAGGTAGTAGTGTTGTAGTGTTGTGTACTATAGTCAGTATGTAGGTAGTAGTGTTGTGTACTATAGTCAGTATGTAGGTAGTGATGTTGTTGTACTATAGTCAGTATGTGGTAGTGATTAGTAGTGTTGTGTACTATAGTCAGTGTAGTGTAGTGTTGTGTACTATAGTCAGTATGTAGTGTAGTAGTGTTGTGTACTATAGTCAGTATGTAGGTAGTAGTGTTGTAGTGTTGTGTACTATAGTCAGTATGTAGGTAGTAGTGTTGTGTACATATAGTCATATGTAGTCAGCATGTAGGTAGAGTAGTTGTTGTGTACTATAGTCAGTATGTAGGTAGTAGTGTTGTGTACTATAGTCAGTATGTAGGTACTAGTAGTGTTGTATGTATAGTAGTGTTATGTAGGGTAGTACTATAGTCAGTATGTAGGTAGTAGTGTTGTGTACTATAGTCCCAGTCTGTGCTATAGTCAGTAGGTGAGTAGTTTGTAGTGTTGTGTACTATAGTCAGTATGTAGGTAGTAGTGTTGTGTACTATAGTCAGTATGTAGGTAGTAGTGTTGTGTACTATAGTCAGTATGTAGGTAGTAGTGTTGTAGTGTTGTGTACTATAGTCAGTATGTAGGTAGTAGTGTTGTGTACTATAGTCAGTATGTGAAGTGTTAGTAGTGTTGTGTACTATAGTCAGAGTATGTATGTAGTGTAGTAGTGTTGTGTACTATAGTCAGTATGTAGGTAGTAGTGTTGTGTACTATATAGTCAGTATGTAGGTAGTAGTGTTGTAGTGTTGTGTACTATAGTCAGTATGTAGGTAGTAGTGTTGTGTACTATAGTCAGTATGTAGGTAGTAGTGTTGTGTACTATAGTCAGTATGTAGGTAAGTGTTGTAGTGTTGTGTACTATAGTCAGTATGTAGGTAGTAGTGTTGTGTACTATAGTCAGTATGTAGGTAGTAGTGTTGTGTACTATAGTCAGTATGTAGGTAGTAGTGTGTAGTGTTGTGTACTATAGTCAGTATGTAGGTAGTAGTGTTGTGTACTATAGTCAGTATGTAGGTAGTAGTGTTGTGTACTATAGTCCAGTATGTAGGTAGTAGTGTTGTGTACTATAGTCAGTATGTAGGTAGTAGTAGTGTTGTGTACTATAGTCAGTATGTAGGTAGTAGTGTTGTGTACTATAGTCAGTATGTAGGTAGTAGTGTTGTGTACTATAGTCAGTATGTAGGTAGTAGTGTTGTAGTGTTGTGTACTATAGTCAGTATGTAGGTAGTAGTGTTGTGTACTATAGTCAGTATGTAGGGTAGTAGTGTTGGGTGTTGTGTGCACTATAGTCAGTATGTAGATGTAGTAGTGTTGTGTACTATAGTCAGTATGTAGGTAGTAGTGTTGTGTACTATAGTCAGTATGTAGGTAGTAGTGTTGTAGTGTTGTGTGCTATAGTCAGTATGTAGGTAGTAGTGTTGTGTATACTATAGTCAGTATGTAGGTAGTAGTGTTTGTGTGCTATAGTCAGTATGTAGGTAGTAGTGTTGTGTACTATAGTCAGTATGTAGGTAGTAGTGTTGTGTACTATAGTCAGTATGTAGGTAGTAGTGTTGTGTACTATAGTCAGTATGTAGGTAGTAGTGTAGTAGTGTTTGTGTACTATAGTCAGTATGTAGGTAGTAGTGTTGTGTACTATAGTCAGTATGTAGGTAGTAGTGTTGTAGTGTTGTGTACTATAGTCAGTATGTAGGTAGTAGTGTTGTGTACTATAGTCAGTATGTAGGTAGTAGTGTAGTAGTGTTGTGTACTATAGTCAGTATGTAGGTAGTAGTGTTGTGTACTATAGTCAGTATGTAGGTAGTAGTGTTGTGTACTATAGTCAGTATGTAGGTAGTAGTGTTGTAGTGTTGTGTACTATAGTCAGTATGTAGGTAGTAGTAGTAGTGTTGTGTACTATAGTCAGTATGTAGGTAGTAGTGTTGTGTACTATAGTCAGTATGTAGGTAGTAGTGTTGTAGTGTTGTGTGCTATAGTCAGTATGTAGGTAGTAGTGTTGTGTACTATAGTCAGTATGTAGAGTATGTAGTGTAGTAGTGTTGTGTACTATAGTCAGTATGTAGGTAGTAGTGTTGTGTACTATAGTCAGTATGTAGGTAGTAGTGTTGTGTACTATAGTCAGTATGTAGGTAGTAGTGTAGTAGTGTTGTGTACTATAGTCAGTATGTAGGTAGTAGTGTTGTGTACTATAGTCAGTATGTAGGTAGTAGTGTTGTAGTGTTGTGTACTATAGTCAGTATGTAGGTAGTAGTGTTGTGTACTATAGTCAGTATGTAGGTAGTAGTGTTGTAGTGCTGTGTACTATAGTCAGTATGTAGGTAGTAGTGTTTGTGTACTATAGTCAGTATGTAGGTAGTAGTGTTGTGTACTATAGTCAGTATGTAGGTAGTAGTGTTGTGTACTATAGTCAGTATGTAGGTAGTAGTGTTGTGTACTATAGTCAGTATGTAGGTAGTAGTGTTGTAGTGTTGTGTGCACTATAGTCAGTATGTAGGTAGTAGTGTTGTGTACTATAGTCAGTATGTAGGTAGTAGTGTTGTGTACTATAGTCAGTATGTAGGTAGTAGTGTTGTAGTGTTGTGTACTATAGTCAGTATGTAGGTAGTAGTGTTGTGTACTATAGTCAGTATGTAGGTAGTAGTGTTGTAGTGTTGTGTACTATAGTCAGTATGTAGGTAGTAGTGTTGTGTGCTATAGTCAGTATGTAGGTAGTAGTGTTGTAGTGTTGTGTGTACTATAGTCAGTATGTAGGTAGTAGTGTTGTGTACTATAGTCAGTATGTAGGTAGTGAGTGTTGTGTTTTTATAGTCGGTAATAACATGGGTAGTGAGTGGTTGTGTACTATAGTCAGTATGTAGGTAGTAGTGTTGTGTACTATAGTCAGTATGTAGTAGTAGTGTTGTAGTGACTATAGTCAGTATGTAGGTAGTGTATGTGAGGTAGTAGGTGTGTGCTATAGTCAGTATGTAGTAGTAGTGTTGTGTAGCTATAGTCAGTATGTAGGTAGTAGTGTTGTGTACTATAGTCAGTATGTAGGTAGTAGTGTTGTGTACTATAGTCAGTATGTAAAGTAGTAGTGTGTGTTGTGTTGTGTACTATAGTCAGTATGTGGAGTAGTAGTGTTGTGTACTATAGTCAGTATGTAGGGTAGTAGTGTTGTGTACTATAGTCCAGTATGTAGGTAGTAGTGTTGTAGTGTTGTGTACTATAGTCAGTATGTAGGTAGTAGTGTTGTGTACTATAGTCAGTATGTAGGTAGTAGTGTTGTGTAGCTATAGTCAGTATGTAGGTAGTAGTGTTGTAGTGTTGTGTACTATAGTCAGTATGTAGGTAGTAGTGTTGTGTACTATAGTCAGTATGTAGGTAGTAGTGTTGTGTACTATAGTCAGTATGTAGGTAGTAGTGTTGTAGTGTTGTGTACTATAGTCAGTATGTAGGTAGTAGTGTTGTGTACTATAGTCAGTATGTAGGTAGTAGTGTTTGTGTTTATAGTCCTAAATTGTAGGTAGTAGGTAGTGTTGTGCTATAGTCAGTATGTAGGTAGTAGTGTTGTGTACTATAGTCAGTATGTAGGTAGTAGTGTTGTAGTGTTGTGTACTATAGTCAGTATGTAGGTAGTAGTGTTGTGTACTATAGTCAGTATGTAGGTAGTAGTGTTGTGTACTATAGTCAGTATGTAGGTAGTAGTGTTGTGTACTATAGTCAGTATGTAGGTAGTAGTGTTGTGTACTATAGTCAGTATGTAGGTAGTAGTGTTGTGTACTATAGTCAGTATGTAGGTAGTAGTGTTGTGTACTATAGTCAGTATGTAGGTAGTAGTGTTGTGTACTATAGTCAGTATGTAGGTAGTAGTGTTGTGTACTATAGTCAGTATGTAGGTAGTAGTGTTGTGTACTATAGTCAGTATGTAGGTAGTAGTGTTGTGTACTATAGTCCAGTATGTAGGTGTAGTAGTGTTGTGTACTATAGTCAGTATGTAGGTAGTAGTGTGTGTGTGTGACTATAGTCAGTATGTGGAGTAGTAGTGTTGTGTACTATAGTCAGTATGTAGGTAGTAGTGTTGTGTACTATAGTCAGTATGTAGGTAGTAGTGTTGTGTACTATAGTCAGTATGTAGGTAGTAGTGTTGTGTACTATAGTCAGTATGTAGGTAGTAGTGTTGTAGTGTTGTGTACTATAGTCAGTATGTAGGTAGTAGTGTTGTGTACTATAGTCAGTATGTAGGTAGTAGTGTTGTAGTGTTGTGTACTATAGTCAGTATGTAGGTAGTAGTGTTGTGTACTATAGTCAGTATGTAGGTAGTAGTGTTGTGTACTATAGTCAGTATGTAGGTAGTAGTGTTGTGTACTATAGTCAGTATGTAGGTAGTAGTGTAGTAGTGTTGTGTACTATAGTCAGTATGTAGGTAGTAGTGTTGTGTACTATAGTCAGTATGTAGGTAGTAGTGTTGTGTACTATAGTCAGTATGTAGGTAGTAGTGTTGTGTACTATAGTCAGTATGTAGGTAGTAGTGTTGTGTACTATAGTCAGTATGTAGGTAGTAGTGTTGTAGTGTTGTGTACTATAGTCAGTATGTAGGTAGTAGTGTTGTGTACTCCTCACTCTGTCTCATCAGGTACTGCCCATTCTGATCATTCATCTCTATATCCTTCACACACATGTGTTTACTGAGGAGAGAGAAACAAAAATATAAATAAAGTGAGAGAGAGAGACAGAGAGAGAGAGAGAGAGAGAGAGAGAGAGAGCGACAGAGAGAGAGAGACAGACAGAGAGAGACAGAGAGAGAGAGAGAGCGAGAGAGAGACAGAGAGAGAAGAAGGGATTAGAGAAATTTATGCATGTTTGACTCAGAACATCCCAGAATGCGTCAGGACCATAAACAGTTCCAGTTCATCTCTCTCCTCCTGGTATTAAAACATAATGTCTCTCCCCCTCTCCCTCCTCTCCTCCTGTATCTCTCCATCTCCTGTTTCAGACTGAGATCATGTCTGTCCTGTCCATCACCCTGCCGAAGGCTCCATCTCTCTGTCTCCTGTCCTGTCCATCACACTGCCAAAGGCTCCATCTCTCAGTCTCCTGTCCTGTCCATCACACAGCCGAAGGCTCCATCTCTCTGTCTCCTGTCCTGTCCATCACACTGCCAAAGACTCCATCTCTCTGTCTCCTGTCCTGTCCATCACACTGCCAAAGACTCCATCTCTCTGTCTCCTGTCCTGTCCATCACACTGCCAAAGACTCCATCTCTCTGTCTCCTGTCCTGTCCATCACCCTGCCAAAGGCTCCATCTCTCAGTCTCCTGTCCTGTCCATCACACTGCCAAAGACTCCATCTCTCTGTCTCCTGTCCTGTCCATCACACTGCCAAAGACTCCATCTCTGTCTCCTGTCCTGTCCATCACCCTGCCAAAGGCTCCATCTCTCAGTCTCCTGTCCTGTCCATCACACTGCCAAAGACTCCATCTCTCAGTCTCCTGTCCTGTCCATCACACTGCCAAAGGCTCCATCTCTCAGTCTCCTGTCCTGTCCATCACACTGCCAAAGACTCCATCTCTCAGTCTCCTGTCCTGTCCATCACACTGCCAAAGACTCCATCTCTCAGTCTCCTGTCCTGTCCATCACACTGCCAAAGACTCCATCTCTCAGTCTCCTGTCCTGTCCATCACACTGCCAAAGACTCCATCTCTCAGTCTCCTGTCCTGTCCATCACACTGCCAAAGACTCCATCTCTCAGTCTCCTGTCCTGTCCATCACACTGCCAAAGACTCCATCTCTCAGTCTCCTGTCCTGTCCATCACACTGCCAAAGACTCCATCTCTCAGTCTCCTGTCCTGTCCATCACACTGCCAAAGACTCCATCTCTCAGTCTCCTGTCCTGTCCATCACACTGCCAAAGGCTCCATCTCTCAGTCTCCTGTCCTGTCCATCACACTGCCAAAGACTCCATCTCTCAGTCTCTTGTCCTGTCCATCACAC
>CM059811.1:1352586-1382586 GCA_030435695.1 Brachymystax lenok tsinlingensis | reverse complement strand
GTAAAGTGTTTGTATTGTAAAGTGTGTGTATTGTAAAGTGTGTATTGTAAAGTGTGTGTAATGTGACGTGTGTGTATTGTAACGTGTGTGTGTTGTAAAGTGTGTGTGTGTGTGTGTGTGTGTATTGTAAAGTGTGTGTATTGTAAAGTGTGTGTGTGTGTGTTGCATGATAATGTGGGTGTATAAAATGTGTTGTAACTTGTAAAGTGTGACCATGTGTGTGTAAATTATGTGTACATAGTGTACCAGTGTGTGTATTGTAGAAGTGTGTGTATGTGTACAAAGTGTGTGGTGTGTATTGTACAAGTATTATGTTTGTAAAGTGTGTGTAGATTGTAAAGTGACACACTTTGTGAAGCAGTGTAGACTGTAGCTGTGTAGCTAATGTCTGTGTATTGTAAAGTGTGTCAGCATTATTGTAAAGTGTGTGTGTGTGTGTGTAAAAGATTGTTAATTGTAAGTATTGTAAGGTGTGCTGGCAAAATAGTGTGTAATGTGGCGTGTATTGTATGTATAGCTGATTGTGTGTGAAGAATGTGTGTGTGTGTGACTGTGTATTTAACAGTGGCTTAGCCTGACCCATGAGGTGTGTGTGATGTGTTTGTAAGCCAAAGTGTGATGTATTGTAGCAAAGTGTGTGTGCCTTATTGTAAGTGTGTGGTAGTGCCCAGCAGAAATGTGTAGACTGTAAAGTGTGTAGGTAACCAGTGTGTGTGTGTATATGTATGTAAAGGTGTGTGTATAGCCCAGGGGTGTGTATTATAGGTCTGTAGATAGTGTGTGTATGTGAGTGACTGAGCAGGTAGTGTGTGTGTAGACCCAGTGTGTGACCAGTAGTGTATTGTAAATTATATGTGTGCATTGTAAAGTGACCCAATTGTGTGTGTGTATTCTGTGTGCTCCTGTGACATGGTTGTGATATTATTGCAGCCATTGCAATGGGTTGCCAAAGTGGTAGTAAACGTGACGCGCTGTATTGTAAAGCGGTGTGTATGTACGTGTAAGTGTGCGTGTGTGTGGACGCCCCGTGTGATTTATTATAGTGTGTGTGTAGGCGATGATGTTGTGGAGGCGATAGGGTGTGTGTGTAAAGTGTGTGCCCTCTGTAAAGTGTCGCCGTTCCATTAAAGTACCATCTAAACGACTGTGTGGTCGCGTTCCAGACCATCTCTAAGTGACTGTATTCACTCTGCGGTCGGGTGTCATTGATATTTGTATTGTAAAAGTGTGTGTATTGTAACGGAAAAGTGTGTGTGTAGTGGTGGGGAGAGACTGTATTTCTAAAGTCTGTGTGTGGTAGTAGTCTGTAAAGCAGGCATTTCCCAGCGTGTGTGTGTGTAAAGTGCTTCATCGCTGTGTGTGTATTCTATGGTGTCGTGTTCCCATGCCGTGGTTCGAGTAGGCTGTAGACGCCGTTGTAGGAACGGACCGTGAAGTGTGTGGTGCAGGTGTGTGAGGATTGTAAACGCTGCTGGTGATAGGCCGGGCTGGGAAGCCCCCGTGGTTACACAGACACGCATCTAAAGACAACTGTATCTCTGGTGGGTGTTCCAGACCCATCTAAGGCACGCTGTGTGTTCGTGGTCTCCCGAACCATCTAAACGACGTGTATTCTCTAAAGCGTGCGTGTTCCAGGACTTTCATCCCTAAATGACGCTGTATTACTCACGGTGTGCTGTTCTGGGTGTTGAGCTGTATTGTACGGGTCGTGTTCCTGGGGAGGCCATCAGCGACTGTGTTCTCTACGGTGCGTGTTCCAGACCATCTAAGCGACTGTATTTCTAAAGGGTGCGTGGTTAATGACCATCTAAACGAAATGTATTCTTAGTGGTGTTTAGAAACTATCTGTAGCAACAGAAGAAAGCATTGGCTACCAGGTACTGAGTGTTCCAGACCCATCGAACACGTATGTAAGGGTCGTGTTCACCAGACAGCATCTAAACGACTGTATTACTAAGTGGTATGTAGTTCCAGACCATCTAAACGACTGTATTCTACGGGTCGTGTTCCAGACCATCTAAACGACTGTATTCTACTGGTCGTTCCAGTGGGCCATCTAAACGACTGTATTCACAGGTCGGGCGTTGTTCCAGATCATCTAAAAACGACTGTATTCTACGCTGGGTCGTTCCAGACCATCTAAACGACTGTATTCTACGGGTCGGTTCCAGACCATCTAAACTGATCAGATTCCCACGGTCGCGGTTCCAGGCCATCTAGCGACTGTATTCTCTCGGGTCGCGTGTTCCAGACCATCTAAACGACTGTATTCTACGGGTCGTGTTCCAGACCATCTAAAAGACTGTATTCTACGGGTCGTGTTCCAGACCATCTAAACGACTGTATTCTACGGGTCGTGTTCCAGACCATCTAAACACTGTATTCTAATGGGTCGTGGTTCCCGAACCATCTAAACGATTCGACTGTATTACGGGTCGTGGTTCCAGACCATCTGGAACGACTGTATTCTACAATGGGTCGTGGTTAGTTCCAGACCATCTAAGAGGATCAGACAGCTCCCAAAGGGTCAGGTTCCAGGCCCATCTAAACGACTGTATTCTACGGGTCGTGTTCCAGACCATCTAAACGACTGTATTCTACGGGTCGTGTTCCAGACCATCTAAACGACTGTATTCTACGGGTCGTGTTCCAGACCATCTAAACGACTGTATTCTACGGGTCGTGTTCCAGACCATCTAAACGACTGTATTCTACGGGTCGTGTTCCAGACCATCTAAACGACTGTATTACTACGGGTCGTGTTCCAGACCATCTAAACGACTGTATTCTACGGGTCGTGTTCCAGACCATCTAGACGACTGTATTCTACGGGTCGTGTTCCAGACCATCTAAGACTTTGTATTCTCTACGTGGTGTTCAAGACCATCTAAACGACAGTGTACTTCTACAGCCCTATAATATTTCTGAAACGACATCATACGGGTAAATATAGGTTCCAGACCATTTTATAGCGACTGTATTCTACGGGCCGTGTTCCAGACAGAGGAGGGAGGAGGAGGAGGAGGGGCAGACTGTATTCTCAGAGGAGGAGTCGTGTTCCAGACCATCTAGGAGGACGACTGTGTATTCGGAGGAGTCGTCTTCAGGAGACCATGAGACTTACGTGTGCAGGGTGTGTGTGTGGGGTCAGAAGTCTTGCTCTTCACGGGTCGTGGTTCCAGACCATCTAAAGCGACTGTATTCTAGGCGGAGCCTGTTACCAAAGTGTGCTATTCTACCGGTCGTGGATGTTCCAGACCATCTAAACGAACTGTATTCTGACCTCGATGGTTTGGACCCACTGGACCATCTGGGAGAGAGAGAGAGAGAGAGAGAGAGAGAGTGGAGAGTTCCAGAGAGAGAGACTGGAGAGGTCGTGTCTCCAGACTAAACGACTGTATCTTGAGCCAGGGATGTTTGTTTCCAGACCATCTAGAGAACAACATTACTTTCAGTAAGACTTTGGGGCTATCGCGACTGTATTCTCACCGGTCGTGTTGACATCTAGAAGTATAATTTCCAGATCTAAACGCTTGTGTCTCCCACATAGGGTCGGTGTTCCAGACCATCTCTCATTCTAGCGGGTCGTGTTCCAGACTACATCTAAACCAGCAGAGCCTCTGCTCAGAACTCGGTTCCAGACCATCTAAAACGACCAGTATAAGCCCACGGTCGGTTCATCTAAGACCATCGTGTTCCAGACGCATGCAAGAGATTCTCGGTCCTTAGACCCCATCTAATAAAATCAATTTGGAAGAACTAGAACACCAAAGGGTCTAAGCCAGACCATAATTCTCACGGTATTCTAGGTGCGTGGTTCCAGACCATCTACCCCATATCTTTGTATCAGATGCGGTTCTATGTCCCATAATCACCCCAGGCTATCTAAAAGCACCCTCACACATGGGAATATGCTTCACTCACCCCAGAGCACACCCATAATACGGTGCCAAAAATGTAACCATAATAACAGCTGACTCACCCCCAGTTGTTTATCTTTTTGTATCAGATAAGTGTTTCTAGACAGGGAGACACCCAGACACACCCCATATTGTACACTACCCCAGACATCTGTATTCTAGAGGTGACCCCTCAGCCCAGACAGATATGCTTACTCTTGGAACACACATGCGACCACTCACCCCAGACACCCATGGGGTCAGACTAACGACTGTATTCTGTTTCACCCCAGGTAACGAGACGACAGACTACTCACTTTATACTTCCCTCCTTTAGCACACCCATAGGCTGCTACTCATTTGGACACCCCCATAACCACTCACCCTGTATTCATAATAACACCCTCACTGAGCACACACATCTCCACCCCAGGCACAAGCTCACTGGAGACTTTTACCTGTAACACCCTCACTGAGAGCTACCCATATGTTCTAACGAGAGAGAGACACCACTCACCCCAGACACTGTATTCTGCCAGAGACACCCCATAATACTTCCACTGCAATTGCCCAGACACACCTTAATAACACCACTCTGAGATATTCACCGAGAACACACATAGAAAAACTCCATAACCACCCATAACACCAGCTCACCCCAGGCACACACCCATAATAACACCACTTACCCAGACACACCCTGTGCCCCCTCACCACTCCACCTTCCAGACAGAGAAAGCTGAGACACAACTACAACCAGCCAGATTCTGGGAGGAGGGAGGAGGAAACATCCTGACTCACCCCAGACACAGAGACTTCTGTGAGCCTCTTTCATAGCAGAGTAACTACAAATTGAGTCTGCAGCCAAGAAGCTCACACACATAGATATAATATTTACACCCATAAAATTACTCATTAAAATAGAAGAGCATAGAATCAGAATGAGGTTTGTCTCCATGATACGAGTCCCATATATCCTCTCCTTCTTCTCTCTCCCACTATTTGCCAGCTCTGGGCACCCATGATGGAACATAAGGAATAATCATTGGGTGGACCTACTGCTACAGAAGCTCAAACAGATGTAAATAAATAGAGCTGACAAATAAAATTGCTGTTGTTTAATAAATCTTGCTATCAGAAAACTTTTATCTCCGACACATATATCCCTATCTACTCTTACAGTGAGAATACATAATAACAGTTTCCATGACCCCAGCCTCAACACCCATAAATAGGAGCTGCATTTAAGGCTGGACACCCATGCTGAACTCCATCACTCACCCCAGACACACCTCAAATAAACCACTCTATTCCCCAGACGACACCTCATCAATAACAACTGTGTGACCAGCTCACCCTTCCAGGCACACATCACAACACACACTGCAAGACACACCCACACACACTACACTCACCCCAGACACACCCATACACACACACTCACTAGACACACACCATAATAACACCACTCACCCCAGACACACCCATAATAACACCACTCACCCCAGACACACCCATAATAACACCACTCACCCCAGACACACCCATAATAACACCACTCACCCCAGACACACCCATAATACCTGGCCGACAGGCTTGGGCACTCACCCCAGACACACCTGTCCCATAATAACACCCTCACTCCGCCAGGTGCACACTCCATAATAACACCACTCCACTCCCAGACACACCAGATAACACAGTCTCACTCACCCAGACACACTTCTATAATAACACCCTCACTCTTACAGACATGTAGGCACAAACCTATATGTAAATACCACAGAAAACTGGACTGTTGAAAGACAATAAGTTTGATATTATCAAAGCTAAGTAACACATATCTGACACCTGACAGCCAACGCACCCTCTCAGTAGGACCAAGACACACTATAATGCTGCAGAGAGAAGAGCCACCACCCTCTGGACACACCTCTGGGCCTGGGATATAGGGTTAGAACTAGGATGGTAAACCAAGAAAGGTCATCTGGAAGGGACCACAATAGTCCGCAGGGGGTGTGTAACTAACAAGAACCAGGGAAAGTTTTGTTTGGTTGTCAGGGGTGTGTCCTGGGTTAGGGGTGTGTCCCTGTTGGTCTCTCTGGCTCTTAATAACACCTAGCTTCACCCCATAACCACAGTGACAAATGACACATAATTTGTCTAACACCTGGGTCAAAGTGCAGTTCGTTACGGATTAGCCTGTACCATGTCAAGAGAGTGCTGTACTACCTATTTTTCACTACGACACCCTGCTGTACTGCATTTAGTGCTGTGTAAAATCTCTGCTGTGTGTGTGTGTGTGTGTGTGTGTGTGTGTGTGTGTGTGTGTGTGTGTGTGTGTGTGTACCCCAGACCACTTTGCCATTTCACAGTAACACCACTCACCCCAGACAGACATACCCACTGAGCCTCAGCTTACCTCACTCAGGTGGGCACACAAAGGGTAATTTAGCACCCCATGGGCCAAGACACCACTACCTGTGTTGGTAACACCTCTTACAGTCAGACAACACCATGTTCCCTCTTTACAGGCGCACCACTTTTATTCCCAGGGTTTACACACGACACCTCACTCCCATAAACCTGTATCTGGCTAACACATAACACACACACACAATGGTCACCACACACACAGACACAGACACACCCCATAATAACACCACTCACCACACAGACACACACACACACACAACAGCCACTCACACTAGCCACAGTGCCTCATTCTCTCTGGAACACACACTCACACACTACACAGTACCCTCTTCACCCACACTACACACACACACACCTCAGCACACACCACACTACTTTAACCAATCAGGCACACACAACACACCACATCACTCTCACTGCATTAGAAACGAGCAGTCCTTGTGTTATCACAGGAAACTCACTACTCTTTGACACACTCTGTTACTCTCTGTCACCTCTTCATTTGGCAGAGTCTCTGCTGTCTGTAGCTTCATACCACTGGGGTCGTCACTGAGACATTTGATATCGGGTTGACCGAACATCTGACTCAGCATCATCTCCGTCCTCGGAGTTAGAGCCATAACACCAGCTGAGAGTGTGTCCTGGACATAATCCTGAAAGTGTGTCCTGGGTTAGGGTGTGCATCCTAATAAGAACTCCCTGAGCCCCTTCCACCAGTGTCCTGTTAGGGGTGTGTAACATCAATAGGGTGTCCTGCTAGGTTATGGGGTGTGTAAGAATTAGAGTGTCCTGGGTCATATATGCAGGTTAGAGTGTTTATAGTATACAAGGTGTTATAACCGAGTTCGTTATAATACAGCAAAGTGTTATAATTATCCTACAAGGTTAGAGTGTGATATAACATGGGACCTACATTTTATCTCTATTTGTCAAAACCTACTGGAAAATCCAGCTGAAGTGTTGAGCGAACAAACAAGTTGGAAGTCCGTTATAACTTGTGTGTCTCTGCTGTGTGTGTGTGTGTGTGTGTGTGTGTGTGTGTGTGTGTGTGTGTGTGTGTGTGTGTGAAGTGTGTATAGCGTCATATAATACAGGTTGAGGTACAGGCCCATCATAGCCTCGTATCCACCTCCTCCCATAAGCACATAGAAGTCACCGATGAGCCTCCCAAGTGTTATAACATCATATAATACAGAGTTAAGTGTTAGCAGGGAGGTAAACGTCAAGAGGTCATCTGGAGGTAGACTTCCTGGACTCCAGGTTAGAGTATTTGTAACATCCATATACAGGATAATCTCCATATAATACAGAGTGCTCCAGTCTGGTTCATCATACTGTTCCCTTGATGGGTTAGACCCATAACACACACAAATCTCCTCTCTCTCTGTATTGAGCTAACACACACACACACACACACACACACACACACACACACACACACACACACACACACACACACACACACACACACACACACACACACACACACACACACAGTGCCTCTTTATCATATAATACTGGGTTAGAGTGTTGTCACACACACACACACAGGAGTGCGCTCTCGTATTCACACACACACACACACAGGATAGTTGCATTACATATGCAGTTAGAATTATTTGCATTTCATCACACACACACACACTCACACAGGAGTGCACATTTCAAAGGAGTGTTTCTCTCTCTAACTTGTTTACCTTTCAAAGGAGTGCTGTCCTCTTTCCACCTGTACAGATTTTCTCTATATGCATCGGACAGAGTGCTGTCACTGTATGTCACAAGTCTGAGTGTTGTACTGGCATTTCAATACAGGAGTGCTGTAACCTGGCCTATCAAAGGTTAAGTGCCGACTCCACCCACTGTCCGTCCTCACCGCACAGCATGCTGGGAGAGTGCCAGCTCAGCCCCTTATGGAGGTGTGTGTGTGTGTGTTGTTCACACACACTCCCTGTGGGTGTGTGTGTGTGTGTGGGGTGTTTTCTTCCACCAGCGTGTGTGTGTAGACAGTCTCCAGGAACTGGGAGAAAGGAGGCTAGCGTCACGAACACTCCATCAGGGTAGGGTAGATTACACTCTGGGTTTAGTGTTCAAAATACCAGCAAAAAGATCAATGGAGGTCAATCAAATGTATTCAATAGGAGCCCTTTAAATACATCATTACTAGTAAAACCACAGTCTAAAAAAACAAGAGCAGGACTGTTGAGAGGCGATAAGACATAAGTATATGTAGAAGCTTCAGTTAAGAATAGGCTGAAACACTGGCTAGAGTTAAACTTCGCAGCCGAACACAATCATGAGAATCCACCAATGCAGTTACTTCTGACTGCTTTTGATAAACCGTATACAAGCCAGTCAGTGTCCATACTTGCAGACTTTTACCCGTGAGAAGTCGACGGACTCCTGTGTCCACCTGGGGATCAGCCGCCCATTACAAGGAGAGGTAGACGCCAGCTGTCAGCTGAAGGATCTAATGGGCGACTGAGCTAGATGAGGTACTGGTCAAACCGCTAGCTGTCCCTCCAGTGGAGGGATCCAGACCACTGTAGATCTCCTCCCACTGGGTGAGACAACTCAGTACCAGGATTTTGGATATTGGTTGTTATCAGTCAATAGACTACGACTGGCTGGTCTCTCTGACTCTTAATACACTAGCTAGCTAGCTTCACCACATAGCCACGAAAGTGACAAAATGACACATTTCATATTAGAGTGTCTAAAATTCACCATTTCAGGCTGTAATTGTATTTAAAAAGGAGTGTGCTGTACTGCATGTCAAAGGAGTGCTGTACTAAATAATGAACTGAAGGCTGAGTGCTGTACTGCATGTCACAGCTGAATTGTATCAGATTGCAAAGGAGTGCTGTACTGCATTTCAAAGGAGTGCTGTTATGCATATTTCAAAGGTTAGAGTGCCAAATGTATCAAAGGTGCTGGGTCAATACAGCATTAGAGCTGTACTGCATGTCAAAGAGAGTGCTGTACTTTCAAGGAGTGCTGTATATGTCAAAGGTCACTGTATGCAATAGGCAGGTTGACTAATGAGTATGTAACAAAGGAGTCAATGGGGCAGTTATCCCGACAGGTTGAGTGCTTAGTAACACTCATGCAACAACAGGTATAGGTGTGTTTATTACCATCAGGACAGGGTAGAATACTGGAGGTTAGCTAGTCCGTTATAACATCAGTTATAAATGGTACAGGTGGTTGTGCTAAATATACACTCCATATAAATGACCAGCTGGTTACCAGTTACAATATATGCATCTCCAATAATCAGGCTAGAGTGTCAATCAAATGTACATTCACAATAATCTGACTGGTTAATCAGAGTGTATATAAATCAATTTTACATCATCCTGTGTTAGAGTGGCTGTAGAAGCTCCCTAGACAATGGGCAGGTTAGAGTGATTATAACACAATCGATGAATCATCACTGGCTAGCAGAAGTCTTGCTAGAACGCCAGATATAATAGACTAGTCAGGGTGTGTACATTACATTATCACAATAATGAACAGGCATAAGTTAGGCAGTGATTGTAACATCATATGTTCAATAACCAGGCAGGGTGAGTGCTGTCCATAATCAGATTACATATGCAGAGTCACAGGTGGAAGTGTTATCCAGACATCCAGTATACAATGAGAGCTTATAGACATCACATAATACAGGTTAGAGAGTGTTATTACCATCACATAACATACAGGTTTAGAGTGTTATAACATCATATAATACAGGTTAGTGTTATAACATCATATAATACAGGTTAGAGGGTTATTACATCACATAATACAGGTTAGAGTGTTATAACATCATATAATACAGGTTAGAGTGTTATAACATCATATAATACAGGTTAGAGTGTTATAACATCATTTAATACAGGTTAGAGTGTTATAACATCATATAATACAGGTTAGTGTTATAACATCATATAATACAGGTTAGAGTGTTATAACATCACATAATACAGGTTAGAGTGTTATAACATCACATAATACAGGTTAGAGTGTTATAACATCATATAATACAGGTTAGAGTGTTATAACATCATATAATACAGGTTAGAGTGTTATAACATCACATAATACAGGTTAGAGTGTTATAACATCATATAATACAGGTTAGAGTGTTATAACATCACATAATACAGGTTAGAGTGTTATAACATCATATAATACAGGTTAGGTGTTATAACATCATATAATACAGGTTAGAGTGTTATTACATCACATAATACAGGTTAGAGTGTTATAACATCATATAATACAGGTTAGAGTGTTATAACATCATATAATACAATGGGCCGACTGAGCCCTAGTGTAATACTCAGTTACATCGACTGGCATAACCTCCACAGTGTTAGGGTGTTGTGTGGGTGCTAACATATATAATACAGGAGATTTAGAGTGTTATAACCTCATATAATACAGGTGGGTAAACGTCCATCGCAGATCTGATTGCCCTAGTATACATCACATAGTAATACAGGTTAGGAGAGGAGATGACTTGTAAACATCATATAATACAGGTTAGGCTGTTATAACATAATATAATACAGGTGCAATAGATTATGTATATACAACAGTCAATAATACAGGTTAGAGTGTTATAACATATGCATATAATGACAAGGTTAGAGTGTTATTACACATCACATAATGGCATACAGGGGTAATACTGTTACAATAGACATCATATAATTACCCAGAGTAGGACTGGCTAGTTAGTGTTATGCAACAGTTACATATAGACTGACAGGTTAGAGTGTTATTACAGTTACAATAATACCCAAGGCTGGGAGTGATACTCCCAGTTACAATAGACTGACTGGCTAGGTGATACTCCAGAATAGCTATACAGACTGACTGGCTAGGTGATACTCATGCTAATAGACTGACTGGCTGGGTAATAACATCCAGTTACAATAGACTGACGGCTGGTTAGGGCGTGACACTCCTGTAGTTACAATACAGGCTAGGTTAATACTCCAGGTTACATATGCAGAGCTGACTGGCTTAGAGTGATACTCCAGTTACATCATAGTGGGCTGGCTGGTGGATTATAACATTACAATGGGCTGACTGGCCAGGGTGGTTACTCCAGTTACAATCATAGTACTGACATGGCTAGGTAATACTCCAGTTACACAATAAACTGACTGGCTAGGGTGATACTAACATCATATAGACTGACTGGCTAGAGGTTATAACAGTTACAATAACTGACAGAGTTAGGGTGATACTCCAGCTACAATAGACTGACTGGCTAGGTGTTATAACTCCAGTTACAATAGATACCAGGAATAGAGTGTTATAAATACTCCAGTTACACATAGACTGACTGTGTTAGGTTATACCCAGGTCAATAGCAATACAGGCTAGAGTGATAACATCCAGTCATACAATAGACTGACTGGCTAGTGTAATACATCAGGTTGTGTATAGACTGACTGGCCAGGGTGATTGCCACTCCAGTACAATAGACTGACTGGCTGGCTATTGTCAACATAATACAGGTGTGTGTGTGTGTGTGTCCTCAGTTGAGTCTGACTGGCTGGGTAATACCCAGGCCATAACAGACTGACTGGCTCCTAATTACTGATCTGTTACAATAGACTGACTGGCTAGGGAGATGATTTTCTCACAGTCACAGTAACTGACTGGCTAGTGTGATTATAATGTGTGTACATATCAGACTACTGAGCTGGGTAATACCTGTGCAATTACAATCTGCAGACTGACTACTAGGTGTCATTACCTACTACAATAGAGCTGACTGGCCAGCTGTGATACCCCAGTTACAACAGACTGACTGGCTAGGTAATAAAAGCTCCAGTAATTAATAATGGGCCACTGTGCTCTCAGGGCATTAGTATACCCAGTTACCATGACTGTACTGGCTGGTGGTGATACTCCAGTTACAATAGACTGACTGGAATTAGGTAATACTCCAGATTAGCAATAGACTGACTGGCTAAGTGATACTCCAGTTACAATAGACTGACTTGGCTAGTGGTAATACTCAGTTACAATAGACTGACTGGCTAGGTGATACCCAGTTACAATAGAACTGACTGACTAGGTGATACTCCAGTTACAATATAGACTGACTGGCTAGGTATTACTCCAGTTACAATAGACTGACTGGCCAGGGTGATACTCCAGTTACAAATAGACTGACTGGCTGCCAGACACTCCAGTTACAACAGACTGACTGGCCAGGTAATACTCCAGCTGATAACAAGGGCACTGACTGGCCAGGTAATACTCCAGTTACAATAGACTGACTGGCTAGGGTGATACTCAGTTACAATAGACTGACTGGCTCAAGTGATACTCCAGTTACAACAGACTGACTGGCTAGGTGATACCCAGTTACAACAGACTGACTGGCCAGGTGATACTCCAGTTACAATAGACTGACTGGCTAGGTGATACTCCAGTTACAATAGACTGACTGGCTGGTGATAATCTGTCTCGGTTACAATAGACTGACTGGCTAGGGTGATACTCCAGTTACACAGACCGACTGGCTAGGTGATACTCCAGTTACAATAGACTGACTGGCTAGGTGATACTCAGTTTACAATAGACTGACTCAGGCTGGCTAGGTGATACTCCAGTTACAATAGACTGACTGGCTAGGTATTACTCCAGTTAAGCAACAGACAATAGACTGACTGGCTGTGGTGATACTCCGGTTACAATAGACTGACTGGCCAGGTAATACTCAACAATAGACTGACTGGGTATAGGTAACACTCCAGTTACAATGAACCGACTGGCTAGGTAATGATACTCCAGGTGCAAATGAGACTGACTGGCAGCTAGGTAATACTCCAGTTACAACAGGACTGACTGGCTGAGTAATACTCCAGTTACAATAGACTAGCTGGCTGCATACTCAGGTTACAATAGACTGACTGGCTAGGTCAATACTCCAGGTTGCAAATAGACTGACTGGCCAGGCAATACTCCAGTTACAATAGACTGACTGGCTGGGTGATACTCCAAGTTACAACAGGGCTTGAGCTGGCTAGGGTGATACTCCAGTTACAATGGGCCAGACTGGCTGGGTGAATACTCCAAAGTTACAATAGACTGACTGGCTAGGGGTGATACTCCAGTTACAACAGAACTGACTGGCTAGGTAATACCCAGTTACAACAGACTGACTGGCCAGGTGAATACTCCAGTTACAATAGACTGTATTGGCTAGGCACACCCAAGACAATAGACTGACTGGCTAGGTAATACTCCAGTTTTGCAATAGACTGACTGGCTAGGAAGATGATACTCCAGTTACAATAGACTGGACTGGCTAGGTGATACTCCAGTTACAATAGACTGACTGGCTAGGTGATACTCCAGTTACAATAGACTGGACTGGCCAGGTAATACTCCAGTTACAATAGACTGACTGGCTAGGTAATACTCCAGTTACAATCAGACTGACTGGCAATAGGGTGATACCTAAAAGCCACACCAGGACTGACTGGCTAGGTGGCGCTGACTGCCAGGTTTGCAGCAGACTGATGGCCAGGTAATACCCAGTTACAATAGACTGACTGGCTAGTGATACTCCAGCCACAACAGACCGACTGGCTAGGTAATACTCCAGTTACAACAGACTGACCGGCTGGGCCAATACTCCAGTTACAACAGACTGACTGGCCAGGCAAATACCCAGTTACAACAGGGCTGACTGGCTGGGCCATAATACTCCAGTTACAATAGACCTGACTGGCTGGAACACTCCAGTTACACAGACTGACTGGCTTGGCAGGTAATACTCCAGTTACAATAGACTGACTTGGCCAGGTGATACCACAGTTACAATAGACTGACTGGCTAGGTAATACTCGAGTTACAATGGGCTGTTACCAGACTGACTGGCTAGGTGATACTCCAGTTACAATAGACTGACTGGCTAGGTAATACTCCAGTTACAATAGACTGACTGGCTGGACAGGTAATACTCCAGTTACAATAGACTGACTGGCTAGGGTAATACTCCAGTTACAACAGACTGACTGGCTAGGTAATACCCAGTTACAATAGACTGACTGGCTAGGTAATACTCCAGTTACAATAGACTGACTGGCTGGGTGTAATACCCAGTTACAATAGACTGACTGGCCAGGTAATACCCAGTTACAATAGACTGACTGGCTGGTGATACTCCAGTTACAATAGACTGACTGGTAATCTCCAGTTACAATAGCTGACTGGCTGGGGCGTTAATAGACTGACTGGCTAGGTAATACCCACAGTTACAATAGACTGACTGGCTATTAGTGATACTCCAGTTACAACAGACTGACTGGCTGGGTAATACTCCAGTTACAATAGACTGACTGGCCTGGTAATACTCAGTTACACAATAGACTGGACTGGCAGGTAATACCCAGTTACAATAGACTGACTGGCTGGGTGATACTCCAGTTACAATAGACTGACTGGCTAGGGTGATACTCCAAAGTTTACAATAGACTGGATTGGCTGGTAATACCCGAGGTTTGCTCAGTTTACTGCAATAGACTGACTGTTCAGGTAATACTCCAGTTACAATAGACTCAATGGGCTAGCTAAGATGTTGCTCCAGTTCCACAATAGACTGACTGGCCAGGTGATACTCAGTTACAATAGACTGACTGGCTAGGTGACACTCCAGTTACAGCAGAGACTGACTGGTGACAATACCCAGACCAGACTGGCTAGGTAAATACTTTTTCAGTTACAATAGACTGACTGGCTAGGTGATGCTCAGTTGCAATAGACTGACTGGCTAGGTAATACCCAGTCGCTGGCAATAGACTGACTGGCTAGGTAATGATCTGCAGTTACAATAGACTGACTGGCTAGGTGATACTCCAGTTACAATAGACTGACTGGCCAGGTGATACTCCAGTTACAATAGAACTGACTGGGCTAGGTAAGTACCTCCAGTTACAATAGGCTGTTACAATAGACTGACTGGCTAGGTAATACTCCAGTTACAATAGTGGGCTGACTGGCTAGGTGATACCCAGTTACAAATCAATACTGACTGGCTAGGTACCATATCTCAGTTACAATGACTGACTGGCTAGGTAATACTCCAGTTACAACAGACTGACTGGCTGCTGTAATACCCAGTTACAATAGACTGACTGGCTAGGTGATACTCCAGTTACACATTTGATTTAGACTGACTGGCTCAGGTGATACTCCAGTTACAATAGACTGACTGGCTGGGTGTAATACCTCCAGTTACAATAGACTGACTGGCATGGTAATACCCAGTTACAATAGACTGACTTAAGATGATAAGTTGTGGAAACAACAGACTGACTCAGTTGCTGATTTGTGCCACAACAGACTGACTGGCTGTGTAATACTCCAGGTTACATCAGGGACTGTTACAATGACTGACTGGCTAGGCAATACTCCAGTTACAATAGACTGACTGGCTGGGATGATACCATCAGTTACAATAGACTGGTCATTCACTCCAGGTTCAATAGGTAATACTCCAGTTACAATAGACTGACTGGCTGGTGATACTCCAAAGGCTTACAACAGACCGTTACAGACTGACTGGCTGGGTAATACTCCAGTTACAACAGACTGACTGGCTAGGTGATACTCCAGTTACAATAGACTGACTGGCTAGGTAATACCAAATCAGTTACAATAGACTGGGCAGCTGGCCTCAGGTTTGACCGGGTGGGCTGATACTCCAAAGCCACAATAGACTGACTGGCTAGGTGAATACTCAGTTACAATAGACTGACTGGCTAGGTAATACTCCAGTTACAATAGACTGTTGAATAGACTGGCTAATATACTCCAGTTACAATAGACTGGACTGGCTAGGTAATACTCCAGTTACAATAGACTGACTGGCTGCTAGTAATACCCAGTTACAATAGACTGACTGGCTTTAGGTGATACTCCAGGCAATAGACTGGCTGGCTAGGTGATACTCCAGTTACAATAGACTGACTGGCTAGGTAATACCCGGTTACAATGACTGTACAATGACTAGCTGGCTAGGGTAATACTCCAGTTACAATAGACTGTTACATAATAGACTGACTGGCTGGGTGATACCTCAGTTACAATAGACTGACTGGCTAGGTGATACCCAGTTGGTACAATAGACTGACTGGCTAGGGCTAATACCCAGTTCCCTGCAATGAACTGACTGATACTGACTGACTGGCTAGGTGATACTCCAGTTACAATAGACCGACTGGCTGGGTGCAATACCCAGTTACAATGGAGACTGACTGGCTGGGTGCAATACTCCAGTTACAATGGGCCAGACTGTTACAATAGACTGACTGGCTGGGTAATACTCCAGTTACAATAGACTGACTGGCTGGGTGATACTCAGTTACAATAGACTGACTGGCCAGGGTAATACTCCAGTTACAATAGACTGACTGGCTAGGCTGATACTCCAGTTACAATAGACTGACTGGCTGGTAATACTGCCAGTTACAATAGACTGACTGGCTAGGTGATACCTCAGTTACAATAGACTGACTGGCTAGGTATACCTGTGTTACAATAACAGACTGACTGGCTAGGTAATACTCCAGTTACAATAGACTGACTGGCTAGGTGATACTCCAGTTACAATAGACTGACTGGCTAGGGTAATACTCCAGTTACAATAGACTGTTACAATGAACTGGCTGGGTAATACTCCAGTTACAATAGACTGACTGGCCAGGTGAATACTCCAGTTACAATACTGACTGGCTGGGTGATACTCAGTTACAATAGACTGACTGGCTAGGTGATACCCAGTTACAATAGACTGACTGGCTGGAAGTGAAAATACTCCAGTTACAATAGACTGACTGGCTTAGGTAATACTCAGTTACAATAGACTGACTGGCTGGGTGATACTCCAGTTACAATAGACTGACTGGCTGGGTGATACTCCAGTTACAATAGACTGACTGGCTAGGTAATACTCCAGTTACAATAGACTGACTGGCTGGTAATACTCCAGTTGCAATAGACTGACTGGCTAGGTGATACCCAGTTACAATAGACTGACTGGCTAGGGTGATACCCAGTTTACAATAGACTGACTGGCTAGGTAATACCCAGTTACAATAGACTGTTACAATTAGACTGACTGGCTAGGTAATACTCCAGTTACAATAGACTGACTGGCTAGGTGATACTCCAGTTACAATAGACTGACTGGCTAGGTAATTGCTCCAGTTACAATAGACTGACTGGCTAGGTAATACTCCAGTTACAATAGACTGACTGGCTAGGGTGATACTCAGTTACAACAGACTGACTGGCCAGGGTGATACTGCCAGGTTAAGCAATAGACTGACTGGACCAGGTGATACTCCAGTTACAATAGACTGACTGGCAGGTGTAATACTCCAGTTACAATAGACTGACTGGCTAGGTAATACTCCAGTTACAATGAGACTGACTGGCTAGGTGATACTCCAGTTACAATAGACTGACTATTGGACTGGAGGGCAATACTCCAGGTGCAATAGACTGACTGGCTAGGTAATACTCCAGTTACAATAGAACTGACTGGCTGTAGGTAATACTCCAGTTACAATAGACTGACTGGCTAGGTGATATTCCAGTTACAATAGACTGACTGGCTGGTGATACTCAGTTACAATAGACTGACTGGCTAGGGTGATACCCAGTTACAATGGGCTGACTGTGGCTAGGGGTAACTACTCCAGTTACAATAGACTGACTGGCTTCAGGTAATACTCAGTTACAACAGACTGACTGGCTGTGATACCCAGTTACAACAGACTGACTGGCTCAGGTGAATACTCCAGTGACTGGCTAGGTGATACTCCAGTTACAATAGACTGACTGGCTAGGTAATACTCCAGTTACAATAGACTGTTACAATAGACTGACTGGCTAGGTAATACTCCAGTTACAATAGACTGACTGGCTAGGTGATACTCCAGTTACAATAGACTGACTGGCTAGGTAATACTCCAGTTACAATAGACTGACTGGCTAGGTGATACTCCAGTTACAATAGACTGACTGGCTAGGTAATACTCCAGTTACAATAGACTGACTGGCTAGGTAATACTCCAGTTACAATAGACTGACTGGCTAGGTAATACTCCAGTTACAATAGACTGACTGGCTAGGTGATACTCCAGTTACAATAGACTGACTGGCTAGGTGATACTCCAGTTACAATAGACTGACTGGCTAGGTAATACTCCAGTTACAATAGACTGTTACAATAGACTGACTGGCTAGGTAATACCCAGTTACAATAGACTGACTGGCTAGGTGATACTCCAGTTACAATAGACTGACTGGCTAGGTAATACTCCAGTTACAATAGACTGACTGGCTAGGTGATACTCCAGTTACAATAGACTGACTGGCTAGGTGATACTCCAGTTACAATAGACTGACTGGCTAGGTAATACTCCGTTACAATAGACTGACTGGCTAGGTAATACTCCAGTTACAACTGTTACAATAGACTGACTGGCTAGGTGATACTCCAGTTACAATAGACTGACTGGCTAGGTGATACTCCAGTTACAATAGACTGACTGGCTAGGTAATACTCCAGTTACAATAGACTGTTACAATAGACTGACTGGCTAGGTAATACCCAGTTACAATAGACTGACTGGCTAGGTAATACTCCAGTTACAATAGACTGACTGGCTAGGTGATACTCCAGTTACAATAGACTGACTGGCTAGGTAATACTCCAGTTACAATAGACTGACTGGCTAGGTGATACTCCAGTTACAATAGACTGACTGGCTAGGTAATACCCAGTTACAATAGACTGACTGGCTAGGTGATACCCAGTTACAATAGACTGACTGGCTAGGTGATACTCCAGTTACAATAGACTGACTGGCTAGGGTGAATACTCAGTTACAATAGACTGACTGGCTAGGTGATACTCCAGTTACAATAGACTGACTGGCTAGGTAATACTCCAGTTACAATAGACTGACTGGCTAGGTGATACTCCAGTTACAATAGACTGACTGGCTGGTAATACTCCAGTTACAATAGACTGACTGGCTAGGTAATACTCCAGTTACAATAGACTGACTGGCTAGGTGATACTCCAGTTACAATAGACTGACTGGCTAGGTGATACTCCAGTTACAATAGACTGACTGGCTAGGTGATACTCCAGTTACAATAGACTGACTGGCTAGGTAATACTCCAGTTACAATAGACTGACTGGCTAGGTAATACTCCAGTTACAATAGACTGACTGGCTAGGTGATACTCCAGTTACAATAGACTGACTGGCTAGGTGATACTCCAGTTACAATAGACTGACTGGCTAGGTAATACTCCAGTTACAATAGACTGACTGGCTAGGTAATACTCCAGTTACAATAGACTGACTGGCTAGGTGATACTCCAGTTACAATAGACTGACTGGCTAGGTGATACTCCAGTTACAATAGACTGACTGGCTAGGTAATACTCCAGTTACAATAGACTGTTACAATAGACTGACTGGCTAGGTAATACTCCAGTTACAATAGACTGACTGGCTAGGTGATACTCCAGTTACAATAGACTGACTGGCTAGGTAATACTCCAGTTACAATAGACTGACTGGCTAGGTAATACTCCAGTTACAATAGACTGACTGGCTAGGTAATACTCCAGTTACAATAGACTGACTGGCTAGGTGATACTCCAGTTACAATAGACTGACTGGCTAGGTGATACTCCAGTTACAATAGACTGACTGGCTAGGTAATACTCCAGTTACAATAGACTGACTGGCTAGGTGATACTCCAGTTACAATAGACTGACTGGCTAGGTGATACTCCAGTTACAATAGACTGACTGGCTAGGTGATACTCCAGTTACAATAGACTGACTGGCTAGGTAATACTCCAGTTACAATAGACTGTTACAATAGACTGACTGGCTAGGTAATACTCCAGTTACAATAGACTGACTGGCTAGGTGATACTCCAGTTACAATAGACTGACTGGCTAGGTGATACTCCAGTTACAATAGACTGACTGGCTAGGTAATACTCAGTTACAATAGACTGACTGGCTAGGTAATACTCCAGTTACAATAGACTGACTGGCTAGGTAATACTCCAGTTACAATAGACTGACTGGCTAGGTGATACTCCAGTTACAATAGACTGACTGGCTAGGTAATACTCCAGTTACAATAGACTGACTGGCTAGGTGATACTCCAGTTACAATAGACTGACTGGCTAGGTGATACTCCAGTTACAATAGACTGACTGGCTAGGTGATACCCAGTTACAATAGACTGACTGGCTAGGTGATACTCCAGTTACAATAGACTGACTGGCTAGGTAATACTCCAGTTACAATAGACTGACTGGCTAGGTAATACTCCAGTTACAATAGACTGACTGGCTAGGTGATACTCCAGTTACAATAGACTGACTGGCTAGGTGATACTCCAGTTACAATAGACTGGCTGGCTAGGTGATACTCCAGTTACAATAGACTGACTGGCTAGGTGATACTCCAGTTACAATAGACTGACTGGCTAGGTGATACTCCAGTTACAATAGACTGACTGGCTAGGTGATACTCCAGTTACAATAGACTGACTGGCTAGGTAATACTCCAGTTACAATAGACTGACTGGCTAGGTGATACTCCAGTTACAATAGACTGACTGGCTAGGTAATACTCCAGTTACAATAGACAGACTGGCTAGGTAATACTCCAGTTACAATAGACTGACTGGCTAGGTAATACTCCAGTTACAATAGACTGACTGGCTAGGTAATACTCCAGTTACAATAGACTGACTGGCTAGGTAATACTCCAGTTACAATAGACTGTTACAATAGACTGACTGGCTAGGTAATACTCCAGTTACAATAGACTGACTGGCTAGGTGATACCCAGTTACAATAGACTGACTGGCTAGGTGATACTCCAGTTACAATAGACTGACTGGCTAGGTAATACTCCAGTTACAATAGACTGACTGGCTAGGTGATACTCCAGTTACAATAGACTGACTGGCTAGGTAATACTCCAGTTACAATAGACTGACTGGCTAGGTAATACTCCAGTTACAATAGACTGACTGGCTAGGTGATACTCAGTTACAATAGACTGACTGGCTAGGTGATACTCCAGTTACAATAGACTGACTGGCTGGTGATACTCCAGTTACAATAGACTGACTGGCTAGGTAATACTCCAGTTACAATAGACTGACTGGCTAGGTAATACTCCAGTTACAATAGACTGACTGGCTAGGTGATACTCCAGTTACAATAGACTGACTGGCTAGGTGATACTCCAGTTACAATAGACTGACTGGCTAGGTAATACTCCAGTTACAATAGACTGACTGGCTAGGTAATACCCAGTTACAATAGACTGACTGGCTAGGTGATACTCCAGTTACAATAGACTGACTGGCTAGGTGATACTCCAGTTACAATAGACTGACTGGCTAGGTAATACTCCAGTTACAATAGACTGTTACAATAGACTGACTGGCTAGGTAATACTCCAGTTACAATAGACTGACTGGCTAGGTGATACTCCAGTTACAATAGACTGACTGGCTAGGTAATACCCAGTTACAATAGACTGACTGGCTAGGTAATACCCAGTTACAATAGACTGACTGGCTAGGTAATACTCCAGTTACAATAGACTGACTGGCTAGGTGATACTCCAGTTACAATAGACTGACTGGCTAGGTGATACTCCAGTTACAATAGACTGACTGGCTAGGTAATACCCAGTTACAATAGACTGACTGGCTAGGTAATACTCCAGTTACAATAGACTGACTGGCTAGGTGATACTCCAGTTACAATAGACTGACTGGCTAGGTGATACTCCAGTTACAATAGACTGACTGGCTAGGTAATACCCAGTTACAATAGACTGTTACAATAGAACTGACTGGCTAGGTAATACTCCAGTTACAATAGACTGACTGGCTAGGTGATACTCCAGTTACAATAGACTGACTGGCTAGGTGATACTCCAGTTACAATAGACTGACTGGCTAGGTAATACTCCAGTTACAATAGACTGACTGGCTAGGTAATACTCCAGTTACAATAGACTGACTGGCTAGGTAATACTCCAGTTACAATAGACTGACTGGCTAGGTAATACTCCAGTTACAATAGACTGACTGGCTAGGTAATACTCCAGTTACAGTGTTACAATAGACTGACTGGCTAGGTAATACTCCAGTTACAATAGACTGACTGGCTAGGTGATACTCCAGTTACAATAGACTGACTGGCTAGGTGATACTCCAGTTACAATAGACTGACTGGCTAGGTGATACTCCAGTTACAATAGACTGACTGGCTAGGTAATACTCCAGTTACAATAGACTGACTGGCTAGGTAATACTCCAGTTACAATAGACTGACTGGCTAGGTGATACTCCAGTTACAATAGACTGACTGGCTAGGTGATACTCCAGTTACAATAGACTGACTGGCGGTGATACTCCAGTTACAATAGACTGACTGGCTAGGTGATACTCCAGTTACAATAGACTGACTGGCTAGGTGATACTCCAGTTACAATAGACTGACTGGCTAGGTGATACTCCAGTTACAATAGACTGACTGGCTAGGTAATACTCCAGTTACAATAGACTGACTGGCTAGGTGATACTCCAGTTACAATAGACTGACTGGCTAGGTGATACTCCAGTTACAATAGACTGACTGGCTAGGTAATACTCCAGTTACAATAGACTGACTGGCTAGGTAATACTCCAGTTACAATAGACTGACTGGCTAGGTAATACTCCAGTTACAATAGACTGACTGGCTAGGTAATACTCAGTTACAACAGACTGACTGGCTAGGTAATACTCCAGTTACAATAGACTGACTGGCTAGGTAATACTCCAGTTACAATAGACTGACTGGCTAGGTGATACTCCAGTTACAATAGACTGACTGGCTAGGTGATACTCCAGTTACAATAGACTGACTGGCTAGGTAATACTCCAGTTACAATAGACTGACTGGCTAGGTAATACTCCAGTTACAATAGACTGACTGGCTAGGTGATACTCCAGTTACAATAGACTGACTGGCTAGGTGATACTCCAGTTACAATAGACTGACTGGCCAGGTGATACTCAGTTACAATAGACTGACTGGCTAGGTGATACTCCAGTTACAATAGACTGACTGGCTAGGTAATACTCCAGTTACAATAGACTGACTGGCTGGGTAATACTCAGTTACAATAGACTGACTGGCTGGGTGATACTCCAGTTACAATAGACTGACTGGCCAGGTAATACTCCAGTTACAATAGACTGACTGGCTGGTGATACTCAGTTACAATAGACTGACTGGCTAGGTGATACTCAGTTACAATAGACTGACTGGCTAGGTGATACTCCAGTTACAATAGACTGACTGGCTAGGTAATACTCCAGTTACAATAGACTGACTGGCTAGGTAATACTCCAGTTACAATAGACTGACTGGCTAGGTGATACTCAGTTACAATAGACTGACTGGCTAGGTGATACTCCAGTTACAATAGACTGACTGGCTAGGTGATACTCAGTTACAATAGACTGACTGGCTAGGTGATACTCCAGTTACAATAGACTGACTGGCTAGGTAATACTCCAGTTACAATAGACTGACTGGCTAGGTGATACTCCAGTTACAATAGACTGACTGGCTGGTGATACTCAGTTACAATAGACTGACTGGCTAGGTAATACTCCAGTTACAATAGACTGACTGGCTAGGTAATACTCCAGTTACAATAGACTGACTGGCTAGGTGATACTCCAGTTACAATAGACTGACTGGCTAGGTGATACTCCAGTTACAATAGACTGACTGGCTGGACTCAGTTACAATAGACTGACTGGCTGGGTAATACTCCAGTTACACAGACTGACTGGCTGGTGATACTCCAGTTACAATAGACTGACTGGCTGATACTCCAGTTACAATAGACTGACTGGCTAGGTGATACTCCAGTTACAATAGACTGACTGGCTAGGTGATACTCCAGTTACAATAGACCGCAGACTGACTGGCTAGGTGAATACTCCAGTTACAATAGACTGACTGGCTGGTGATACTCCAGTTACAATAGACTGACTGGCTAGGTAATACTCCAGTTACAATAGACTGACTGGCTAGGTAATACTCCAGTTACAATAGACTGACTGGCTAGGTGATACTCCAGTTACAATAGACTGACTGGCTGGGTGATACTCCAGTTACAATAGACTGACTGGCTAGGTGATACTCAGTTACAATAGACTGACTGGCTAGGTAATACTCAGTTACAATAGACTGACTGGCTGGGTAATACTCAGTTACAATAGACTGACTGGCTGGGTGATACTCCAGTTACAATAGACTGACTGGCTAGGTGATACCCAGTTACAATAGACTGACTGGCTAGGTAATACTCCAGTTACAATAGACTGACAATAGACTGGCTAATACTCCAGTTACAATGAACTGACTGGTGATACTCCAGTTACAATAGACTGACTGGCTGGGTAATACTCCAGTTACAATAGACTGACTGGCTAGGTGATACTCCAGTTACAATAGACTGACTGGCTGGGTGATACTCCAGTTACAATAGACTGACTGGCTAGGTAATACTCAGTTACAATAGACTGACTGGCTAGGTAATACTCCAGTTACAATAGACTGACTGGCTAGGTAATACTCCAGTTACAATAGACTGACTGGCTAGGTAATACTCCAGTTACAATAGACTGACTGGCTAGGTAATACTCCAGTTACAATAGACTGACTGGCTAGGTGATACTCCAGTTACAATAGACTGACTGGCTAGGTGATACTCCAGTTACAATAGACTGACTGGCTGGGTAATACTCCAGTTACAATAGACTGACTGGCTAGGTGATACTCAGTTACAATAGACTGACTGGCTAGGTAATACTCCAGTTACAATAGACTGACTGGCTGGGTGATACTCCAGTTACAATAGACTGACTGGCTAGGTAATACTCCAGTTACAATAGACTGACTGGCTAGGTGATACTCCAGTTACAATAGACTGACTGGCTGGGTGATACTCAGTTACAATAGACTGACTGGCTAGGTGATACTCCAGTTACAATAGACTGACTGGCTAGGTAATACTCCAGTTACAATAGACTGACTGGCTAGGTGATACTCCAGTTACAATAGACTGACTGGCTAGGGTAATACTCCAGTTACAATAGACTGACTGGCTAGGTAATACTCCAGTTACAATAGACTGACTGGCTGGGTGATACTCCAGTTACAATAGACTGACTGGCTGGGTAATACTCCAGTTACAATAGACTGACTGGCTAGAGTAATACTCCAGTTACAATAGACTGTTACAGACTGACTGGCCAGGTAATACTCCAGTTACAACAGACTGACTGGCTAGGTGATACTCCAGTTACAATAGACTGACTGGCTAGGTAATACTCCAGTTACAATAGACTGACTGGCTGGTAATACTCCAGTTACAATAGACTGACTGGCTAGGTGATACTCCAGTTACAATAGACTGACTGGCTAGGTGATACTCCAGTTACAATAGACTGACTGGCTAGGTGATACTCCAGTTACAATAGACTGACTGGCTAGGTGATACTCCAGTTACAATAGACTGACTGGCTAGGTGATACTCCAGTTACAATAGACTGACTGGCCAGGTGATACTCCAGTTACAATAGACTGACTGGCCAGGTAATACTCCAGTTACAATAGACTGACTGGCACAGGTAATACTCCAGTTACAATAGACTGACTGGCTGGGTGATACTCCAGTTACAATAGACTGACTGGCTAGGTGATACTCCAGTTACAATAGACTGACTGGCTAGGTAATACTCCAGTTACAATAGACTGACTGGCTAGGTAATACTCCAGTTACAATAGACTGACTGGCTAGGTAATACTCCAGTTACAATAGACTGACTGGCTAGGTGATACTCCAGTTACAATAGACTGACTGGCTAGGTAATACTCAGTTACAATAGACTGACTGGCTAGGTGATACCCAGTTACAATAGACTGACTGGCTAGGTGATACTCCAGTTACAATAGACTGACTGGCTAGGTAATACTCCAGTTACAATAGACTGACTGGCTAGGTAATACTCCAGTTACAATAGACTGACTGGCTGAGTAATACTCCAGTTACAATAGACTGACTGGCTGGGTGATACTCCAGTTACAATAGACTGACTGGCTAGGTGATACTCCAGTTACAATAGACTGACTGGCTAGGTAATACTCCAGTTACAATAGACTGACTGGCTAGGTGATACTCCAGTTACAATAGACTGACTGGCTGGGTGATACTCCAGTTACAATAGACTGACTGGCTGGGTGATACTCCAGTTACAATAGACTGACTGGCTAGGTAATACTCAGTTACAGACTGTTACAATAGACTGACTGGCTAGGTAATACTCCAGTTACAATAGACTGACTGGCTAGGTGATACTCCAGTTACAATAGACTGACTGGCTAGGTGATACTCCAGTTACAATAGACTGACTGGCTGGGTAATACTCAGTTACAATAGACTGACTGGCTGGTAATACTCAGTTACAATAGACTGACTGGCTAGGTAATACTCCAGTTACAATAGACTGACTGGCTGGGTAATACTCCAGTTACAATAGACTGACTGGCTAGGTAATACTCCAGTTACAATAGACTGACTGGCTAGGTGATACTCAGTTACAATAGACTGACTGGCTAGGTGATACTCCAGTTACAATAGACTGACTGGCTAGGTGATACCCAGTTACAATAGACTGACTGGCTAGGTGATACTCCAGTTACAATAGACTGACTGGCTAGGTAATACTCCAGTTACAATAGACTGACTGGCTAGGTAATACTCCAGTTACAATAGACTGACTGGCTAGGTGATACTCCAGTTACAATAGACTGACTGGCTAGGTGATACTCCAGTTACAATAGACTGGCTGGCTAGGTGATACTCCAGTTACAATAGACTGACTGGCTGGGTGATACTCCAGTTACAATAGACTGACTGGCTGGTGATACTCCAGTTACAATAGACTGACTGGCTAGGTGATACTCAGTTACAATAGACTGACTGGCTGGTAATACTCCAGTTACAATAGACTGACTGGCTAGGTGATACTCCAGTTACAATAGACTGACTGGCTAGGTGATACTCCAGTTACAATAGACTGACTGGCTAGGTAATACTCCAGTTACAATAGACTGACTGGCTAGGTAATACTCCAGTTACAATAGACTGACTGGCTGGGTAATACTCCAGTTACAATAGACTGACTGGCTAGGTAATACTCAGTTACAATAGACTGACTGGCTAGGTGATACTCCAGTTACAATAGACTGACTGGCTAGGTGATACTCCAGTTACAATAGACTGACTGGCTAGGTGATACTCCAGTTACAATAGACTGACTGGCTGGTGATACTCAGTTACAATGACTGACTGGCTAGGTGATACTCAGTTACAATAGACTGACTGGCTAGGTAATACCCAGTTACAATAGACTGACTGGCTAGGTGATACTCCAGTTACAATAGACTGACTGGCTAGGTGATACTCCAGTTACAATAGACTGACTGGCTAGGTGATACTCCAGTTACAATAGACTGACTGGCTAGGTGATACTCCAGTTACAATAGACTGACTGGCTAGGTGATACCCAGTTACAATAGACTGACTGGCTAGGTGATACTCCAGTTACAATAGACTGACTGGCTAGGTGATACTCCAGTTACAATAGACTGACTGGCTAGGTAATACTCCAGTTACAATAGACTGACTGGCTAGGTGATACTCCAGTTACAATAGACTGACTGGCTAGGTAATACTCCAGTTACAATAGACTGACTGGCTAGGTGATACTCCAGTTACAATAGACTGACTGGCTAGGTGATACTCCAGTTACAATAGACTGACTGGCTAGGTAATACTCCAGTTACAATAGACTGACTGGCTAGGTAATACTCCAGTTACAATAGACTGACTGGCTAGGTGATACTCCAGTTACAATAGACTGACTGGCTAGGTGATACTCCAGTTACAATAGACTGACTGGCTAGGTAATACTCCAGTTACAATAGACTGACTGGCTAGGTAATACTCCAGTTACAATAGACTGACTGGCTAGGTGATACTCCAGTTACAATAGACTGACTGGCTAGGTGATACCCAGTTACAATAGACTGACTGGCTAGGTAATACCCAGTTACAATAGACTGTTACAATAGACTGACTGGCTAGGTAATACTCCAGTTACAATAGACTGACTGGCTAGGTGATACTCCAGTTACAATAGACTGACTGGCTAGGTAATACTCCAGTTACAATAGACTGACTGGCTAGGTAATACTCCAGTTACAATAGACTGACTGGCTAGGTAATACTCCAGTTACAATAGACTGACTGGCTAGGTGATACCCAGTTACAATAGACTGACTGGCTAGGTGATACTCCAGTTACAATAGACTGACTGGCTAGGTAATACTCCAGTTACAATAGACTGACTGGCTAGGTAATACTCCAGTTACAATAGACTGACTGGCTAGGTGATACTCCAGTTACAATAGACTGACTGGCTAGGTGATACTCCAGTTACAATAGACTGACTGGCTGGGTAATACTCCAGTTACAATAGACTGACTGGCTAGGTAATACTCCAGTTACAATAGACTGACTGGCTAGGTAATACTCCAGTTACAATAGACTGACTGGCTAGGTAATACTCCAGTTACAATAGACTGACTGGCTAGGTAATACCCAGTTACAATAGACTGACTGGCTAGGTAATACTCCAGTTACAATAGACTGACTGGCTAGGTAATACTCAGTTACAATAGACTGACTGGCTAGGTAATACCCAGTTACAATAGACTGACTGGCTAGGTGATACTCCAGTTACAATAGACTGACTGGCTAGGTGATACTCCAGTTACAATAGACTGACTGGCTAGGTGATACCCAGTTACAATAGACTGACTGGCTAGGTGATACTCCAGTTACAATAGACTGACTGGCTAGGTAATACCCAGTTACAATAGACTGACTGGCTAGGTGATACTCCAGTTACAATAGACTGACTGGCTAGGTGATACTCCAGTTACAATAGACTGACTGGCTAGGTGATACTCCAGTTACAATAGACTGACTGGCTAGGTAATACCCAGTTACAATAGACTGACTGGCTAGGTGATACTCCAGTTACAATAGACTGACTGGCTAGGTGATACTCCAGTTACAATAGACTGACTGGCTAGGTAATACTCCAGTTACAATAGACTGACTGGCTAGGTAATACTCCAGTTACAATAGACTGACTGGCTAGGTGATACCCAGTTACAATAGACTGACTGGCTAGGTGATACTCCAGTTACAATAGACTGACTGGCTAGGTAATACCCAGTTACAATAGACTGACTGGCTAGGTAATACCCAGTTACAATAGACTGACTGGCTAGGTGATACTCCAGTTACAATAGACTGACTGGCTAGGTAATACTCCAGTTACAATAGACTGACTGGCTAGGTGATACTCAGTTACAATAGACTGACTGGCTAGGTAATACTCCAGTTACAATAGACTGACTGGCTAGGTGATACCCAGTTA